>JARHVA010002165.1:1125000-1565000 GCA_037957365.1 Torreya grandis | reverse complement strand
CACCACTGTAAACATTGATGATTTCATCACCACTTATTCATTTTTTATTTTTAGCTTCCAAAACTTGAGTTTTCATCCATTTTGCATGTTTATATTAATGTTTCTTGATTTTTTCACCTTGAGTTTGCATTTATGCTAGCCTATCTCACGTATACTCTTATTTCAATTCTTTTGAAGCCTTTTCTAAGTTATACTATCAGTTTAACTCATTTTAGCTAACTTATGCAACCTATATTCTTCTCCTACAAGTAAACCAATTCTAGGCTAATTTTAGATCCAAATTTTACATTGAATATTATTATTTTCAAGCTATATATAACCCTAGCCTACCTAATTTTAGATTTGGAAATTATTTTGATCCACCTTTGTTCATCTTCATGATTATTGTAAAAAGTTTTAGAGAGGAGAATTCATATGAATCAAGAACCAATTATTTTTATCTATGAATCAACCTAACCATTTTTCAACTAATATTATTTTCAAAAATTGTGTCATTATTTCCTTCTTTCAATTTCACCTTTTGTTAGAGATTTTCAAGGGTTTTTATTGATAAACCAAGGAGCTATCTACATGAGGACAAATTATTTACTATAAAAAATATTTGCCTTCATTTGGTCATCATCATTGATCAGGTTGGGGTTTTCATTTATAGTTTTGATTCATTAGATTAAATTAGTTTACCTTGATATTTTATTATTATATTAGGATGTATGTTTATAAATTATATAAGTAACTAAGACAAAATCTCCTCTTTGAGCTTTCTTTTATATTAAAAACATAACTTAGATTTTCATTGCTTACATTTGTATATCAGAATATTAAAAATTACTTAATTTCTATAAAATCCTAGGGTAAATCATAGGAACAAAAAAAATCACTTTATTTTACCAAAAAAAATCATTTTCAGTTTTAAATAAGCCTTACATTCACAAACATGCATTCACACACATACCTAGAATACCTAGACAAAAAAGTTTGCATCTTAGATATGATTTTTTTTTTTTTGATAATAAATGAAAGTTGTTATATGATCATGAAATTATAAAATAATAACTTAAATATTACATTAATTTCATTTTATATTACTTATTTTTTATAAACAATCATCCTAAACACCAAAAAATAGTTTCTAGTTTGCATGCACAAAATAAGTTCTAGATACATGGAATTTGAACTCATTGGGGTTTGGATATAGTTTTATTTTGTCTACATGTTATAAATTTATTGATTATATAACATTTTCATTGATTAATAATTTTTAAAGTTAAAAAAAAAAAGGTTTCATTTAGCTTGCATATAGGTAAAAGCTTGCATCTAGAAAAGGGTAAAAATCAACATTTGCACTCTTAGTCAGATTTCAATTTTAGTGTTGCATGCATCAAAACATCATTAACAAGACAAAAATAATAGAATTTAATTTCATATTTATTTAAATAATTTCAAATTTCATTTCATTTTAGCAAGCAATTTAATTTTATTTCATTTACAAAAACTTTGTCATAACATGCATCAATACAAAAATAACTTCTAAACAAATCCTTGACAAGATGAGTGAAACAAAAATCATTACTCACACCTTTTAAAATAGAATTCACCCACATTAAAACATATTAAAAATAATCTTTATGCTACATATTTATAATATAACTTATTTTACCATTAGATGACACTTACTGAAAGTCCCTAACTCCATAGAGAAAGTCCATTTCTTAAAGTATCTACTCCTATTCCAACAAGTACACTTCAAAGTGATATCAATTATGAGCTTAGGATTATAGTAATTTTATCCACCCTTATTTAATATCTTATACTTAATCATCTTGAATCCTTAGATGAAAAATATAGGCCCATAATTCCTCTAGTAGGGCCCCTTTATATTCATCCTCACCAAGTAAATAACCTCCAAATCTAAGTCTTCCAAATTCTCTTTATTTTGTCCTCAGTTATAGCCTCATAATTATAAATTTAGGTTAAAAATCATATTAAATTACATTATTTATCTTGGCCATACTTTAAAAAGTCAATTACACAAGTTAGTGTGTTGATAGTTGCATGTATATAAAGTGGTGAACCGAACGTGAAATTTATATCCTTTCATGTGTTTTTATTTTCTCTCTTCTATCTACTATTTCATTTCATTTATATTTTGAGAATATTATATATTCTATATATAAATCTAGTCAATAAATATTTGAGAGAACCATAGACTTTGAAACTTATAGGATTCTTCACCCTAGTGGTAAATCCTTCCTTCATATTTGGAATAAAAACACTCCTCCACAAAATATGGGAGCCCAATATCAAAACCAACCTTTCAACTCATAAAATAGATCAAGGTTAGTGATTCATGAGTTGTAGGATCCATTGGAAACCACTAGAAATCACCCTAAATCTAATAATATGTCCTTCACCAGTGGAAGTGGGACCAATACTCATGTTATAACCTGACCATCTGTTAGCCTACAAAGGATAGATGCCCAAAGTGTAGTAAGATATGACTAATATATTGATATAATTCATAATTTGAAAGACATGTTGAGTAGACTAAAAATACATTTTTTTCCTTCTTTAAATAATCAAAACATTGCTAACCTATAGGAGCAACACCCATAGCCTCATTCAAAGGCCTCTAACCTAAATCAATATATTAGTGGATAAAAAATCATACTTCCTACGGTTGCTACCAAATATGTCACTAGAACCACCATTCATTATTTTTTAAATGAACTCATATCAATTTTGGTGGGTCACATTTTATATTTCAAGAGTAACTAAACATATATGAATCAATGGATGTCCACCGATACCCCTATCCAGGGCCATTCCTCTCCTATTCTTACTTTAATGATGACATACCAACTACCATTTTATCCATATAACCCACTTCTTATTAATTATGCCTCAAACCAATATCCCAAGGACATATTTACTCATGGTGTCTCTAATCCTACTACTTATAACATTCCTTTATCTTTCCAACTTCATTCTCACAATCTTATGTGAATTTTTTACACCTACACTCCTCCCAACAATATGGGGTCTAATAATCTACCACCCTATGTCCATCTTAGTTATGTACTACCCACATATACTCCTCCATAATAAACACCTAGCCATTATTCTTATAAAAATATTCATCTTTAATTTAATATGTTAAATAAATCCATCAAGTCAAATAACTAATGTATAGCCTACTCTGCACCACCTTACCAAGCACATTATTTTCCTCCTAGTGGTTACACGAATAATCCATATCCAAATCCACCCATTCAATCTTATAACACCATGACTTTAATAGACTTCAATTAAATGGGGGCATATGATGAGTACTTTAAATAACCCATAAATCAAAATATATAAGGAATTATATACCATGTCCCCTAATTCGCACCATAGGGCCAGGACTGAGTTATGGGAGACAACTGAGCTTGGTTGTGGAGAGTGAATGCGCAAAGATTATTCAGATGGAATATTCAAACACACATTAAATGGAGTAAAAGTATTACTATCATAAAATTCAACTTCTATTATAAATTAAATAATATGTAAAATATAGTACAATGTTTAAAGTGCATGTATATAGATTAAATGCATAGAACAAGCTAACTATATTACAACTATGTATTGCATCGACCTTAACTACTCATGCCAAATGTGTATGTTACATATTTAACATGTATGATTACAAGATAAGTAAGCATAAGAGGATGTTTATAGGAATGTCAATCTCATATTAGATGTGGTAGTTGGAAATAGTTTGAATAGTTAATGTGTAGGTTGTCTTCAATGATTCCCAATCCAATGATCCTCAATTGGTGGATAAAAGCTAGTTGAGACATATTTCACATCACATGGTGGAGGTAGGATAAAATGTGGTTATGCTAAGTTTGGGCCCAAAGGGGTAAATGAGTCTATTAGAAAATTCCCATGGGACACTTAGGACTAAGAGTTGTGAGGTGCATAGACTACAATTTGAAGCGGCCATTACATGAAATTCTATGAGCAGGTGCAGGACTTGTGCATAAGTTTGTGACAAAATTTAAAGCAAAGAAGTGCACATGATACATGTGATATTTTTGTATATTAGAAAATGAGGAGTGTGTTTGGATATGTAAAGGCTATGCATTAATCATTAACCCTTTTTTGAAGAGTAATGGTATCCATTGCATCAATATGTAACTGAGGAAACTACACTCAAAGTTTCTTAGAAATGTGCCACTTAAATTTATCAGTGTATTATCTAACCATAAACACTCAAAAAGTTTATGTGTGTCATTATGTGTGTGCATGTCTGTCACTTTGATGATCTTGTCATTATCTATGAGGCATAAATGTTTCAAATATAAATCAGAAGGATATTATGTCATTGATGGATCAAGAAGTGGCATAGTGGAAGGCTTGAGAAATTACACATTAAATACTAGATTCATGCCCAAGTGCAGATGTAGATCAATCACAAAGGTGTTATCACCAAATACATGTAAAATGGTGTAAGGAACATAGCATAGAGGCTTGATCTTTTAGTGTGGACCTTTGAAGCATTCCTTCTAAAGGTGTAGCCAAAATTTATCACTGACTTAGAATGCATGAGGTGTGCAATGTGCATCATGGCACTCCTTATAATTTTATTGAGTACCAAAGAGGATATACTAAACCTACTGATGAATAGACTAGATGTGTCATAGAAACTTCTTCACTTTGTCTACTTCCCATTCCTATGTGTGTAACTTAATTTTAGATGGTGCATGGTGTAAGATGTCTAGAGGTGCTGAAGGTTGAAACCCAAGACATGATAGAATAGACTATGCCCCATAGAGATATGAAGGGATCTATTATAGGCATGTTGAATGTATAAGAGATTATCATCCAAAGTGTGAGCATGTACATATTTTTACATTCATAGAAGATGAAAATTGTGTAGTCAATCACTTTGGTTTACCCATCTATATGTGGGTGAAAAGATATCAATTGATCCAACTACATACCCATCAAGTCCCACAATGTTTTTAAAAGTGATTTATAAAGTGTGGATCTCGATTGGAGATTAAAAATGTTGGAATATTAAAATAAACCCAAACATGTTTGAAGAAGTATTATGCAATGTCAGCTAAATCAATGTATTTCTTACAAGTGGCCATGATATCCAGCTTAGAAAATTGATCCATTATAATGAACAAATCATCATGCTATCATCTCATCACAGGTAACCCATGCATGAAATCCATGTATAAATACTCCCATGGTCTAGATGGAATAAATAAAGGTGTTTAATGTCTTAGTTTCCTATTTATGGGCTTAAAGATGCAACAAGGAATACAAGACTTGATGTGTCATTCCAAATCTATGTGCATGTGTGACCAATAGAAGTGTGATTTCAATACAACTAGAGTCTTTATCATGATAAAGTGTTCTAAGGTCTTGGCATAATGTGTCTCCCTAATGAATCATTGGCGAGGTTCACCACTAGAAACACAAAGATGTCTGATCTTGTAGAGAAGGTAGTTAGATAAGTAGAACTCTTGAACTTATTTACCTTATGCTAGTCTAGTGTCATTCACTATGAAGTCTTGTTTAACTGAGTAGATGGATACCCAATTTGTGAATTTATGGCCATGTGTGTCCAACACTATGATGAGTGCATGAATCAATGGTTGGATAAGGAAATATGATGTCTTGTGATATTTTATTTTCTTGTGATTAATCATGACATGCGATTACTATAGGTAAGTCATCCATTTTATTTGTGACACATTCTTAAGCTTATTATATGTCTACAAAAATTAAAGTGGTTTATGGTCTAAATGAATAACTATCTCCTTTGCTAGAATGTAGTGTCACCATTGCTTGATTGTTTACACAATAACATCTAATTCTTTATCATAGGTAGAGTACCTTTACACTGTGTCATTGAATTTCTCTAAGTGGTATGTAACTAAATGTCCATATTGCATGAGTACTACACTGAGTACATAGTTATATGCATTAGCATGAATTTTGAAGGAATACATAATGTCCATGATTAAAAAAATAGTCACTACATAGAGGCATTGCTTGAGTGACTTAAAATAACATTGTTGTACATGATTCCAATCAAACTTATATGTTACACATGTTATCTAGATGAGATCCTAAGAGAGGTGTGAAAAACTAAGGACAAACCTATAGTAGAAGTTAACAAGTCCAATAAAAATCCTCAATTTTATGAGATTACATAGATTAGGCCAATATTGGATCACTTTGATCTTCTTTGGATCTACATGGATGCTTGTGTGATCAATGATGTATCCTAGGTATTGGGTCTATGTAGTGTTTAATATATACTTTACTAAACTGGATTGAAACTTGTGTTGACACATAGTGTCGAAAACATGTGAGATGTAGTCCAAGTGCTCTTCCCAAGTCTTGATAAATATGATAATGACATTTAAGTATATGATGATGAAGGAGTTGATAAAAGGCTTGATTAGATCATCCATCAAGTGCATGAATGTGGCTGATACATTGTTTAGGTTGAAAGTCATTACCAACCATTTTTACAATCCTTCCCATGTCTTAAGTGATATTTTCCAAACATCCTCAGGATGGACTTGCACTTGATGGTAACATAACTTCAATTTTATCTTGGTGAAGTATCGAACACATCAGAGTTGATCTAAGAGGTCATCAATGCATGGTAGTGGGTACCAATTAATCACCATTATCTTGTTGCGTTTGTGATAGTCTATGTAGAGTCACTAAGATCCATCATTCTTAGATGTGAGGACTATCAAACACCCATAAGGTGAAGAGCTAGGCTTGATCTTACCCTAATCAAAAAGCTCTTGTATATAGCACCAAATTTCATCCTTCTCTAAAATTGATCTATAATATAGGGGCTATTTAAAAGAGGAGATCCAGGGAGAAAATCAATGCAATATTTTACTACACAGAGTATTGGAAGGTTTTCAAGATCCATGAAGACTTCAATATGCTAATCAAGTAACTTATCAATATATTAATTTTGTGACATTATGCAAGTGTTACACACCACTAGTGTGTGATTTGTCATTTTATGTGCAAGTATATTAGGGTGAAGCATGAGAAACATGAACTTTTATGCATGTGAGATAAATTTATGACATTACATGGTAGAGACCAAGGTGATTTGGTTGTGGGAGATAACTCAAATAGGTTGTATAAATGATCTTATACATAGATAGTCTAACATTATGGTTTGGATTAATATGTAGCTTTGTGTTCTTCTAAATATAGTCTCCCTAATAAGATGTCACTAACCTTTAAAGGTGAAATATCATAAGTGATGTTATCTTCCAGAGGCTTAAATTTATACTAGAAAGTGACTATTGCTAGACCTGTATATCTTTCCCCTACTACATCCACCCTAGATAATATGGTTTAGGGTGTGTATTAGTAGTAATACTAAGACATTGAGTTATTGATTGCATAATTATGCTCTTTTGACTACCATTATCGATGATGATGTGGAGAGCTTGACCCTTCACCCAAAAATTGGTATGCAAGAGACACTCATGATCTTAAAATATATCAATTACAATGGTGATGGTGCTTAGACAAGAGGCATTTGGATCAGTACTATCAATTGGTGTCGGTCTTGATGTAGATTATGCTAGTAAGGAATATTGCACATGGTATTCAAAGTCATCCTGGGTGGATGAGAGATGGTGATTGAACCACTTATCATGGAAATGTTTCTTGCCTTTTTATAAATTGGAATACATAGGATCCTTTGATATATATTTAGTCTTATGAGGTTGCTCACTTTTTCAATAAGGGTAATGCTTCTACATAAGGGAATATGATGTGGGGTTGTGTGAGGGTTAGACCTTGTGCATTACATTGGATGAAAAGGTGGTACACTACTTCATATTTGCCTTGGATTAGATCTTGGAGATGTTTTGATATGATTTTTTTTTGGAATCACAACTACTAAAAGTGGGGGGGGGGGGGGTGAATCAGTGTACAAAATTTTCACTCAATTCCATATATAATTATTTAACCATTCAAACTATCATAGATATAGCAATGCATAAAAGAGCAATCACATAAGCATGAAGCAATATATCAACACATGAACACCAAATCTATGTGGGAAAACCTCATGGGGAATAAAACCCACTATCACATCACTTAGACTATTGTCCCATAAGCAATGAAATAGACATTTAGTGAGGCACCAACCCCATAAAGAGCTCCAACCCCTACCTAGTCAAGCACCCACTCAACTAATATTTAGTAAGTGTTATGGCATTAATATTCACCCTTGGAGAGATTTATTTATGATCCTTACAACTAATCCATGGCATTGGGACAACCCCAGGCTATGGGTACCCTATGATGGGGTTGAACCTCCAGAGAAGGCCAACTTCTACTTGATGGATCACCTAAACTAATGCTATCATAGGGAAAAGGCTTAGAAAGGGGGAAAGGGATCCTAAAAAGGCTAAAAGGTGATGCACTAAATAAAAATGGGAAACTCCCATCATCTTGAACTCATACTAGATCAACAGAAGATAATACGAGCTCACACAACCTCAAAATCAAGCTAATTTCATAAGTATTTAATATACTAGTGTCATGAAGCAATGAATGCAAACAAAGAGGATTTTTAAGACTCATCGAGAGCTTACATCAATAGAAGAAAGAAAACTATTCCATGCCTACATACTAACTTGAAGACACCCTAAAGGAGGTCAAAAGGAGGACAATGGATGAGGAAGACTCTCCTTCACTATGCCATCATGCATAACTTTCTCAACATAGACCCAAGGAAAGAGATAGGTAAAGAAAGTATTTTATTGCATCAAGAGGAAGCTCTTACAAATAATTGATAGGGTTTAGCCTAATCAAGAGGAGAATATCTTACAATATCTTAAAGAGTCTCTTGTTCTTCAAGATCAAAGAGTCTTTTTGAGAGTCTCAAATCTGAGAGAGCTTATAAATGGAAGTAATGGGTGATATATAAAAAATGGGAAGAGAGAAGAGAGATCATATTCATCAAAAAATACATCAATGAGTTATCACCGACTTTCTTTAAATCTTTATCATATTTTAATCTAATCATGACTAGCCCTCATCAACAAGTTAACCTATAATTGGCTCCATTAATCTTCAAGCTTTTTCATTTGTAGAGATATCCACTAGAAGACAAGGGTTTGTTTTATATGATGATTCATGACTAAGTCTATTGGAGAAAATATCTTTACAGTTTTAAATAGAATTAATGATCCAACTACTTATCCAACCACTATCTCTCTTTGTTTTGATCCTCCATGCCATCTCTACTTGCTTCATTATGAGGGCAAGGTTCTCTATCTTTGGGCTTGACAAAACCATCACCATGTCTACTTTGAGCAGTAGTAAGTACCTATTTGTTAAAGCCATAGCTTTGTCTAAGGACAAGACACCTCTCCATAATCATTCATATCTACCCCTACTTCAATATTTGAGCATAGGTTATATTATAGATTGAAAACAAATCCAATTTATTGGTTTTCATATATTCATTATATCAATGTAGATCTATAGGTTACATATCTTTGTTATGGACTATATTAGGTCTAAATAGAATTATCATGCTTCTAAATTTTGGTGTCAATAGAGATTCACCATTAACATTCTTGACTATATGGCTATGTCCACTAAATGGTGTTTGATTGAGCTCTAATGGTGATGGGATGATCCTTGTAAGACTTTCTTTTATTTTGACCTTAGGTCACATTCAACCTCTATTTGAATTCCCTTAGCTTTTAACTTTTAATATTGATCATCGATCAACTTACTTGCACATTTTTGGATCTATGTTTTTAGCTTACACATATACCATTGATTCTCTTTTATATGAATAGATGTGATCCATAGGTCTTCTTCTAGTTTAACATGATTAAGACACTAATCACCCACATATTTATCTTTGATATTTACTAGCCTTTTGACCCATTGCTCACCATTAGATTTACTTTATATGATTGATCATGAATTTTCAATCTATTTAGACCCATTAACCTTGTCATTTGTTATGTACCATTGGATCTTTGATCAGGTACTTGAGATATTAACACTTGTCAGTCACACGTTCATGCTGACCTTTTGACTTTATGCTCACTATTGATCTTTGATTACATGATTAAACGTGTTCCATTGGATATTTGGGGTCCACTAAATTTTTTAGTTTACCACTCTCCATTAGATATGCTCTAAGGTTCTGAGATTTTGACACTTATCAGATCTACATTCCACCTAGGAACTTTTGAATTTAAATGACTATTTACCACAACTTAAATTCAATGTATGTGTGCATGTCTCATTTTAATGGTTTAACTTTGAAGCTTTATATATTGAGATAGAAATATCATAAAAATATTAAATTTATAGAGGATGATCTAGGCATGAATAAATTCATTTCCATGTGATCTTTTGGCCTGAGAGGATTTCTAATTACATATATCAAATGTGCAACTAGACTACTCTTTTAGGCTTGTGCAAATCATTTCAAGGCTCAAAATGATTTTATGAGACCTATGAAACCTAATTTATGTCCATGAATTCCATGATGACCATGATAACATAATAATCCTTTTCACCTTGTAATCATAGACCTTCTCCCAATCTATTTGATCACTTATTCAAACATGAACTTTGTTTTATTCATCTGTCCAGGTAACAATTTGGTACGTGGGCCAAAAATTGGCCAATAGTAAGATACAAATTGCAAGAAGGCTCCAACCCCCTAAGTTAATTGTAACCAACCCATCTACTTCAAGGATACTTTTTCAAGCTCCAACCTATAATGTAACTCCAACTCCCTTATTGACTAAGCACCAAGACAAGCTTGATCACCTCAAGTCTCCTTGTTATTCAAAAAACTAATGGTGACTTATTATTCATATATCTCTCTTCTCTATCTACATTCCACTCTCTATCATACACCTAGAAAAATCCTTTAATGAATCTATTGATGGTCTCTCACCTCATTCATCCCACTTCAAGCTTTTACCCCTCTTAAATAGCCTTTTAGGCTCTCTTGCTCAACATGCCTATTCTAGGCACATTAGGTCAATTGACCTTGTAATCCAATTTAAAAATATATATTATATTTTTATCATGATTTATTTCCTATTTTTATGATCCTTAATGTCTTACTTCTGCTCCTCCAAGAGATCTTTTATTTGTTTATATCCACATTCTTCTAACTCGCTCAAATAGGCTAATTAGGCCTTACTTTTATACACATCACTTGATATTAACCATATTGGTTGGAAAATAGCCTTAAAAAATGTGGATAAAACTTTTAATATGTCCATAAACATCTTACATAAGTGAGATAATCACTCCATAGGTTTTTCATACTCCTTAAGGGCCAAAACCTCCATTAGGCCTAAAGGAGACCTAATGCAATTAGGTTTGTATTAAGCACACACTAAACTTGGAGTCAATTATAAAACATTTAGCCTCCACCAATGATTTAAAAACTTCTTAAATATACCCATTTTGACATACACATATCTCTATTCCACCTATAATACCAATTCACAACTTGAATCATGTTATTAGGCCTACTCACCATTAGTCTTTCCTACACAGAAATAGTTTGCCTCACACAACTAAAGCATATGTTCAATTTTTACACATAAAAATTTAAAAAAAATATCATTAACATATAATTTATGACCTCATGGTCACCACCATGTCCATTTTACATCACCAAATAGGTCAAAAGACCCCAAAGTAATCAACTTTACAAGCTCACTCAGAACTGGACACAAGCTCCAAAAACATGGTATAAATATTACTATAAAATAATTATAATTAACATTTAAGACATATTTAACACCTTAATTATCAATTTATTATTCAATTCTTTCCAAATCACTTCAAACTCACTTCTACAAGATGACTACTTAAAACTTCTTGTAGCTTAAAAAACATAGTCATGAAGAACATTGTTTTTAGAATTTTAAAGGATACTTAAATGACTTATAAATCACATTAATAGATTATATATTAATTTTATATCAACCTAAAACATTTATATCATTTTTTTTGGTATCAATCATTGGTCTTACAGACTAATTTCTCAATCCTCTCTTACACAGTGCAAACACAGCCAAATAGGCCATTTTGGATTTCATGCTTAAAATCCTTAAATAGATCTCTCCATATTATATTAAAAATTAATAAGTTATTTATGTCTCAAAAAAAAATTTAAATGGCATTGGATGAAATTACTCTTGCCATAGAGTCTCACACTCTTCACTTCACTTGGCTAACCTAGAACAATCAAGTTGCCTTAAGAGCCAGTCATGGTGAATATGACTTCCCTTACCTATAAGATCACTTACATGATATTTAAATGAATTTTTATTATCCTTATACATCCTAAAATCAAATTAAAATAAAAATTTATATAGATATAATGGTACGTATGGAACATATAGACCATTCTTTGAAATATACACCTTCACTATATCAACTCACTTAGATAGGTCATCTTGAGAACACTTTCTTGCCTGTATGTGATCATATTAAAAATTTATAAAACAATTTAACATGATTTTTATGTATTTAAAAAATACCCCAAATATTTTAATCCATTCCTAATCATCTAAAACACATCCCTAAACTGATTATCACTTTGATTGGTTTTCTTCATTGTCTTCACTCTTAGCCAGTTTAGCAATAGGTCAAATTGGGTGAGAAAATTAGTTGAAAAAGAGGATATAAATTATCAAAAAACACCATGTAAATAAATAATGAGTCTTTAACTTCAACCTCCATCCACTTTCATTCATTGACTCAGTCAACCCTTCATGTTATATCAAGTTCTTCAGAAATAAGTATTTTTTTGTAGGTTCTACTCATTGTCCTGATAGACCACTTCCACATAGATATTAATTATGGAGACATATACCATCTAAAATAATCAAAATATCCTTAAATATTCATTCTAGGCACTTTCCAACAATATTTTCACCATAAGGTCAATAAGAGGGTTTTGAGAGGGTTTTAGACCAGTTTACCTTATTAACATTTGTTCATACAGTATTACACATAAAATGCCAAAATAATGCTTGAAAAATATTATTAAGAACCTTTTCCATCTCTCCAAAATATATTATCTTCCCATGCAATTATCACACGTGATAATGAACATCAAAATTTTCTTCTCGGGTCTATAACTCTTTAATCTGCATACATAGGAGACCCCAAAATAATGTTTCTTGATTTATCCTTTAACTGAGGACCTAAAACTTTTTCAACACCCTTGAAACAACTTTTCAAACCTAATTAAATGTTGATATGTTCTCTATAACCTTTAAAACTCATTTTTATCCTTCATTAGGCCATAATAGGTTTCTATACATATTAGGCCTTAAATTACTAGTCATATTTTGACCCTTGAACACACTTGGTAACCTATTATACTATTATCAAAAAATTATACACATGTAAAATTACATCATAACAATCTCAAATTATACAAACCTTATTCACACATGTCTAACACTTCTCTTCTCAACAAGCTATCAAGCCTATGCCTTCTTACTAGGTCTCTCATGCAAGAGATAAGCCTCAATCATGACCTTAGAGTTTTTTTGAAGGATTTTTTGCCTTATATACATGTTTAAAAATTTTAAAACATACTATAACATGATTTACCACTGATTTTCACAATTTTGAGCTCATACATATATATGTCATCATCACCATGCCTCTAGTCTAATCACATAGATCTACTAGTTGTCATACCTATTAAAGACCTTCATGTCACTGTAGATGTATTATATAACACATTATCATGCCATGATATGCTCAAATAATTCCATAAACAAATCACAAGTCTTGGCTCACTCACTTTATCAGTCTTCATTATGCATGTTTTCTTGAACACATAGGACCTCACACTTCCTTTGACATCAATGATAGTGCATAAACACATGACATCAATGATAACTTGAAACAATCTCCCCCTTTTTCATTGATGGAAAACACTCTACCATTATAGATTACTTTAATTTCCCCAAGTTGGTCTTTCTCCCATCAAGTCTTTCTCCCCCTTTAACATTAATGACAAAGGTCATATCCACTTAGTCTATTGATCCTTGGACCCGATCATTTCATTGAACAAGTAAGCTCCCCATTTGTACATGAAATATTCTCTTCAATTTTCTCATGAGACTTGAATTATCTCCCCTAACTCCATGCTCCACCTATATCATGTCACTTGAAACCAAAAATAAGCTATTTACGATAGATACATAGCTCATTTTCTTACCTTATAAAATCTCCATAGGTCTCAAATAGGATACTCATAGCATAAAATAGCCTCCATTAAATTATCACAATCCATCATGGCTCAAACCACTACAAGGCACCTTCTCAATTAACATACAATCATACTAGGTCTATTAGAGCACTGATCTTCTACATGATACTCTTCAAAGTGACTCAATGGATCATCTTCAACAATCACTATCAAGACCCTGTTAAGAAACTTCATAGCTTAGTCATTCTCATATCATTGAATCTTCTTTATGGAACCTACAACATGTCATCATATTTCCTCTATGATCTTATGAGATCATCTTTGATAGTAATGAAACAATACAATCATAACATAATATTTCAAGAGATACTACACCAATCTTCATCAGGTTTATAGACTTTTTGGGATGCTACATCAATATGATCACCAACATATCTTATATGAAAAATCACTAAGCACATACAACCTACCATTCCATTCTTAAAACTAGCTTCAGACCATGGATCACATGATCAACACTTATATCTTCAAATACATTGGTCTTATAGACCAATCTTCAACTCTTAATTCACTAGTTCTATCTTTGCTACTTACTTTCATGACTGAGAAACCCTCATACTTTGTCCTTAATGACCTATTACACACTAATTAAAACCTCAATTCAGATTTTCTCAACCACCATACCAATACAAAAAAGGATATACATTCATACCTTGATGTTATCGGCTTCTCATTGATTGAAGAGTGTCTCTAAGAATCCTATAGGAGATGTCTCTCCATTTATAAGCTTCAAATAATGGAGCACCCCAATCCTTGTCATAGGAATAAATGTTTTTCTCAAGAACCCTATTTGACTTAATGTCTTCAACATCTTCCTTCTTATTCTCCTTTGTTTGATTTGAAACACAACCCTCTTGAGTAACTTTCTCATCATCCTTTCTTTTGATTGCCACATCTTCTTGACTAGTTTGATTATCATTGATTACCTTTTGTCTCCATATCCAAGTTGGGCCTTTCTCTATATATATATGACCAATTTTATGACAACTATAGAAAATATTAGTATTGAACTTACCATTTCTCTTATTTTTCCTTCTTTTATGTTCCCATGACAACTTATTCCTTGAGGCCATTATGCAATCCTTTGCTTTATGACTAAACCTATGGCACACAAAAAAATGACCAAAATTTAACTTCCATACCTTATATCATTTTTTTTTCTAATATATAATTTTACCTTAATATTGATTTTCATGTTTGCATCCTTCTTGACTTGATTTGGTTTTTCTTGCTCTTTCATAAACTCGCTTAATTTGAATACAAGCTGTTTATGCTCAATATTCAAAGTAATTAGCATCATATTAAAATTATAACATTATTAATATTTTTAACTTTGACATTCCCTTGCATTATTTATCTGACTCTTGATATCCTTGATGATCTTCTTATCTTCTTTGACTATTTCAACCATTTCCTCAAGCTTGGTTTAAATATGACTCATCTCTCCTTCACGTTCCATAAAGGACATGGATTTTTATTTAAGATTATTAATGATCATCTCATATTCATCAAAATTTGAATTATAGTTACTCCTACTTGTCTTAAAAATACTAATTTTCTCTCTAAGACCTTTGACCATTGATTTCAAATCTTGATTTTATTTCCTTAGCTACTTAGCCATCTTGTGCTTTTAGGATCACCTTCAAGATATCAAGCCTCCTATAAAGGACTTGATCTGATACCAATTATTGGAAGAACAACCATTTATATGTGGGTGAATTAGTGTACAAAATTTTCACTTATTTCCATACATCTTTATTTAACCATTCAAACTAGCATAGAGATATAACAATGAATAGAAGAGTAATCACATAAGCATGAAGCAAGATATCAACATATGAACACCAAATCTATGTGAAAAAACTTCATGGGAAATAAAAAAAAATTTCACACCACTTTTAATGCTATCCTATAATAAATTAAACAAATATTTAGTGAGGCACCAACCCTACAAGGAGTTCCAACCCCTACCTAGTAAAGCACCCACTCAACTAGTCTTTAGCAAGATCTAACTTTCAAGGTGGATCCAACCCCCTAAGTGACTTGGAATAACATAGACACTTAAAGTAAATTTTTTCAATCTCAAACCTAAAAATCAGATCCAAATCCATTCTTGACTAATCACCAACCCATTCAAGACAAGCTTGATCACCTCAAGTCTCCTTGTTGCTTAAATAACTGATGGTGACTTCTTATTGAACTCTCTCTATTATATATCTGCATTCCACTCTTTATAATACATATGAAAAAATAATTTTAGGAATATAATAATGTTTTCACACCTAATTCATCACACTTCAACCTTTTACCCCTCTCAAATAGTCTTATAGGCTTTCTTGCTCAACATGCCTCTTCTAGACACATTAAGTCAATTAACCTTGTCATCTACCTATATATGATATGTTATATTTTAATCATGATTTATTTCATATTATTAAGTTCCTAAATTTCCTACTTATTCTCCTCTAAGATCTATTTTATTCACTTATATCCATATTCCTCTAACTCACTTAAATTGGCCATTTAGGCCTTGGTTTTATACACATCACTTGATCTTACCCATATTGGTTGGCCAAGAACCTTAAAAAAAATGTATCACATTTGGAATAGGTAAATAAAAATTTTACACAAGTGATATAATCATTCCATATCTTTTTCATACCCCTTAAGTTCCAAACCTCCATTAGGCCTAAAGGAGACCTAATGCAATTAGGTTTGTCTTAAGCACATGTTACACTTAGAGTCACTTGGAATACATTTAACCTACATCAACACTTTAAACACTAAAAAAACTTATTAAATATAATTTTTTTAACATACACATATATCCATGCCACATATAATACCAATTCACCTCTTGAATCATGTTATTAGGCCTACTCGTCATTAGTCTTTCATACATAGAAATAGTCTGCCTCACACAACTAAAGCATACATTCAATTTTGACACATAACCATACAAAAAAATATCATTAAAAAATAATTTATGACCTCATGGTCACAAAAATATCCATTTTATATCACCAATATTTCAAAATACCCCAAACTGATCAACTTTACAAGATCACTTAGAACTACACACAGGCTCCAAAAACACAGTCAAAGATTTTGAATTTTCACACATAAACAAGGATAAAATATGAATATAAAATAGTTATAATTAACCTTTTATAATTATTTAACAACTAAATGAGAAATTTATTCTTCAAATCTATCCAAATCACTTTAAACTCACCTTTGCAAGATGACTACTCAAAACTGCCTGTAGCTTAAAAAACATAGTCATGATGAACATTCTTTTTATAATTTGAAAGGATAATTAAATGAATTATAATTCACATTAATAGATTATATATGACTTATATATCAATTTTAAACATTTATATCATTTTTTTGGCATCAACCATGGTCTTATAGACCAATTTCTCAAGCCTCTCTTACACAGTGCAAACACAGCTAGATAGGCCATTTTGGCTTTCATGTTTCAAACCCTTAAAGTTATATCTCCATATTATATTAAGAATGAATAATTAATTTAGGTTTTTTTTCTTTTTAAATTAATTTTATGAAATTAATCTTTTCATAGAGTCTCACACTTTTCACTTCACTTGGCCAACCTGGAACAATCAAAATGCCTTAAGAGCTAGTCATTGTGAACATGACTTCCCATACCTGTAGGATCACTTAAGTGATCTTAAATTGAATTTGTATTATCCTTAAACATATTTAGATAAAATTAAAATACAAATTAATAAATATTTAATGGAACATATAGATCATTCTTTGAAACATACACCCTCACTATCTCAACTCACTTAGACAAGTCATCTTGAGAGCACTTTCTTGCTTGTATGTGAGCATATTAAAACTTTATAAACCAAGGTAACATGAGGTATAGGTATTTAAAAAATAACCAAAATATTTTAATCCATTAATAATCATCTAAAACATATCCCTAAATAAATTCTCACTTTGACTGGTTTTCTTCATTGTCTTCACTCTTAGCTAGTTTAGCGATAGGTCAACTTGGGTGAGAAAATTAGTTGAAATAGAGGCTATAAATTGTCTAAAAAACACCATGGAAATAAATAATGATTATTTAGCTTCAAAATCCATCCACTTTCATGAATTAACTTAATCAATCCTTATTTTTATATCAAATTCTTCAAAAATAAGCAATTTTCTATAGGTTCTACTCATTGTCCTAATAGACCACTACCACATGGAGATGCTTGATGGAGTCATATACCACCACCAATCATCAAAATAGACTTAAATATTAATTTTAGGAAATTTAAAAAAATATTTTCACCATCAAGTTAATATGAGGGTTTTGAGAGGGTTTTAGACCAGTTTACCTTCTTAACATTTGTTCATATAGTATTGCCCCTCAAATGCCAAACTAATGCTTGAAAAAACTTATTAGGACCCTTTTACATCTCTCCCAAATATTTTATCTTCATATGAAACAATCACACATTCCAATGAACATAAAAGTTTTCTTTTTAGGTTTATAAGTCTTCAATCTGCATACATAAGAGACCTCAAAACATTATTTCTTACTTTCACCTTGAATTGAGGACCTAAAACTTGGTCAAAACCATTGAAATAACTTATCAAACCTCATTCCATGATCATATGTGATCTATCACCTTTAAAATCATTTTGAACCTTCATTAGGCCATACTAGGTTTCTATTCATACTAGGCCTTAACCTACCAATTCTATTTTAACTCTTGAACATACTTGGGAACCTCTTGTACTACTATAAAAAAATCATACACATGTCAAATGACATCATACCAAGCTCACATTATACCAACCTTCTTCACATGGGTGTCACACTTTTTTTCTCAACAAGATATCAATCATATTATTGGAGAGTTATCAATGATGTCATGGAGGTGTCTTGGTGAGTAGATGAAGTGCCCTAATATCCTAAGTAATAATGGCAAAATGTGTAATGTGTTTATCCTATTATTCTTGAAGTATGCTTGTTTGATCTTCTATTTTGGCATGTTTAGAGATGTTTATGGATGAGTATGGAGTATTTAGCATGTGCAAAAGGTCCCTAAGATGTTTTCTATGCTTTGAGTGCTTATGTGCATAATTGGACTTCAATTTGTTGTTCATAGTTTTCATCTAGACACTTTGGGTCCAGTGGTAGAAATTTTGAGTAAGCAATTTTATGACATCACCATTGTCAGGTGGGAATGAGTCAAGGGGAGTTGGTCATATGGTTGTGATCACATTAGTCCCTAGTTGTTATGTGTCATATCTCAAGTCATGTGATGAAGCATGATCAAAGATATGAGGATGCAAAGTTGGATACCCAAAAAAAATTCACCATGTTCCCATACTTAGCCAAATTTGCAAAAGGGCTCAAGTAGATCTGAGTAAGCATGTTGATGAGATCATCATTTGCACATATGGAGGTGTCAAGAAAAAATTATCATATGGGTTTATCCATTTTTTTTCTTAGTTTCTTTTCACTAATTTTCATATCATGTGATAAAGCACGTCAAAAGACATGTATATGTAGAGTTAGGCTCCCATGAGTTTGACTATCTTTTCCCATAATTAGCCAAATTTGCATGAGGCAAGAAAAGTTGAGTAGGAATTTTGATTTATTTATATTTCACAGATGTGAAAGTTTTAGGAAAATTTGATCATATGGGTTTGATCAGTTTTATGCCTAGTTTTTATGTGCCAAATTTCAAGTCATGCATTATAGTGCGATAAAATATATGCATGTGTAAAGTTGGGCTTCCAAGCAGTTTGACTATGTTTTCCCATAACCAATTTTGCATATGACAAAAAAATATAAGTAGGAATTTTGATGGTGGTATATCTCACACATGTGGACATATCAAGAGAAGGTGATCATATGGGTTTGTTTAGTTTTGAGTCTAGTTGATTTGTGCTAAATTTTAGGACAAGCACTGAATCATGTCAAATATTATTTATGAGAAAATTTGTCCTTCCAAGCATGTTTAGACATAGCTGGTTCTATGATAGATAAATCTAAGAATTCATTTTAATGGAATTATATCTCACACATATGAAGGATTAAAGAGCAGTTTGACACATGGCTAGATTATACTATGTGAGGATATTATATGGTCCAAATTTGAGCTCATGTGAGTAAGCACTTAATAAGTTATTGAGGTTAAAATTTGAATTATTAAATAGATTGATATGGTCCCCATACTTAGTTTTAAAAGAGTTAAAGATTAGGACAAAATGAAAATCAAATGGTGCATGGGTGATCATACAAGATTGATCTAACAATGCATGTTGAGTGCGATGGTAATAAGTGCTTGATGTTCAATGATTGAGCAAAGGTAAAGGATAGAGATCAACAATGAGTTGGTGTTCATATAGATTTATTGAATAGTGAGCATTTCTAGTTAAAGATTTGGTTGATCTACAAAGATTAATGCAATGAGTCAACATTGTAAGATTGCATGAGCTGAGGTCAAAGTGACTGCGGTTTAACATTTGAGCATTAGCGGCTATGCATTAAATTTCAAAGAATATTGATGGTGCAAGATTGATATAAATCTAAGAGGACACAAGATACAAGCATAGTGTTTGAAGTTTAACTATGATCGTTGACATTTAAATATTTGAATTTATGAAGGAAAGACTAGTGTCTGGTTTTTTTACTATAAATTTTGATCTATGCATAATGTGCTCATGTTGTAAAAATCAAAGATGAAGAGGACTCCATGGCACATCCATTTAACCTAATTAAAACATATAGAAGTATGTATAGTCAAATATATTAAGGTTTAAAGTTGACTATGTATTCGTGCATGGACTGTAAGTGACTCAAGAAGATTGTTCAAGCTTATTTTGATGTTATTTCAATGTTTCAAGATGAATTGCCTATTGAGGAGTGTTTTAAACTCCATGAGGATGATCTTTTTGAATTATGAATATTTTACTAATTATATACAGTATGAACAAAGGTTTAGAAGTTAAATGTGTGTCTGTTCATGGTGATTATGTGCACAGAATATTATTTAAGCAAATTATGCTTAAGTGGAAGGGTTTTATGTTGGATGTTGGCACATAAGGGGGACCTATAGATCATATTGAATGGGTCCATGATTTTGGTATAGTTTTTGTATTCTTGTTTTGTTTGATGATGTTATAAAGGACTGAATGGGTTCACGTGAGACCTAGAATGGATACAATCACCTTATTAAAAGGTGTAGTTCCTTAAGGGTGACCTATAGATGTTATGGCTGACCTATGAATATTATATTGAGTCATGTCTTCATGTGATAAATTCATTAATGGTTAAGATGTGCCTAATGGTTGACCAAGGTAGCGATTATCATGAATGATCTATAAATAGTGGAACCAAAGGTGATGGTTTCTAGACTTGATGTAAGAGACTTGAAGAGAGGCTTATTGATCTGTAAACTGGCACTTATTTCCATGCAAAAATTGTTTACCTTGGATCCCTTTAGTCAAATCACACAATTTCCTAAAACATTCATAGAAACAAAAATTAATTTGACCTTTTATTATATTTTAACTAATTATGCATCCAATAGTGATTAATAAACATGATTAATCAAAATGTGGAAAATAATGCATAAAAAGAATCAACTCACAACAAGCACGTGATAATGGAATTTGGCAATGCCTACGTCTCTAGGTTTGCTTATAGTATGAATTGATCCATTTCCTTGAAAAGTGAGTACATGGCCAACCCTCATAATTATCAAATGGATACTCTCAAGATTGCACACAAATCAAACAATAGAGCTTTAGAAAGTCCTAGTAAACCCATGAATAAGCATTCCACCTTACTATCACATGAATGCAATCTCGTAATCCTATGGATTTCTACCAAAGGTCTTGAATACAAAATTATAAAATGCTCTTACCAAAATCATAATAGGTACTTTAACATATGATTTAAATTGTCTCAGAGTCTATGATAAATACCTATTTTACATGGAGAAGTGAAATACTCTCCAAGTCCCTCAAAACTTGAGATTTCGCAAACTGGTCTATTATGGCCCTTATACACAGTCTACTAATGTTTCACTTTGATACATTAAAAATTACATTAAATGACCTCATATATAGACGCTCCACATATGGTTGGAACTGGCTCATATTTTGGAACATATCTATAGTTTACTCTAAAGTTTGGAAATGCCTCTACATACCTCAAAAATGAGGAAGAGTACTAGCTAGTCTTTTACACTACCTTGTCTCTAAGGAAATGCATACCTTCAAATACAATTTCGTGGCCTTATATAGTTAATAAAGTCTATGGGTGTAATGTTTGGGCCTTATCCTTTTACCTAAGAGGATAAGGGGTCAATTCCCATGTATTTGAATTTGGAGATAAGATTTATCTTTTGTCCCACATTCGTGGGATGATAGTGTGTGGAAGGATTTAAATAGCCTTATCTCCATGTTGTATTTCATGGATTTTGGCCATGTATCACATCCACCATGGTATGTTTATGGAATTCAGTTGGCATATGAGCTAATGGCGTTAAAAACATGATGTTTTATGGCAAGTTGAACTTAGAGTGTGACAGATTGAGTGGGAAACATGTTCCATTTGTGGAATGCTAAGCTCGTACCAAACTTAGGAAATCCATGAAATAATGCATAGTTAGCATGGAAAATGGTAATTAAAATTCAACTATGGATAAATATAGAGGTGTTAAGCCATGTGGTGTCTTGAGGATCCACTACATGGACCACTCACCATTAGACACTTGTTGATGTCTAACTGGTGTTCCATAGTTCTATTGACGATAGGGTCCCCCTCTGAGACAAAAGCAAACTCCACTGAGTACGGTCCCCATAGTTAGTCTTTTACCAAATACATCTGTCAAAGATGAAGATGAGAAATCAAAACCAATATTTTACATGAACTCACTACCACATGTTGTTGCATGACCGGTTCACATTTTTTGCCACATCATTACTTTGACCAAGTTTGATTGTAACTTTAACTGACCATAACTTGCACATACAGATTCCATTTTTTTAACCATAAAATGTGTTAAAAAATATTGATATGAGATATACACTATAGAACTATATTTGAAACATTACATGATGGTAAATTTTTACATTTTGATCAGCTTTGACCTCTTATTGACTAGGTTTGACTAGAACTTTGACCAGCTGCATAAGGAGCATACGAGATCCATTTCTCATGTTCCACATACTTTTAGAAAGGACTCAATGGTCCCTATGTGATGGTGTAGGTTTCTATCTACTTTAGTGTCTTTTTTCTAAATTTAATTATGGATCACTTTTGTGTGTGTGTGTGTGTTTAGTGGAGTGAAAGAGGGGTAGAGTGTTATGTGGATGAGATAATGAGAAGATCAATTTTTAGACTATTTGTATGACCTATTTATCATAATTTTGTTCTAAAAATAGTTATCTTATTGTTTGAGTATGAGAAATGGTGAAGAGTGATAATCAGAGGTCCATCATTAGGTATTGAAGACATCAGTGCAAAGGTAAATGTGTTCATAGGTGTTATTATTAGGTATCTAAGATGGTTGTAGCCTCCTTGCAAGGTGAAAATTACTAAAATTTTTTGTTATTATTTCATATTAGCTAGATAGGTGTGGAAAGACCTTGTGGGATTATAGTCTCACTAAATAGGGATTATAGTTCCTTGATCAGTTGTAGCTGGTCTAAATTGGTTCTTGTTATTATAAGATAATAGTTTAATTATAGTTTCTAGTGGATTTTATTCCTAAGAGGGTTTCCCACATATGTCATGTGTTATGTGATTGATCTTGAATTGTCCCTCTTGTTCATTACTATGAATGATGTGTATGCTTTATGAATGCTTGTTGTAACTAATTAAAATATTTGTAAAGACCAGAATTGAAATTAGATTATTTAGGCTCACTGACTCACCCCCCTCTCAGTGATTGTACCTCTAATAATTGGTATCAAAGTGGGTCCTTTGGTAAAGGCTTGATAGCTTGAAGATGATCTAAGGTACAATGGCCAACCATAATGTGCAAGGTGGTTTCTCTACTAATAAAGCATTGATGTTCAATAGATCTAATTATGAATTTTAGAGTGATAGGATGAGGATATACATTATGTCCCTAGGGTTTGATGTATGGCAATCTATTTTGGATGGTTATGTTTCTCTTACTATTCCTCCATCTAGTGTTGTAGACAAGAATATATTTGATAATAATTCTAAGGCAATGAATGCCATTACTTGTGGTCTTATAGAGACTGAGTTCACCAAAGTAATCCATAGCACATCTACTAATGAAATATGGGATAAATTAAAGACTATTTTTGAAGGATATTCAAAGGCTAAGTTGGCTAAGGTACAGACTCATCAAAGGCAATTTGAGAGTCTCAAGATGAAATAAGAATATTTTATAGCATCCTTTTTATAGAGATTTGATGAGATTATGAACACCATCAGAGGTTTTGAAGAGAACATTGAAGAGGCTAATGTAGTTCGAAAGGTATTAAGGTATCTATCCCTCAAGTTTGATCCAAAGATATCTGCTAAAGAAGAAATTCATGATCTTACTTAGTTAAAGATGGATCAATTACATATCACCCTTATTGCCTATGAGATGAGAAAAAATGATGATATACCACCAAAGAAGGAAGAAACATTCAAGATTGAGATCAAGCCTAAGAATAATTTCCAAGGTAAGAAACCCAAGAAGGATGACATTTCTGATATTGATGAGATTAATTAATTACTTTGATTACCAAGAAATTGAACATAGGCTCAAGAAAGTATAAGGGTAAACTACCCTTCAAATGTTTCAATTGTGGAGAGATGGGACATTTTTCTTGGAAGTTCCCTCATAAGCATGAGAAGAATGATGGTTAAGAGCATGGTGAAGGCCAAGATGAATACAAAAATACATATAGGAAGAAATGATTTAGAAAGAAAAGTCTCTACACTAAATAAGATTGCATCTCATCAAATGAGAGTGAGGATAGTGACTCAGAATATGATCATGAAGATGATGGTCCTACTGAAGATGAAGATATGTTCATGGTTGAGGAAGGAAGCTTCTCACATTAGAAGGTGTCTACTTGGATTGATTTAGATGATGATGAAGATGAGGTAGACAATGATATTGTATTGATGAATTATTTTGAAGAATTGAATATTGAGAAGATCAATAAGAATATGAGGAGAAATTCAATGTGTATGAGGCAAGATTGAATGAAGACACCAAGGAGCATGAATATATGATCAAGTATCTCAGTTTTCAATTGGAAATTCTATCTACAAGCCTAAAATATAAATAAGATGAATGTTTAAGGTATATTTTTGAGAATGAGTCTTTAAAATATGAGATAGAAAAGACAGCTAGTAAGGTGAAGACATTTGTGAGATTTGAAAAGAGCTCATGTGATCTAGACAATATTCTGAGTGGTTAAAAGCATTCTAGTGATAGAATGGGTCTTGGATATGAAGAAGAATTAAAAATGATGTAACTCAAGACAAGAAAAATACTATTGTGAACAAGGACAATCATAATTTGAAGAAAAATCATCAGACAAGGACTGAAGGTAATGGTAGAATGAAGACAAACTAGATCAGATAGCCAAATACTATGAGGTATGTAATTTTTAATGGTTATTAATGTACATGTAATCAATTTGGTCATAGGGATAGAGAGTGCAAGAGACTTGTTAGAAACGAGTTTGCATGGGACTATGATGGGGTTCATCAATCAAAACGAGTGAGGAAAATTAAGTGATTCAATTGTCTTGATGTGGGACACTTTGCAAACCATTGTCCACATAATATTAGATAAGGTGAGTCCTCTTAAAAAAGAGGAGGTTATTTTGTTTGTCATGATATAGGACATATTGCAAATTTATATCCAAATAAGGTAAGGAAATATATGTTTCTTGAAAAAGGTATGGTGTGCTACAATTGTGAATAGAGAAGTCACAATGTTAGGTTCTACAAGCAAATTTTTATAAGTCATAATAAGTTTAATCAGCCTCCTAGAGTGCAAGGAAGAAGGCATGTTAACACATGGAAGCCAAATGTGATAAGTGTAAGTCATGATGAGATTATAAGTCCAAGTAATTTTTTTTCTATGGTAGAGAATGCTTTAGAAATTGAAGAGTTCCAAGAGGTCTCATTGTTTGCTCATGTTGAGAGTGAATATACCAAGCTCAAAGATAAAACCAAGGTATTGGTTGAAGATAGTCCTAGGGTATGTATGGATCTAAGTGAACATCTTGCTATTGTTGAGCATGTATCATGCAAAGAAAATCAATTATTTGTGCCTAATGATGAGGTTCCAAGATGTAAGGAAGATTCTTTAGATGAAAAGGTATGTCATGAATTTGTGTTGTCTCCATGTATTATCAATCCCATCATAAAAGAAAAGGAGAATGTTTTAGTGGATGAGGAAGTTGTTTCTCTTAAGTCAAAGAAGAAGAAGAAGAATATAAGTATCATATGACAAAGGAGGAGAAGGAATATGAGGAGTTATGGGAAACTCCTATATTTACACCATGGTAGAGCATTGTGGTGTAGAAGATGTCTCTGTTTATGCATCTTAGTAGACATTTTTCTTGTGGAGAAGCAATTTTGTGTGCTCAAGATGATAATGCCAATCAGAAAAGGTCTTTGGTTTATGGGGAGCAACAAGTTCATAAGCTCATTCTAGAGGTTTGTCAAGGAGATATTTATCATGATTAAAATGAGTTTTTCTAGATGGCATAATGAGTTTGATGCAAAGTTAAGAAGTGTGTGGTGCGTAATAAAGGTATGTACATTTCTTCATGATGTGGTCTAGGTTTTTTTGAGGTCTAAAGGTATGTATGTGTAATTTAATATTTTTGAGTGTTTTTTGCTCAATTTTTCCAAAAGAGTAAGGTATGTTTGTTTCAAAGAGAGTTCTCAAGTTGGTTGAGAACATGTTTCCTATTTGGTGAGTGACATGAAGTTTTGTTGGTGTTCCTTATGCTAGTTTGAGTGATAATGCTAGTAAGCATGTGTGGTGATTATTCATTATGTGTGGATATTTAAAGATGATCAAAAGGTATAATTACTTAGATTTATTAGGGGGAGTCCCTCTCAGATGTTTCATGATGTGTTCCATCAGATTCTAGTGGTTTTGTGTGTTATTTCTTCATTAGTTGTAGTGCTTGGTTGAAGAGAGTGTTGGCATGGAGCAAGAGGATGTTGTAAAGGTAAATAAAAATTAGGCTCAAGGTAAGGGGGAGCTTGTATCATATTTATAATATGGTCCTTTACTATTTGATAGTCTTTTAAGGTCCTCAAGATCAGTCGGTGCCCATTTTGTCATTGTTTAATAGGGGGAGAAAGTTCCTATTGTGGGAGTTCTTTGAGAGAGAAGGAAGGTGAGATATATATTTCTATATGATGTTTGTTGATATAATGATAAAGGGGGATATTATTGGAGAGTTTTCAATGATGCCATGGTGATGTCATGGAGGTGTCATGTTGAGTGGATGAAGTGCCCTAATAGCCTAAGTAACAATGACAAAGTGTGCAATGTGTTTATCCTAGTGTGCTTGAAGTATGCTTGGATAATCTTATATTTTATAATGGCTAGAGATGTTTAAGAATGTGTATGGAGTATTAAGCATGTGAAAAAGGTCCCTAAGATGTTTTCTATGCTTTGAGGACTTGTGTGCATAAGTGGAATTAATCTGGTTGTTCATAATTTTCATTTAGATAATTTGGGTCTAGTGGAAAAAATTTTGAGTAGGCATTTTGATAATATCACCATTGCCATGTGGGAATGAGTCAAGGACAGTTGGTCATATGGTTTTTATCACATTAGTCCTTATTTTTATGTGTTAGATCTCAAGTCATGTGATGAAGCACGGTTGAAGATATGAGGATGCAAATTTGGCTACTTAGATAGAATTCACTATGTTCCCATAATTAACCAAATTTGAAAAAGGGCTCAAGTAGATCTGAGTAAGCATGTTGATAAGGTCAACATTCACACACATGGAGGTGTTAGGATAAAATAATCATATGGGTTTGTTCATTTTTTTGCCTATTTTTTTTGTGCTAATTTTTAGATCATATGCAAAGTTAGGCTCCCAAGATTTTGTCTGTGTTTTCCCATACTTAGCCAAATTTGCATGAGGAAAGAAAATATGAGTAGGCATTTTTATGTAGTTATGTTCACATATGTGGTAGTTTAAATAAAATTTGATCATATGGGTTTGATTAGTTTTATGCCTAGTTATTATGCACCAAATTTTAGGTTATGCATTATAGTGTGATAAAAGATATGAATGTGTAAAGTTGGGCTCTAGGTAGTTTGACTATTTTTTTCCATACTTAGCTAATTTTGCATATGACAAGAAAAGATGAGTAGGCATTTTGATGGTGTCATATCTCACATGCGTGGACATTTCAAGAGAAGGTGATCATATGGGTTTGTTCAATTTTGATCCTAGTTGATTTATGCTAAATTGTCGGACAAGTGTTGAAGTGCATCAAAAGTTATGTCTGAGAAAATTTGGCCTTCCAAACAGGTTTAGACATAGTAGGCTCTATGATAGATAAATTTGAGAAGGAATTCTAATGGTATTATATCTCACACATATAAAGGGTTTAGGAGTAGTTTGACACATGGATGGATTTTCCTATGTGAGGAAAGCATATGGTCCAAATTTGAGATCATGCAAGTAAGCATAGAAGAATTTACTGAGGTGCAAAGTTGGATTCTTAGATAGATTAAAAGGGTCCCCATACTTAGTCAATTTTTTCAAGAGTTAAAGATCAAGACCAAATGAAGATCCAACAGTGCATGGGTGATCGTAAAAGATTAATTTAATAATGCATGTTGAGTGAGATGGTAAGAAGTGATCGATGTTTAATGAATAAGCAAAGGTAAAGGATAGAGATCAATGAAAAGTGGGTATTCATACATATTGATCAAATGGTGAGATTTTTTAGTTAAATACTTAGTTGATCTGTAAAGATCGATGGTGCATGATGAGTCAACATTGAAATATTACATGAGATTAGGTCAAAGTGACTGAGTTTTAATGTTTGAGCATTGTTATTTATACATTAAAGTTTAAATAATATTGATGGTTGAAGATTGATCTAAATTTGAGAGGACATGAGATGTGAGCATAGTGTTCAAAGTTTAACTGTGACTATTGATATTTAAATATTTGAATTTATGAAATAAAGACCAATATCTAGTTTTTATGATATAAATTTCAATCTATGCAAAATTTTCTCATCCTATAAAAAGCAAAGATGAAGAGGACTCTATGGTGCTTCCATTGAACCTATTTTGAAGATATATAATTCAAATATATAAAGCTTTAAAGTTCACTATGTGTTCATGCATGGACTATAAGTGACCCAAGAATATTGTTTGAGCTTGTTTTGATGTTATTTTGATGTTTTGAGATGAATTGGCTATTGGGGAGTGTTGTAGACTCCATTAGGATAATTTGTGTGCATTATGAATATTGACTAATCATATACAATATGAACAAAGGTTTAAAAGTCAATTATGTGTAAAAAATATTATTTAAGTGAATTATGCTTAAGCAAAAGGGTTATATGTTGGTTATTGTCACTTAAGGGGGACTTTTAGATCATATGGAATAGGTCCATGATTTTGGTATAGGTTCTATATTTTTTTTGTTTGATGAAGTGTTAAAGGAGTGAATGGGTTTACATGAGACCTATAAGGGCTACAAGGGCCTTATTGAAAGGTGTAGTTCATTAAGGGTGGCCTATAGATGCTATGTCCAACCTATGAAGATTGTATTGAGTTGCGTCTTCATGTGAGAAATGCTTTAAGGGCTAATGCATGCCTAATGGCTGACCAAGGTAGTGATTATCATGAATTCTCTATAAATAGTGGAACCAAAGATGATGGTTTCTAGACTTGATATAAGAGACTTGGAGAGAGGCTCGTGTGTGTGTTTAGTGGATAAAACAAGGGGTGGATTAACCTATGGATGAGTTTATGAGTACACTAGTTTGAGGACTATTTTTAAAACCTATTTATCATAATTCTATTGGTAAAATAGTGTTCTTATTGTTTGAGTATGAATGAAGGTGAAGAGTGATAATCATAGCTCCATCATCAGGTGTTGAAGACATCAGTGAAAAAGTGGATGTGTTCATAGGTGTTGTTGTGGAAGCTCAATATATAAGGTGGTTAAATCCTCCTTTTAAGGTTAAACTTGCTGAAAAGTCTGGTTGTTTTAGCTCAGCTAGACAGGTGTGGCAGTACCTAGTGGGATTATAGTCTCACTAAATAGGGATTACAGTTCCTTGATCAGTTGTAGCTAGTCTAAATTGGTTCTTGTTATTATAGGATAGTAGTCCAATTGTAGGTTCTAGTGGGTTTTAATCCCTAAGAGGGTTTCCCACATATGTCATGTGTTATGTGATTGATCTTGCATTGTCTCTCTTGCTCATTACTATGAATGATGTGTATATTTCATGAATTATTATGGTAATTTATTAAAGTATTTGTAAAGATCAAAATTGAATTTGGCTTATTCAAGCTCACTGATTCACCCCCCCCCCTCTGTTAGTGATTGTATGTCTAACACTTATGCTTTCTTACTAGGTATCTCATGTAGGAGATAAGCCTCAATACCTGACCTTGGAGTTCTTTTGAAGGATTCTTTGCCTTATACACATTTTGACAAAGTATCCAAAATCCTCTAACATTCTTTACCATTGATTTTCACAATTTCAAGCTCATACATATCTATGTCATCATCATCATGCCTCTAGCCTAATCACATAGATCTATTGGGTGAAATACCTATTGAACACATTCCTTCCATTATAGATGCATTATAAAACACATTATCATGCCATGTTATGCTAAAATAATGCCAAAATACATAGACAAATGGCATCAATGATAACTTGCAACACTTATCCCAAAGTGGCAAAAGTCAAGAACTCCAACTTTGCATGGATATAAGGTGAGATTCCATTGATGTACTTCAACACATATGTTGTTTACTCAATTAATCTTGCAAGCACACAGAGTAGTCATGGAATATGTTGGTGTAGTATTCCATGGACTAATATTTGCACTAGTGTAGTTTTTGGAAATTGATGTGTTCATCTTCAAAGTATCAAAAAGGTTCATATTCCTCAGTTAGCATTTCAAAAAAAATATTCCATGATTTGATTGGAATGCAATCTTGTGTACACTATGAAATGAAGTTCTCCCAATAGTGAATAATTGAATGGGCATCTTCAGTACTATGAAGGTGATCTTCTCAACATTTGTGAAGTAGTTTACTAAGAAGTATGCTTTGAATTTTAAAATCTAAGCATCCAATCGTTTGGTGTCGATCTTACCTTCGAATAAATGGATGTTGACATTAACTTTTACTTTAAAGGGGGTTTGTTTCTAAAACCATTTTAGACATACTTTTGAGATGAATGGGAAGACATTGAGTTGAGATACATCATTAAATCATGGAAATGACCAAAAAAATTGGTGTGTTATGCCTCCAGTGCATTAGCAATGTGTTGGGTGAATATTTTGTTACCAGCTAACTAATGGGAAAAATAGGTTACTTCAACCACAACATAGGGAGATTGGTCAGACAAATGTGTAGGTTTACCACATCAAAAGGGGACAAATCTCTCCTCTCATCAAGGGGAGGTTCCCTTATAAATATGAGGAGCTATATACTATATCTATGTAAAAAATAACACTCAGGAGTAGAACAGCACCATCCATCTCTCTTCTTTCAAAGATGATGTTCAAAAACAAAGGAGAAATCTAGGTGAAAACACTAAAGGCACTTATCTTCTTTCAAAAGTGGTCTTGCAGCAAACAATAGGAGTTATTTCTGATAGGTGGTAAGTAAATGGTAATAGGGGTGTAGTAACTAGCAGAATGAGGTATAACACAAAGTCTCCACCTCAACTACCCAAAGAGTGAAATATGAATGATAATGGGGGCACAAAGTCATCCCAAGGCCCTTTACATAGAAAGAAACTTAAAAATACACACACAAAAGGCAATTATGGTAACACAAAGTCTCTCCCTAGTTGGCTTCAGGTTACCTTCCTGATTACTTCCACTAATCCTACTTATTTCATTAAAATGGATAAGAATGCATTCAGGAAACAAACATAAGATCAATCTCCTAAATGACATAAGTTATAATAGCACAAAGTCTGAAAGTAACCTGCTTTCTCATTCAAACAAAGAAATATGATTAACAATCTGAGCTCAAAGTCTCAGTGATCGCCTCACAATTTTGGCAGAGTTTTTCTTTTATAATAAAAAAGATCTTTGCATAAAATAGGAGATTACAATATATAGAATCCAAGAAAGTCTTAGCACTTTATTTTATGGAATGGCCCATGCTACATTTAATGCCTTGAATGCATTTTCAATTTTGTCAAGGGGCCATGATGAAACATGTCATCTACCTTAACTATGGTGTGTCGATTCATCTCAAATGTCTTCTCCTGGGCCTAGGTCATCTGGGCTATCTCTAAATATGTATGCAGATGTCCACTCACTTTTATTCCAAGGGAGAAAAATAGGCTGCACCCTTTAAGGATTGCAAACTCAGATGTCTACTTGGTGGACTATTCCACCTAATGGAAATAGCTCCTACACAAATATTTCTAGTCTTTCCCTCTTTCCTATTGCAATTTGAGCTCTTGGGCTATCTCTTCAACTGGTCGCTTAGTTTTCTCTTTAGGTTCCATGCCACATTTGAAAATTAATAGATATTTCATCTCCTTGAATTTGACATCTGCAGCAATGTCATTGGTTCACTAGTTCAATAGTTTGGGTGGTCTTTTAGGCTCCTTGGTTCCATCACTTCTTTGGTTCATCCAATTTTTGGTTCAGAGCTTTCATTGAATCATTGAACCCATTAAACCATTAAACCATTTTTGTTTAAGAGTTAACGGTTCATCCTCTTTCTTAGAAGCCTTTGTTTTCTCTAAGTCTCTCGAGCTTTGAAATTCCTTCAGCTTTATATATTTGGAACCTCCCAAAGGGAAGGTGTCCCTTTAGGCCTTGAGAAAGGTCCATTTCCTGGTCACCAAGAGCCCCCCCCCCCACAAGGGTATCTACCCTTCAGGGTCCTTCAGGTAGCCTTCTTCTTCAAACCATGTAGAGTTCGTAGAAATAAACCTGTAGAGTCTGTAAAAATAAGCCTACAAAGTCTATAGAAATAAACCTATAGAGTCCATATAAATCAGCCTACGAAGTCCATAGAAACAAGCCTACAGATTCTATAGAAATCAACCTATGGAGTCCATAGAAATAAGCTTATAGAGTCTATAGAAATAAGGCTACAGAGTCCATAGAAATAAGCTTGTAGAGTCTATAGAAATAAGCCTGCAGAGACCATAGAAATCAATATATGGGCCTTTGATCATTCCTTCAGACAAAATGTATTTGGAACCTCCTGAAGGGAAGGTGTCCCTTCGGGCCTTGAGAAAGGTCCATTTCCTAGTCGCTAAGAGCCCCCCACAAGGGTACCTACCCTTCGAGGTCCTTCGAGCGGCCCTCTTCTTCAATTCTTTCAAACAAAATGTCTGAAGGAATTCCTTCAGACATTTTGTCTAAAGGGAACCTTTCCTTTGCCTTAGCCACTTTCCATCGGGCCTTTGATCATTCCTTTAGACATTTTGTCTGAAGGAATTCCTTTAGATATTTTGTTCGAAGGATTTGCCTTGTGAAATTTCATCACAAAAAATCTTTTCGAAAGATATATTTTAATTCCCTTTAGTTCACTGCCCTCCGCAAGGGCACCTTCCCTTTGGGCTTTAGGGGACTCCTTTGAACCGTTCGATTGAATTGACCAATTGAACTAACTTTGGTTCAATGGTTCAACATTTTAATCTTGTGTTTCACTCATTCAATTGACTGCTTAAACCAACCACTTTGAACCAATCTTGTTGAACCTTTAAACCTTTGAACCTTTGAACCTTTTTGGTTCAAGGTTCAATGGTTTAATGGTTCAATATTTCTTCTTTTCGTTAAGTCTTTTGAAGCCGTTGAACTTGCTAAAGCGGTTGAACTTTGAACTTTTGTCAAAGTGCTTAACTCTTTAAGATTTCTAATGTCATTGAACCTTTGAACCCATTGAACCTTTGAACCTTTGGAGTTAGGGTTCAATGGTTCAATGGTTCATTATATTTGTTTGAAGCCTATCGATGGACATTTTTGGTTGAACTAAGGCATTGAACCTATCTTAAAATTGCCTAAGTGTTGGGAATTTATTCTTTAGAGAAAGCTCGCATGTTGAAGTCATTGAACCTATTGAACCTGTTAGTCCCTTAACTAAAAAAGATTGAATAATGAAGAATTTGAATGCTCAGAACAATTTTTGAGAAGGGAAGAGATAATTTTGGCCTACATGACCAAAATAGTTCATATGTTGTCCCAAAAATGAGTGAAATATTTTGGGAACAATAGTTGGCTCCAGTTGGGGAACTTTTTTCTGTTGAAATTGTAGAACAACTGAGGGGAGTGGAAACCAAAATCTCCAGTGCCTTTAAGTATGTCATTGGGCTACAAAGTCATGCTACCCAAAAAAGAAAGGTGCCAAAAATGAAAATGAAAAGCACAAAATAGAACTAATAACTTTACAAATATACATATATACAGATGATCTTATCTGATACTTCAAGAATTGAAGTGCTTCAGATGCTACCCATTGTGAGGTAGAGAAAAGGGCATGCCATCTTGATACTTCAACAAGAAATTATTTTCACCATTGAGTTGATAGATAGTAAATAGGCCTCTCCTTAGGGAATCAAACTTCCCATGCATTCCCTTTGGTTCTCTCCTTTTGTCCCATAACAGGACTTAATCTTCAATCTAGAAATCATGAGTTCTTGCTTTCTAGTCAAAGAGCTTCTTCACCAGACTTTGATGTGCAGTGATTTGGTCCACCACCATAGTTCACTACTCATCCAGCTCAATTAAGCACATGATCCTCTTATTGATGGAGCTTTCATATGTTTGATCTTCGACTGCCTTTGCCAATTTTAGTGCTAGCAATTCCAAGGTGATTGGTATCTCTACATTGAGACCATATAAAAGTTAGAAAGTTGATATACCTATCACCCTCTTGGGTGTAATTATGTTTACCCATAAAGCATCAACTAATGCTTTATGCCATGTTCATTGGTTGTCATCCACTAGCTTCATGATGATGGTCACCAGGTTCTTATTTTTTGATTCAACTTGGCCATTCCCTTGTGGGAAATAATTAGAAGAGTGGGAGAGGGTAATCCCATAGTAAAAATAGAACTAAGTGATCTCATGAGAAGAGAAATAGGCTGCATTATCTATGACAATCTTGGTTGGGACCCCAAACCTAGAAATGATGTTTTCTTTAAGGAAATCGCATACCACTTCTGAAGTAGCATGCTTGGTTGGAATTTCTTCCACCCATTTGGTGAAGCAATCTGTGGTTATAAAAACATAATCATGTCCAGCACTTGAAGATGGGTTTATAGCACCAATGAAATTGATTCCCCATTGTTGAAATGGATCTTTTATCACCACTAGCTTAAGAGGTAGAGCGGCTAACTTGGGTCTTTCAATGAATTGTTGGCATAGTTCACATCTTCATACCCATTTGTATGCATCCTAAAACAGAGTAGACTAGTAATACCTAGCTCACAAAATCTTGTGGGCAATTACAAGAGCAAAAAAATGTCCTCCACAGGCTAGATTATGGAAGGACTTTAAAAGTTGATTCTATTGTTCTTTATCCACACAGTGAAGGAACACTCCATCAAGGCTCCTCTTATATAGGCCGTTGTTCCATAAGATAAAATTGGTAGCTTTTAACTTAACAATCCTCCTTTCTTTATGAGACAAGTGAGTAGGACACTCACCGTAAGTAAAGAAATGAGCAATATTTGAATGCCACTCATTCGTGGTGGAGACAAAGAGGACTGTTGTCATGTCTTATACTTCTATTTCTTCATGCCCTGCTTCTTCGAGTCTATTGTCAGCAATCAATTAGTAGAGGCCCCTTCCCCACAAAAGCTTCATTAGTTTGATAATGAGATCAAACTCTTAGATTTGAGCAATCCAATTGCCCCTTTTGGTTCCAAAGTCCTGGTGAGTTAATATGGATTTAACTGTGGTATCAAGAACTAGGGCAGTAACTTGTGAATTCAAGATGCAAAAATGGAAATGTTTTACTACCTTTACCACTGCATAAGCATGCTTATCCATGTTTGAATACTTTATCTCATGAGCTTTAAGAGGACAACTCATGAAGGATATGGGAGATTCCACACCCTCTTTGTTTTGTTGAAGTAGAATTGCTGAAAGTGTGTGCTCAAAAGCATCACTATACACTATGAAATCCTTGGTATAATCTAGACAAACTAGAATTGGGGCATGGGTAATAGTTGTCTTGATGTCTTGGAATGCCAATTTGCCTTCTTTAGTCCATTTGAAGGTAGCCTTTCCCTTCATCATGTTTACAATATGGTGAGTCTTCTCTGTGAAATCGAGGATGAACCTTCATAAAAAATTCACTTTTCTAAAGAAAGAGTGAACTGTAGTCTTACTTGTGGGCAAAGTAAGCTCCTGGATGGACTTTACTCTTTTTGAGTCAATATTTATGCCTTCTCAAGATACAATGTGTCTGAGAAGTTTCCCCTCTATTACTCTAAAAATATACTTCTTGGGATTTAGAGAAATGCCATTCTGGCAGTAGCGTTCTAGCACTTGTTGTAAATAGTGCACATGATCAAGGTGATGCTTGGAAAAGACTATTAAATCATCAAGGTACACCATAATGAACTTACCCATTTCATCTTTGAAAGTAAGGTCTATGGCTCTTTGAAAAGTGGCACCAACATTTATCAGGCCAAATGGCATTATTTGATATGCAAAGGTGCCTCAAGGTGTGTTGAAGGTAGTCTTATGATGGTCTATTTCATCAACTTCAACTTGATTGTATCCAAAAAAACTGTCTAACATTGATAACATCTCTGAATTGATCACTGTCTAAAGAACTTGGTCCATGATGGATAGAGGATAGTTATCCTTTAAGGATGACTGATTCAAATTTTTAAAGTCCATGTAGAGGCAAATTTTGCCATTCTTCTTCCTTAAAAGAACTATGTTTACAATTCATGTAGAATGATGGATTGGGAAAATTATCCTAGCATTCAGCATTTTTTATATTTTAGATAGAATAGTACTTGATATCCTTGGATTGTACTACCTAGATTTTTGCTTGTAAGGCACTAAATCATTCTTGAGAGGAATTTCATGGCAAAATTCATCAGGCTTGAGTGACTTCAAATCATTATAGGAGTATGCTAGGACATCCATGTACTAGTGAAGAAGGGTAGTAAATTTGAGTTTCTCCTCTGGAGTGTAGCATTTTCCAATGTTCACCATCTTGGGATTTTCCTTGGTACCCAAATTTATCTGATCAAATTCTTGAGAGGAGCTTGAATCCATCTATTTTTTTTTGATGAACCTGTCATGCTTGTCAAACAAATTCTCAAGGGAAACTAAGCCTTTTGGGTTTTGATTCCTTTTAAGTTGCAAGAATTCTTCACCTGCATTTGAACTTGATTCAGGGACTGGTTCACTGCCTTCAAAGTGAATCTATTTAAAGCTGCCTTTTTATTCCAAAAAGGTAATGATTTATTTGTCACCATTGAACACTTGCCAATGATATGCATTGTCAGGCATACTTAGTCAAAAGACCAATTTGATGGTGTACTTGTCTCCTTTAAAATATAAGTGAGGAACTAAAAGAGTTGTTGAAACATCTAATGCATCAGCTCAGTCATTAAATTCTTTGGGAACTGCAGAGATGTTGAAAGCATCAAAACATTTAATTTGATCCTAAACCAGATTATGGTAGTGGTGAAATCTCTCATTTTTGGTTTGGTACAGGTTCCTCACCTAAAAAATCACTAGCTTAGCATCTCCTTTGGCATGAAGGAGCTTGATGCCCTTATCTTGAACAGCCTTCAATCCAAGCAGTAGCGATTTGTATTCAATAGTATTGTTAGTATTGATAAACTACAACTTGTATGAAGAAGGAAAAATATCTCTTTGAGGAGATATCAACACAATCCCAGCTCTTGAACTAGTAGAGGAATAGCTACCATCAAATTCTAGTATCCATACATCATCAAAAGCTGACCTTACCTTAGATTTTTCTTCGGGTGGAGGGGAGAGTTCCTTTGGGCTTGCACTGTGCTCTCTCATGTCTTCTACTATTTTATCTAAACCAATTTTTAGTTTATCATTTTCAAAAGTTTCAACAGCCAAGACAAGAGTGTCCTCTATGGTTAGGAAGTAATTACCCATGCATGAAGACTCAAATAAAATTTGAGCTTCAAGCACTGATGTTTGAGTGACCACATATTTTGCTTCCTTCTCAGGGAACAATCTCTGCATAATGTCTTTGACTGAGATTCTTGCTTCAAATAGGTCCATGCTCAATTTGCCACCAATGTCCTTGCAAAAATTTCACCCAAGATGGATACCATATGAGGCTAGGACATCAGCCACCAAGACTATCATCTTGATCCTCTTGTTGGGAAATGTTGCAAACATAAATTGGGCATCCTTGATTTGTCCCAGTAGTGGCACTTGTTTGTTCTCCATGGAGAAACATCTCCTAAATCTCTTGGTTAGTGTGAGACCAAGGGATTCAACTACTTTGGTAGGCATGACATTGTTGAATGCACCTGAGTCTATGATGAAATTGTTCAGCTAATGTCCATTTATCAGCAGAGAGATATAAAATGGTTCAATCTTTCTAGGAGTAGCAGGAGGAGCAATGGCAAGGTTATTCCAAGTGAACATGGGAGTCACCTTTGGAACATCTAGTCTTGTAGGGATAGTTTTATTTCTCACACATTCCACTAATTTATCTAACTGCTCAAAGTTGGATTATAGGAATTCAAATTCAGACATTTGAATCTTAGTTTTCTTGACATGGTCGACTATGTCAAATGTCTGAAATGAATTATGAACAGGGGAAGGTAATTCATCCTTTTGGTTTTTAGGAGGGGGAGGACTAATCTATGAAATTGAAGTTGAAGGTGCAAAAATGTTTGGGGTAGTTACTTTTTAGCAATCATTGGGTCCTTTGGCTGGAAAGGCAAAGAAGTTCCTCATTTGGCAATTGAAATTATAGGTTGAGGTTGCTTCTCTATTTTTTCTTTATCAGCTTGTCAAGTTGATTGATTCTTGGACCATTAGACTAGATAAACATAGCATATAATCCCTCAATTGATTTACCTTCACTTTTGGGTTCATCTTGGTAATTCAGGAAACTAATGTTGGAGTCGCCAGCTAATTCTTCTTCTCCTTCTATGAAGATATTAGCGTTATCTTCTAGGTTCAACTCAGGCTAGAAGGAGAAATCTGATTTTGCTTTAAGGTATTCAACTGCTAAATTGGTTGGAGGTGCTTCAATGGCTAATTTCCCTTGAGGGGGAGGAAGCCAATTTGGCTGCCCTTGATTCCTGGCAGCATTGCCTTGGTATGACTGATTGGGAAATGTCCTCCTTGGTATATCTCTATATGAAGGAGCAGAAGACATTCCTTGTGCCATTTTCTTTCTAAGAGAAAGCAACTCATTTTCTAGCTTCTGCACCATTGTATTAGTGGTGCTTGTAGATGGATATTCAAAAGATGAAAAAGATTTACCTCTATTAGGATCTCTCCTTATCTTTCCTACCAAGATAAGGTCATCTTCCACCTCAGTGGCCAAATCCTGAGCAGTAATAAGGTCTATGTGGCTAGCATGTCTCAATAAAAAACTCACTTTAGGTAGTTATGAGTTGATGAAGAAACATTTAAGGTTCTCAGATGTTGGCTGAGCAATTGTAGGAATCCTATTCCTCAGCTTGTCAAATTTGGCAATGAAGTCCCTCATAGGTTCATGAGGTTCTTTCTTCATCTATATGAGCTGGGCCAGCAAGGCATGCACATCTTTTGTAGGCTTGAACCTTACTTCAAACTTATCTTTGAGAGTGTTCCAATCAGTCACAATTTGGGCCTATAGATGATAGAACTAGTCTATAATAGCACCTTACAATATTTCCACAAACAGCCTGACTACTACGTCCTCATACTCCACGCCTATCACACCACAAGCTATGTTGAAATCTGCAATGTGTTCATCAAGATGAACTCTCCCATAACCAAATAATTTGGGGAAATTCTTCCTTGACTACGTGGTAGCTCATGTAGAGGTGGAGTTAAATTGAGTGGGCCAAAAGAGTTACCCCAAGGGCCTTGAATCGCCATGATCTGACTATGAAAAGGGGGGATCACAAAAATGGGTGGAGTATGTATAGGCAAAGCTCTGCTAACAGCAAAAAAAGAAGCTCTACCTTGTATTGGTGACCTTGTATTGGTAGGAGTAAGACTCCTAGTTCATTGAACTTGAATTTGTGGAGGAAATAATTCAAAATTGTCCTACTGCACCAACTCAAAAATAGGGTCAACAACACCTTGGGCTCTTTAGCTTCTAGTATAGCATGGAGTTGTCAGATTGTAGAATAAAAATGGAAAAGAACTGGCCTTACTTTAGCTTGAAGCTTGAGGCTTCAAACTATGCACTCTTCCCTAGCAGAGTCACCAAAAAACTATTGGCATGGAGCTGGAGGAAAGTGGAAAAAAGAAGTGAAACATTTGATCCCCAGTGGATCTGATTCATAGAGCAGATTATATAATGGAAATGGATAAGGCTATAATGATGTTGGATAAGATAGGTGATGCTTCAATCTGAAGCTTGAGGCTTCAAATTACACAAAATTGTTGTATCCCCAGTGGAGTCACCAAAAAACTATTGGATGAATATTTTCTTACCAGCTAACTGATGGGAAAAATAGGTTACTTCAACCATAACATAGAGAGATTGGTTAGCCAGATGTGTAGGTTTACCACATCAAAAGGGGGCAAATCTCTCCTCTCATCAAGGGGAGGTTCCCTTATAAATATGAGGAACTGTGTGTGTGTGTGTGTGTGTGTGTGTGTAAAAAATAACACTCAAGGGTAGGACAACACCATCCATCTCTCTTCTTTCAGAGATGATGTTCACAAATAAAGGAGAAATCTAGGTGAAAACATTGAAGGCACTTATCTTCTTTTAGAAGTGGTCTTGCAGCAAATAGCATGAGTTCTTTCTGATAGGTGACAAGTAACTAGTAACAGGGGCATAGTAACCAATAGAATGAGGTATAACATAAAGTCTCCACCTTAGCTACCCAAAGAGTGAAATACAAAGGTTAATGGGGGCATAAAGTCATCCCAAAGCCCTTTACACATAAAGAAACTAAAACATACACACACACAAAAGGCAATTGTGGTAACACAAAGTCTCTCCATAGTTGGCTTCAGGACACCTTCCTGATTACTTCCACTAGTCCTACTTATTTCATTAAAATGGACAAGAACGCATTCAATAAATAGACATAAGAACAATCTCCTAAATGACACAATCTATAACAACACAAAGTCTAAAAGTAATCTACTTTCTCATTCAAACAAAGAAATATGATTAACAATTTAAGCTCAAAGTCTCAGTGATCGCCTCACAATTTTGGTAGAGTTTTGCTTCTATAATTAAATTTTTTTTTTTGCATAAAATAGGAGATTAAAATATATAGCAGCCAAGAAAGGCTTGGCACTTTATTTCATGAAATGGTCCATGTTGCATTCAATGCCTTGAATGCATTTTTAGTTTTGTCAAGGGGCCATGCTGGAACAGGGCATTTACCTTAATTGTGGCATGTCAAATCATCTTAAATGTCTTCTCCTGGGCCTGGGTCATTTGATTTGTCTCTAGATATGTACGTAGTTGTCCCCTCACTTTTATTCCAAGGGAGAAAAATAGGCCACGCCCTTTAATTCTTTCAAACTCAGATGTCTACTTAGTGGATTATTCCACATACTAGAAATAACTCCTACATAGATATTTTTAGTCTTTCCCTCTTTCCTATTTCAATTTGAGCTCTTGGGCTATCTCTTCAACTAGTCACTTAGTTCGCTCTTCAGGTTCCATGCCACATTTAAAAATTAATAGATATTTCATCTCCTTGAATTTGATGTCCACGGGGATGTCATTGGATCACTGGTTCAACAATTCAAGTGGCCTTCTCGACTCCTTGGTTCTATTGCTTCTTTGGTTCATCCACTTTTTGGTTTAGAGCTTTCATTGAATTTTTAAACCCATTAAACCATTAAACCATTTTGGTTCAAGGTTCAATGGTTCATCCTCTTTCTTAGAAGCTTTTATTTTCTCTAAGTCTCTCGAGCTTTGAAATTCCTTCGGCTTTATATCTTTGGAACCTCCCAAAGGGAAGGTGTCTCTTCGGGCCTTGAGAAAGGCCCATTTCCTAGTCACTAAGAGGCCCCTTGCAAGGGTATCTACCCTTCAAGGTCCTTCGGGCAGCGTTCTTCTTCAAACCATGCAGAGTCTGTAGAAATAAGCCTACAGAGTCCATAAAAATAAGCCTACATTGTCTATAAAAATAAGCCTATAGATTTTATAGAAATCAGCCTATGGAGTCTATAGAAACAAGCCTATAGAGTTTGTAGAAATCAGCTTGCAGAGTCTATATAAATAAGCCTATAGAGTCTATAGAAATAAGCCTATAAAGTCCATAGAAATAAGCTTGCAGAGTTTGTAGAAATAAGCCTGCAGGGTCTATAGAAATCAGCCTACGGGCCTTTGATCATTCCTTTAGACAAAATGTCTTTGGAACCTCCTAAAGGGAAGGTGTCCCTTTGGGCCTTGAGAAAGGTCTATTTCCTAGTCGCTAAGAGCCCCCCACAAGGGTACCTACCCTTCGGGGTCCTTCGAGCAGCCCTCTTCTTCAATTCCTTCAAATAAAATGTCTGAAAGAATTCCTTCAAACATTTTATCCAAAGGGAACCTTTCCTTTACCTTAGCCACTTTCCATCGAGCATTTGATCATTCCTTCAAACATTTTGTCTGAAAGAATTCTTTCAAACATTTTGTTTGAAGGATTTGCCTTGTGAAATTTTGCCATAGAAAATCTTTCCAAAGGATATCTTTTTGTTCCCTTTGGTTTACTACCCTCTGCAAGGGCACTTGCCATTTGGGCTTTAGGGGAATCCTTTAAACCATTCGATTGAACCAATCGATTGAACCAACTTTGGTTTAATGGTTCAATGGTTCAATCTTGTGTTCCGCTCATTCAATTGACCGCTTGAACCAACCACTTTGAACCAATCTCATTGAACCTTTGAACCTTTTTGGTTCAAGGTTCAATGGTTCAATCTTTCTTCTTTTCGTTAAGTCTTTTGAAGCCGTTGAACTCGTTGAAGCGGTTGAACTTTGAACTTTTGCCGAAGCACTTCACTATTTAAGCTTGCCGATGTCATTGAACCTTTGAACCCGTTGAACCTTTGAACCTTTGGAGGTGGGGTTCAATGGTTCAATGGTTCATTCCATTTGTTTTAAACCTACCGATGGACATTTTTGGTTGAACTGAGGCATTGAACCTGTCTTGAAATTGCCTAAGTGTTGGGAACTTGTTCTTTTGAGAAAGCTCGCCTATTGAAGTCATCAAACCGATTAAACCTGCTAGTCCCTTAACTAAAAAAGCTTGAATAATGAAGAATTTGAATGCTCAAAACAATTTTTGAGAAGAGAAGAGAGAATTTTGGCCTGTAGGACCAAAATAGTTCATATTTTGTCCCAAAAATGAGTGACAGATTTTAGGAACAACACAATGATCCTTCAAACTTATGGGGATGCCTCAGGTTGATTATGGGCATCATCTATCTTATTTTTTATACAACATTATTTTGGAATCTCTAAAATATAATTGAATGTTAAACCTTCTTCCTATCATTTAATCGAGTGGTTACAATCATAGAAAGTAATAGAGCATAGATTTGATACTAATGATCCATACCATGGGTCCCAATTCTAAGTGTATAGGTAAAAACTAAGCTTGGTTATGCAAAGTGAATACATGAAGATTATTCAGATGGAAAAATAAACACACATTCAATGGAGAATAAGTATTACTTACAAAAAAATGCAACTTTTATTCATAAATGAAAGAATAAGTAAAATAGAGTACAATGTCTATTATGCATGTATACAGAGGATATGAATAGAGCAAGTTAATTATGTTATGAATGTGTATTTTATCCACCTTGACTACTCAAGACAGATCTGTGTGTTACATATTTAACATGTAAGATTAAAATATCAATAATAACTATTATACAAATACCAAAGAGGATGTTGATAGGCATGTTGATCTCTTGTTATATGCTATAGTTTTTAATAGTTTGAATAATTAATGTCTAAGATGTCTTCAACAATTCCTAATCTTATGATCCTTATTTGGTGGCTAATGGCTAGTTGGGGCACATTTTAAATCACATGGTTGGGGTAGGATGACACATGGTTGTGCTAAGGTAGGTCCTAAAGGAGCAAGTCAGTCTGTGAACAAATTCTTGTGAGGCACATAGGACTGCAAGTTGTGAGGTGTTCAAACTATGATCTAAGTTGATCATTACATAAAATTCTATGATCAAGCATAAGACTTGTGTGCAAGGTTGTGAGCAAACTTCAAGAAAAGGATTGTGCATGATTACATGACATGTGTGAGCTATATGCAGAGTAACAAAAGAGGAGTGTGTTCAGATGCATAGAGGCTATATAGGGGATACACATGGATCATCCCCTACCTGACCTACCTAAATTAAAGTGATAAGGAGATCCTAATTCACATGTTATGAAATACCTTAATGTTTTTTGAGATAATCACCCTTGATTGGTATTATCTCATCCATGATGGGTTTATTCATTTTCTATAATCACCCTCAATTGGTATATCTCTTCCTTGATGGGTCTATTAATTATTTCTACCAAATAATGTCTAAGTTTGTCAAAGCCTTTGATATGAACAAACTCTTAAATATTGGCATACGATATTTATTGCACATCAAACAAGAGCATAATAAATTAGTTATCCATTCATTAAGAGATGATGGAAAGTATTATACTCATCTACCAATGCACCACACATGGACCAAAGGGAATTATGTGATCCCTTCTTACACTCCCTAATAAGGATATGAGAAATTCATGCAAACATTCACTAATTATTCATATGAAGAACTTAAAAGTGATTTTAGAATTAACCAAGAAACCATTGACAATGGCCACAACTTATGAGACCAATGTAAAGATAGTTTTACCTAACTAAAAAATGTAAGCTATCAAAACTCTAACAAAAAAAGTCTAATAATAAAGGTCCTAAGGTTTTAAACATGAATCATAATGCCACCACATATAGTATCATAGATCAAAACAATAGGGCAAATATAATTAACAACAATCCACCTCATCCTATGAAAAACAATAGTAGTTCCAACAATAACAATAATGGAATGAAGAACTAGAATCCTCCATCTTCTTTTCACATGGTTGAATAAAATTGTCCTCCTCTTCATAAAACTCAATGGAAAAAAAAACTAAGGCTAGTTTTAAAATACCAACCTTAATCAAAATTAATGATTTTATTATAAAAATAACCAATAAGGGTTTTGTCAACAAGGATAACATAAACTGCCTTAGTAATATGATTTTAATGTCTACTACATTTTTAATAGAATCATTGGACATGAAACTCATGCCTATAGTGAATACAATAAGTTCATTAAAAGACTCCCTGAGAACCAACAATAAACAATTATAGACATGTTCCTAAGGAATGAAAATGTAAACCCTCTATCTCAATTCAATGGCCCCATAATCCCTCAAAACCAAAACCTTTAGATCCATAAAAACCCTTTCCCAAACCATCCAGCATGAGTTACCCAAAACCAACCATAGGGTAACCCATAAAACCAATAGATTTAACATAACTAACCCCTAAATGGATGGTACTCATAAGGATGAAACACATACTTATGGCATAATCAACCTTGATATGGCTCCAAAATTAGGGCCACAAGGAATAACTTTCATGATAGGAGTTGTGGAACATGAAACTGAGGAAGATGTAAACATTTTTACTCACATGATAGAGTATCAACCCATAACCCCTTACATGAAAAATGTATTGGAGACTCAGGCTAACCCAAAACATATGGGGAACTATGATTTAATTTTGATCTCACAAAGACATTTTTTCATGTCTCTTTCCTATAATTTATTAAAAATTATCTTTCCCATATTTGACATGACTCGATGCCTTAGGAATGAGCCATATAGCTAGTGTTACACCTCCACCACAAGCTCAAATTAATCATATTGATATGGATATGTTCCCACCTAGACAAAACTTGAAATATGTTGGTTATATTTTTGACCAATGGAGCCTACCCTTAGATACAAAAATAGTTATAAGGAGAGATCTAACCTTGTTTTTGAAAGTATGGATCTATAACAAATATGTAAAGTGAGTAATAATTGATGATGGGGTGAATGTCAACATAGTATCATTTTCATTTCTCCAAAAACTTAGATATAGATAAACCAATTATTACACTACTAAGAACACTTTGTGAGATTATGATATCCTCAAGTCGACCTCAATAAGAACCATTTTGCTTCTAGTCAATTTGGTTTCCAAGATAATGTTGACATAATTTTACATGATTTATAGAGATATAAATTACAACATGATCTTGTGTACACCTTGGATCCACAAGATGAAGGCATTCCCTTCTACCATGCTCCATCAAATCATGTTCCTCCACATAGGGAAAGTCTTTATCACTCAAGAAAACTCTAATCCATTTAATGACATTCAAACAACCATACAAAAATAACCATGGTTGCACATTGGTTATCACTTACCCACCAATGGTGTGGAAAATCTCCCATAATTGGTTGAAGATAAAGACCCCTTGGTAACCAGGGTAGTTTTATTAAAGATGGGTGCAAAAGTTTCCAAGATCACAACAAATGACTAAATTAAAGAAAATGGATTTGAAACAATAGGAAAAGTGAGTAAATAAACTCACATGATAATTCCAACCATCTCAACCAAGTATAAAACTAACATTATCATTATCCTAGAAAGAGATGAAACAATCAAACTTCCATTTGATCCTTATAGTATTAAAACTTATACTCCTCACACACCTCTTGGATTAGAGGATTTTAACCCTAGTGTTTCAAACCACCATGTTGGTAAGATATAACTATGGGGGCATGAGGATAAACCCCAAAAAGAGCTTGATTATCTATATCTTTAGCTTGATCATCCAAATCCCTATCATGTATGGGTAAGCAATAGTTTAGATCATAGTTTAGACTTTAGCATATATTACCATACTATTTGTCCTCCCTCAGGCACACCAGTGCTTGAGGGAAGGATTCTTATGTTAAAAATAGGCACCATATAAATTAACATCAGTTATAATGATAACCCAAACATCCCCAATGTTGGGTCTTCTCTCCCTTCTACAAGAGAAGACCATAAAGAGATACTAAGTTCTCATAAACTTTCCCAAACATGAAAATATAAAATATGGAGTCTATCATATCTTATCAAAAATATTTTAATATTTAAAAGTATGTTCAAAAAAATTATATACATAAATGACACCTTGTCTTGAGACTCAATATCAAAACAAATAAAAATAAAGGATGAGTTAAAAATTTAGACCTAACTGGTTAGATCCTTATTTAGTGACTTTTTTTCTTCAAAATGGAGCCTATAAGTTATACACTTTAGAAGGCATGGATATCAATGAATCTATGAACTCTGTAAACCTTAATTATTTCTACATCTAATCATTGCATTTCACATTTCCCTCATTGCATTTCATTTTCCATTGTTTGTATTTAGTCTTGCATATCAGATGTTATGTTTGGTGATTATCTAGTTGTCAGTTTACATAACAAAAACTTTCAAAATGTGCCTTATCATCTCATTTCACTTTTTATATCACTTTATTATCTTATATAAAACATTCTAAAAATTAGCATGACATTAGTTCTTGCCTTAGTTCTTATGAGAGGACTATACCTCTATTTCCCTACATATTTAAAAATTTTAAGAAACAATATCTTATAGCTTAGTCTATAAGTTTTTCTATGATATAATCTCCTCTTATTTTTCCCTCAAATCATAAAAAATTAACATGCTCAAAAACAAGGAAACCTTTGTCACTTATCTTAGTCTTTGATGATGAGTCCTTACAAGTTAATAGTTGCATGGGCCAAGATTTGGGGGTAAGGGCCTTACCTAAAAATTATATATATGACAAATACAAAAGAAGACACTCCTATCAAAACCAAAATCAACATCATATTACCTTCCCAAATTGATTCACCATACCTATGTGGCTCAAAAGCTTGTTCTCCCTTGATCAAGCATCCTTGTCTTTGTCAACAAAGCTAGCAAACTCCTCCAATGTCTCAAGAAAACTCCATAAAACCTAGGCTCATGTTTCCAAATCACTAAACAAGCCTATCAATGAAGCTTGTAAACAAAATAAATGATCAAATTCAAAGGATTGTGGAAACAATTTAACATTATAACTTTGCAATATTCAAGCTTAAAATTCATGTCCATGGCCTCTCTATTTATAGATTTTTGAGATTGGTCAAGATCAACCATGACCATCCATCTCAAGATTGAGATGTGTGGCCATGGATAATCCTAACATTTGGAATTAAAATCATAAATATCCTCAAGATAAATAAGCATTAAAGAGGCATGGGAAGCATTAACTAGGCATGTGTGACCCATAATCCTGATATTCGTGGTATTTATGGCCTAGGGATGTCTTCTTAAGAAATGATGTCACCTGATGATGTAGTTAATAGGAATAAATTTTAAAAAATAAATATGCAACAACTTTCATATAAAATACACTTAAGCTCTTTATTTGGATTAATTAGCCTTAAACAAGGTTAATCAACGTTTGTGCAATTATTTGAAAATTAGCCCTCAATTAATCAAAATGGTCAGAAAGTCATATTACTAGGTCATAATTTTAGTGGAGAGGTATTGGAAGGTGATGTTAGATTTTTTGGAGTTGTATTTTCATTTAGGATGTTGCCAACACCAAATAACAAAGGTACGTGATGCATACTAATGAATTAGAAGAAAAGAGTGATCCAAAGCACTAAATGGTTAATTTATCATTATGACTCAAAATTAACCAGATTCACTAAGATCTAATCAAAGTTAGTTGGCCCATAAAATTCATTGACATATTTAGGGATAATTTTACCTAAACTAGCACTTGTAAGTGACAATTTTTAAGCATTTAGGGCATTTTATGGATTTTGACCTAAAATGTGCATTTGAGTGCAATTCGAGTAAGATTGAAAATTTAAACACAAATGGTGTTAGGAATTAGATGTCTACATTTTTCCCATATTTGAGAAGGTGTAGCGAGACATTTAGGTGAAGTAGCATATTTTCAAAGAAAAAAAATTTTCAAGAAGAAATTGGAATAGACCCATGATGCCCCCTCAAGAGGACATACTAGAATGGAAGAAAAGGATGGACTCTCAAAAAGAGAGAGAAAGTGAGAGATTAACCCATGGATTAGATCACATCTAGATGAGATAATCCTTGAACATGTGATTACCATCAATGATCAAAATATAATGATAATTATAATAGGCCCTAGAGATGGGGGGAATGGGAAAGATATAATCCATAAATGTAAGGGACACACTATAAACGAACCCAATTTGAGAGTGCAAGCTGCATGCTTATGATATTAATCAATCCTGAGATAAGTTGCACACTAAAATATTACCATCATGGACATTAGTGTGGATAGCTTGTAATTAGAGGAAAATAGAGAGCGTTCTACTTCAAGAAGGGAAGCACCACTAAAATAGAGTCTCTAAAGAGAAGATAATAAAAAGTACCCTAGTAGAGCAAATTTGATCGTGATAAAATAGTTTTGCCCCAGTAGGGTTAATTTTGATCATTGATAAATAATAAATAATGATTTTTCCCTTGTAAAGCTGATTTGATTTAGACATGGTTCAGATGTTATGCCCCAACATGGGCAATTGGCAAGCAAAATAGCTCAAGGATATAAATGAAAAGATAGGTTAAAGTGAGCAGGTACAAATGTATATGTGATGGTGTAATGGATTAGAAATCCATAGAAAACCAAGCATATGATAATGCAAAAATTGATGAGAGAGATGAAAATAAGAATGGAGATATTCGAGCGGACCTCAATAGAAATTGAGCATTGCCTACATAGTTCCATGGACTCATGTTCCAACATGAACTTCAAGCCAATGTAGTTCACCCAAGTTTGGGAGAGAATGGAATGAGGAATGATGAAAAATGACCAAAATTTGATTAGAGTAATAATGTATATAAAGAGATGCACATCTAAGCATAGACAAAGAAGCCTAAAATGCATGTTACCTAGAAGCCTAATTCTATATCATGAGTCTAGGTTTTGCAAAGTGTTCTTGAGAATCGTTCATTGGAGTTGATGTTGACATTTAAGACTTTGAGACTTAAGCACAAAGTGCTTACTATAGAAAAATAAATTAGGCATCATAATTATGAATAACTTAGAATGACATAAGATTCTAATTACACTGAGCCAATTCAAATGTGGATACCTATAGCTAAATATAATGGTAAAACAATGACCAAAACTAGAGTTACAATGATTTATATTTTTTAAAAAAAGCAAAGACAAAGAAAAAGATAAACATAAATGAACCTAAGTTGAAATCAAGATATGATCTAAAGTAGGAACAAAAATGTGTAAAAACAAAAGGCAAGAACGTCTTAACTATATAAGACCAAGATTTGAATAATCAAGATCCATGTGGACCATCAAGGCATTCTTAAACATAAAAGAGAAAAGCAAAAATCAAACAGAAAATCAAGACACCAACAACAATCAAATTAAAAAAATGGTCCAAGAAAAACGTAATAATATAGGATCAAGATATAAACAATCAAGATCCATGTGAATCTTCAAGATGTTCTAAAACACAAAATAGATAAGAAAAAAATCAAGGAAACACAAGACCAAGATGAGAAAAGAAGTAATAAAAAGAAGAAATAAAAGGAGAGGTGAGAAAGCACAATAAAACATCAAGAAAACACAACAAAACACCAAGAAAACTCAAATAAACACACACAAACAAAAACCAAGTTAGTTTGGTTTAAAGACAAATGTTCATGTATGTGTAGTAGAGGTGTTACTTTCCACCACATCATAACAAAGAAAAATGACATGATAATTGTTCTCAAATTAAAGAGGAATAATGATAAAATAAATGGGGGAAGAAAAGAAAAAAAATGGGTTGGTCGAGCTGACTCTAGATGTATAAGATAAGTGGACGTTGCTTACATAGTTCCATGGATGCATGTTCTAACATGAACTTTGGGCCAAATGTAGTTCTCCCAAGAAATGGGATAGAAGAAAAATGATGATCAAACCAACATGATTAATTTTATATAAGAAATGGAAGATACAACAAACATATGAGAATGGTCTAGCAAATAAGAAGCTGATGAGATGAGAAAGAATGATCTTGAAAAATGACAAGTGTATGGGATAAGATAAAATGAACTGATGTTTTTGTGCTTATAAAATTGCAAGAGCATAGGAAAAGATGAAATGAATTGGTGTTTCTATGCTTTCAAAATGGCAAGAGTGTAGGACAAGATTAAATGAATTGGTGTTTCTATGCTTGCAAAATGGTAAGAACATAGCATGGTAGAATGGGAATGTATAAATGTATATAAGCATGATATAATGTTTTTATTCTTTTGTGGACCATGTTCTGATTTTTTTAGTATTTTTAAAGTATTTCTAATGTTTTTAGTGTTTTTGGGATAAAATATGCATAAGGTGGGACCATCTAGTCGAGGAGATGCATGTATTGAGATTAAAAGTTCCAATAAGATAGCTAAGCCAACTGCAATAATCCATGCTCATAAATTAGTGAGAGAAAGGATCTTATAAAATAATAAAGAGCAGAAAATGTGATATAGAATAATGTTCAACCTAAAGTAAAAAAATAAGTATCTACATTCACCTATTTGTAACAGCATAGTAATGGTCTAGAACTAAGAAGATGTTTATGTTCACTTGTTTGAAGCTGCATAATATTGTCCTAGCTGAATTGCTTTATAGAACTACTGATAAGGATGTTCATAATGTTCATGAGACATAATCGAGATCATAATTGGTCAAGGAATAAAAAGCGTTCAAGCTTATAACATGCCTTAGACATAACAAAGAATATGCTTCTTGAAGATAGAAATCTAGAATGGGATGAAGAATATGTTCAAAGTGCCAAGGATTCAAAGCCTTTACTATTAAGAATCATGAAAAGTGGACCAGGGTAGTATAAAATGTGTTCAAGGTAATATAAAAGGATGGGATAAAATTACAATATCACAAGTTGCCCCCAAGTCAGGGGTCTTATAGATAATGGTTCAAAGGTCTTTTTATGCTTAGAACCTCTTAAGGTGTATGATGTTCATGGGCTCTAAAAGTTCTTCACCATTAGGTTTAGCTAGTCGATATGTTCCTGATCCATAGTTTGCTATGACAATATATGGTCCTAACCAATTAGGCTAAAACTTGACTTTATTTTTGGGTTTAGCATTTATATTATTTTGGTTCTCTTTTAAAACTAAGTAACCAATCTCAAATTTTCAAAGGAGAATGTGTTTGTTGTATCTTCTCCATAATCTATTCTGATAGGCCTACAAGTTTTCTAGGGCAGCCAAATTCTCACCATCGAGAAGTTCTACTTTATGCAGTCATGAGGCTTTATAGTCTTCATTATCTTTAATGTGCTCCAATGATATTCTTAATGATGGGATCTCAATCTCAACTGGGATGATAGCTTCAGTTCCAAAAATAAGGGAGTATGGAGTAGCTCTAATTGGGGTATGATGATTGGTTCGATAAGCCCAAAGGACAGGAAAGAGTTACAAGTGCTAGTTATGGCCAACATCATTGAAAATCTTCTTTAAGATGGATATAATGGTTTTATTTTATGCCTCAACTTGTCTGTTGCCTTGTGGGTTATATGGAGTGGATTTCTTGTGCTTGATTTTGAATTTGGCACAAAGAGATTTTACATCTTGGCTCATAAAGGATCCACCATTATCAGATATAATATGGGTTGGGATGCCACATTGACAGATGATATGGTAATGAAAGAATTTGGATATTTGTTTTCCAGTAATGTAAGTGAGAGGAATGGCCTCAATCCACTTGGTAAAGTTTTTAGTTGCAGTCAAAATATGCTTATGGCCATCTAAATATGTTAGGTTAATTTTCTGAATGAGATCAAGACCCCATGTGATAATGGCCATGGTGTTGTAATCAGATGCAATGGTAAGGAAGGTGCATGTATCAAGTTTCTATGTTATTAATAAGGAACACACTTCTTTAAATAATTACAAGCATCTATCTCCATTTTGGGCCAATAATATCCTATTTTGAGGAGTTTCTTTGCTAGGACTACACCATTAGTATGGGCCCCACACATTCCTTCATGAACCTCTTTTAGTGCCAGCTTGTATTTTTCCAAAGATAAATAATGAAGAAGCATTCCATCATAGCCTTTATGATAAAGTGTGTTTCTAAGGAGGATTTAATGTGTTAAACGATGAAGGAATAGTTTTTGTTGGTTGTTGGAAATATTGATCATAAATACATGACTATGTAAATAGTTATAAAAATCTTGGTACCATGGTATCTCAGATGAGGGATTAGGATCAACAATGATGCATTTCCTCTCTGAATCTGATAGAATATGTACCAGGTAAAGAATATTTTTAATTAGGAACTAATACTCTTTAGCACTATCATAAATTTGAATCATGGAACAAATTATTTCCATGGCATTGTTATATCTATTGTTGACTCATGGAACTTGCTCAAACTGTAGAGATTTAAAATGTGTTTTGAGGTTATCAACAGTTTGCTTTTAAGGAACAAGCTTATCATCCTTTGTTTGATATTAGTTAGTTGTCTAATTTATGATTAGATATGAATCTCCATAGACCTTTAATCTTTGAATATCCCATTGTATAGCAAGATGGAGCCCTATAACCAATGCCTCATATTCAAATATATTGTTTGTAAACTAAAATTGTATATGGAATGCTTTGAGAATCAAATCCACCTATGGCATGATCAACAATATGCCAGCTCTAGACCCTCAAGATGTGAAGGATCCATCAAAATAGAGCATCCACTATTCAATTTCTTGTGATGTTTGTTCTATCATCATAATAGAATCATCTAAAAGGTCAAAGTTGAGAGGTTGAGTGGCTCTAATAGGAGTTTCTACAAGTTGGTCAGCAAGAACTTGTCCTTTGATTGCCTTTTGATTCTGGTACTCAATATCAAACTCACTAAGGAGCATAATCCATTTAGCCATGTGTCCTTGAAGAGATACTCTAGATAAGAATAACTTGAGAGGATCTACCTTGGCAATAACAATAGTTTTGTTATTTAGCATATAATGTCACAATTTTTGAGTGGTGAACACCATAGCTAAGCATGCCTTCTTAATAGGCATATAATTATGTTCATAGGCTAATAATGTGTAGATTAAATAATAAATATCATCCTCCTTACCATGATCATCATTCTAAGCCAAAAGTGACCCTAGTGCATGTTTTGTGGCTGATATATAAAGCAGTGATTTTCCTTGTGTTGGAGCTCGTAAGACTGGTAGATTGGCCAAGTATGTTTTAAGATTTTTAAATTATATCTAAAAATATTCATCCCACTAAAATGTTACCCCTTTCTTTAAGAGATAGGTAAACGGGTGGCACTTATCTACTAATTAAGAAATGAATCTACGTATAAACTGGATCTTTCCTTGTAGACCTCACAACTGTTTAAGATTGTTTGGTGGAGGCATTTCCATAATAGTAATGACCTTTGTAGGGTTGAATTCGATCCCTCATTATGATATAATGAACCCTATAAATTTTACTAATGTGACTCCAAAGACACATTTCTTAGGATTTAAGTGAAATTTATATGCATGAAGCCTCACAAATATTCTTTGTAGAATGTCAGGATGTCCAACTCTTATTCTTGATTTTTCTAATTTATCATCAACATAGTCCTTGATAATGTCATGCATCATGTAATGGAAAATGATAGTCATTTCATGCTGATATGTTGCTCTAACATTCTTCAAACCAAATGGCATGACTTGGTAATAGAATGTCCCCCACAGAGTGGTGAACATGGTCTTATGTTGATCTTCAAGGGTTATCTTGATTTGATTGTAATCATAAAATCCATCCATTAAAGATAACATCTCATACTTAGCAGTTAAGTTAATGATCATGTCAATGTTGGGCAGAGAAAAATCATCTTTGGGGCATGCTTTGTTGATATCATGGAAATCAGTACAATTATGTATGCCTAGGGTATTTTTACTCACTGGTACTATATTAGAAACCCATTCAGAGTAGTCTGATAAAATTGGCTCCTATAAACTTTTCCAACTTGACCTTAACCAAAAGGGTGATGCATGGATGCATCTTTCTTAATTTTTACCCAATTGGTTTAGCACCAAGGTAAATAACAAGATGATACACAACTAAATCTAGGTCCAAGCTTGGCATGTCAGAGTATACCCATGAAAAGATGTCTATATAATCCTTAAGAATGGATATAATATGTTCATGTTCTACTTCAGTAAGGGAAGCTCCAAGATAAAAAATTATGGGATCCTCATGGGTTCCTAAATTCACTTATGTTATGCTCTCCATAAGGAGTGTGGATCTATCTTCTATAGTTGTAGGCAATGTATGGTTATGATCATTTTCCTCTATTATTTCTTCTTGTTGCTCCTCCCAAAGATCTAGATAATATAAAGAATCAGAATCTACCTTCTTAGGTAAAGGATAATTGGTAAAAACCTCTAAAAACTCTAGAGCAAGATGCTCAAATATTTGATGTTATTCTGAAGAGTTTCTTGTACTAGCTATGGAACTTGGGCTAGATGGACTTTCTACGTCCCAAGAGTATGAGCAAACTTTCCCACTAGGGAGTGCCTAAAATAGGTTTTCACTCAAAGGCTTGTCTTTTTCTTTACTTTTTCCCTGATTGACAAGTGCCTCAAAGAGGTTTTCACCTGAAGATCTTGGTTTATGTTCTTTATTATGACCAATAAAGTTTGCCTATTCTCCAAAGTAAGTAGAAGGATCCAATGAAAAATCAAAACCCTACTTATGATCACCAATGGGGAATGCATCTCATAGGCCCATGTATTCTATAATTGATTCTTCATTTTAGAACTCATTGAGGTATAGGACCAAATTTTATTGGTCCCAATCTATGAGTTCAAGATGGCAAAGGCACAAGTTATAGTGAGGGTTTACTTTAGGATGGGAAGTGCCAATGGTAAAGATATAATGTCCTATTTTAGGAAGGGAAGCACCACTAGGATGGGTTTTTTCTTTAGGATGGGAAGCTCCAATAGGTGTTATAGTCAATACGGTGTTTGAATCAGACAAATTTGAGTTAGCAAGCTCATTGAAAAGGCTATAATGAGATGTTGTGTCACTGCTAAGAGTCTCGTTACTAATCACTTCAGAAGAGTCACTATCAAATGTCATGAGGTTATCCTCAGGTGGTTTAAATCTGAGACCATGATTCTAATTGACAAATCCAGCTGATAAGGGCTCTAAATTTTTTTGTGCCTATGGACCAGTCCTTTCCCTATATAGTCAAGATGATCCATTATTTTGTTAGGTATAGGATACTTTGGATTATGAAAATAATCAGCAAGGCCTTTAGAACATAACCAATCTCCCTCGATAAAATCCTCTTGATCTTTCTTTGGTGCAATTGCAGGTACAAAAACCATAGGAGGTTTTGGTTATTTCTTCTTTGGTTTCCAAATATGATGAGGTTTGTTAGGAGTCTAAGAAGTTTTAGGCTTACTAAATATTTTAGGGGATTTTGGTAATTTTTCAATATGGAGGACATCCTTTAGATGGTACGTGGAAATGCCTACATCTTTAATAATACCCTGTTTGGCTAGAGCTATAGGAAATGGATCAACTGAAGTGGAGGTTAGATCACCAGGGTCTATAGAATTAGATGGAAATGGATGAGAAATGATGGATTTGTTCTTCTTTGTGATGAATTTAGAACCTAGGCAATAGTTAAAATTATGAAACTCTACTTTAAGTTGTTTGTAATGTTGATATGGCTACTGATCAACAGGAATAGTAACCTTGATCCCATCATGGGGAAACTTAAGGCATTGGTGAAGAGTAGATGGAATTGCCTATATTTCATGGATCCAAGGCTGACCAAGAAGTATGTTATAAGGAAGTTCAATATCCATAATATGGAATAATGTGTGATGAAAAATAGACCCAACCATGACTAGCAACCAAATTATACCAGATGACTCCCTCTCGATGTTATCATAAGCCTTGATTGCAATAGTTTATAGCTGAATGTTTTTATCCATCTATCCTAATTGTCATACCAATTTAAGAGATATGATGTTCATTCCTAAACTATTATCTATAAGAACCCACTTGATCTTGCGATCCACAATGATTATCTCAATGTATAGTGGGTTATTTTGGTTTGGGTCAAGGGTGGACATGTCTTTTTGATCAAATGTGATTTGCCAAAATGAAGAAAAGTGTCCAACTAGGTTATGGAACTGATCAAGGTTTATATCATTAGGCACAATAGACTTTTGTAAAAACAATTTAAAGATGGTTATATGGACATCAGATGTTTGCAAGAGTTTTAATATGGAAATTTGTGTAAGGGTTTTATCTAATTGATTTATTAGAATATAAGGCCTTTGAATTATGGATTGAACTATTTTAGTCTTTGTTGGGATAGTATTCAAATTTGGAACCATTGGCATAATGTTCTCATTAGGTTTTATGGAAGAAGTGGGTGAAGGGCCTTGGATGGTAACTCATGGGTGTCTAGTTATGACTGCACAACCTAGAGGTGGCAAGGATTTTTTATAATTAGAAGAGGAAGGAAAAGGGCTTTGGATGATGACTCAAGGGTGAATAACTATATTTCTACAATTTTCAGTCAATGAGGAGCCTTTATAATTAGAAGAAGGGTATTATTGTTTAGGATTAGTAACCTGATGTAGATAGAGTAACAACATGATGATGCAAACTCGACATGGTATTAATAGGGGGAGAGGGTGGTGACCCTATAATGATGGGTCCCATGTTGTGAGGAACATGAGATTGAATACATGGTTTTATAGTAATAATGTCAATATGGGTTATAGAAATGCATCCCACAGTATTATTATAGTCATAAAGTATGTTTTTATAAGCCACATTATTAGTATGGGCATTATGATCTCGATTATGCTCATTATGATTCTGACCTTGTTGTTAGTTTTTGAATCTACCTTTGGCCTTGATTGTGAACATTTTAATTGTTTTTTAGTGGAGCTGGATCATGTCAAGGAATGGGGTCTTTATAGATTCCCATATCCTGATTTGTGTCTTGATTAGAGACCAACTTAATTTTTAGTTCACCACTTTCAACAAAGTCCTTAATAATATGTTGTAATTAAATGCAACAATATGCACCATGACAAGAAACATGATGAAAGTTACACCATTCATTTTCTTTGTACTAATCTAGTTTTAGTTGATCTTGAGGAAATGGCCTTGATACTGGCCATATAATTAAATTATCTATAATAAGCTTTTGTAATACTATTTCAATTGATTCTCCTAACTTGCTAAAGACTCTAAAGTTGTTATGAAATGTCCTTCATAAAGGTTGTCTTTACAAAGTAGGTAGTGGATTTGGGGGAGTTAATTGTATATTTGGAGGAGGCATAGCATGTACCATTTGCACATGTCTTGTTTCAGTCACCCCATTTCCAACCATGTTCTTATTTTTGCTAAAGCCTTTAGGCTTATCCTACATAACTATTTGAACCAGTGATTTAGTCTAATTAGATGTTTAACCTTGTGCAAAAATATTAATAAGGCCCTTAGCAATAAGAGCCTTCTCAATATACACTCTTTTGTCAATAATTTCTTCAAATGAGTTAGCACAAGCTAACTGTAGATTATGCACAACATCAAGATGCAAATTCTATGCAAAGATATCAGCCAACTATTTGTTTGGCAAATTATGTTGAATGCAACCTGCCAATGCTCTCCACCTTTGTAGATATGTGGTGAAACTTTCACCATCATGCTACTTGGCTTTGCATAAGTCAACAATAGTTAATTCATGTTCTATGTTATATGATAATAGGTTAATGAGCTTTTTTTATAAGTCATTCCAATCTGCAATTGATCCCTTGGGTATTTTAAGTAGCCAATCAAGAGCTTGTCCTACTAAACTTTATGAAAATAGTCATAGTAAGTACTCGCTACTATAAGAAACCTCTTGACATAGGATGAAGAATGCTTGTATGTGTTCGCATGGATATCCTTTTCCTTTGTATTTGTCAAATTTGGGTGCCTCAAAATGAGGTGGAAAGGGGTTTTGGAGAGTAGATAAATCAAATGGACATGGGCATATCTCATCAAATTTATACTTTTTGACTCTATTATTCATCTCTAATCTTTGAATAATTTCCTTCATAAAATTTCATTCTTGCATGTTTGGTGCATTTGTGGATTGAATAAGATGTTGTTGGGGTGGAATGTACCCCTGGTTTCATTATTATTTGGGTGGAGTGTGCCCCTAGTTTTTTTAATTTTTGGGGTGAAATGTGCCCCTAGTTTTATTGTTGTTAGGGTGGAATGTGCCTCTAGTTTTATGTGGATCTATAGGGAGTGTATACCTTTTTATGCATGACTTGGTTTTGATTTGCTCCTTGAGTTGAGAATATAGGTCATTGATTCTTGGATTGTAAAACATTCCCTGAATTTGGTTGTTTCATATTTTGTTGATTTTGTAAATTTCTATGTTTATTTACCAATTTTTGGGTTGGTTGAAAACAACTAGCCAAATTATCTTGAGGGATTTCCTTAATTTGAACTAAATGTTTGGGTTTTTTAGTTTGTAAAGTAATAAGAGGTTCTTGATGATTGAAGAATTTATGTTTCGTATCAAATGAAACACTTTGTAAGGTCTCTTGTGACTTTAACTATTCATTTAGATTACCTTGATCCACTATGGTAATGTCCTCATCTAATATTTGTTGCATAATTTCAACCACATTTATTTGTTTTTTTGAATCATCATTGTGAATTGAAGTAGCAACTAGGGAGTCAGTTAAGTCTATGACAAGTTGATCTGTATATCGTTCACTTATTATCTTGATCTTAGCTAGAAGATCTAGATTTGTGGGTTTCGACTCTATTTGTATTTCTTTTCCTTTGTTAGAGGAGGAAAATATATCTATTCATTCAAAAGCTTGATCTTGCCATCATTTTTCTCCTTCTCTAACTAAAGTATGTAATTATTCTGTAAGAAAGTTAGAAGGTAGTCTAGCACTTGATTTTATCAATCTAAGAAGGGATTCATCTTGATCTTCTTGGGGTTGATATTCATTGTAATCATCTTTGGATCTTACTATTATGGGGATATCATAAAAAATAATAGGGTTATCTTGACCATCATAAAACTCCTCATCTTCATAACTAAGGCCATAAGAGGCCCAACTATGAGTAAACCTTTGAGTCATGTCTAAAAGAGTTATTATGTGTGTTTGACTAACTTTATACCAATGCTTAGCAACCAAACAAAGTATGCTTTGGATCTCTTTTAAACAAATAACCAAGGTACCAATGAGACTATAAGGGAGGGTGGTTTGAAACCATGCATAATTTAGAAGATATGGTTCACAAGTTCACTCAACCTTTGGTAAGGTTGAAATCATATAGATCAAAAGAGGGTAAGGTAACTCAAAGACTCAAGGTGAAAACTAGTACACCAAAGCCTAGATCTTTATAATACACCCATATTTTAAAATCTAGTTTTAACTTTTGACAAGTTGACCCTAGAATTTTAGAGGAAAACTCTTTGTATTAAAAAGAAGACAAAATGAACTAAGCAACTCAAGATGTAAAAACATACGTGAATTACTAAGTATAAATCTAGGACCAAATAGGCAGCACAATGTCACCACATAATTCCAGTAGGATAAAATATGTTCTAGGATTCAAAGCATGAGCAATACGTAAGATGACTTGAGTCCACCAAGACGATAATGTGATTTTTAGTCTTAATAAATGACCTTCAATCCAAATGGAAAATTGAACCCAAGTTAGAACAAGCTTAGTGCAAAAATGGCAAACCCACTTTGACACACTAACCCTTAGAACTCAAAAAGGTTCAGTTTCTAATGTGGATTATAAATTAAGGATTTAAACAAATTGGGTGAAATATCTAGACTCAATTGGGCAGCATGACTATGCCAATGTGGATGATATGACACAAAGCTTTAGATAATAATTTGAACAAGGAAAAGATGAATTTTCCAATTGGACATTGTAACACCTCCCTTGCTCAAGAAACTTGAGGAAAATATGTTTTGGTTAAGTTCAATGAGTTAACCAGCAGTTTTAGACACAAATCAAGACCAAGTAAGCTAATGAAGAAAAGTAAACATCTTAAGTCTAAACTAATAAGGTATGGAAAAGTGGGGTCTACTAAACTAGTAAGTTTTTTATCATTCTAGGGGAATCAACTGCAAAATTACTTTCACATCAAATGATGCAAAAAACAAGCATGGAAATTAGGTGACTATGACATTGGCTAGTTGTAAAAATGTCTAGTCTTTTTTACAACCACTACATCTTACTATTTGCTCAGTGTAGTGTGATGTCCAAATGTAGATACGTCCCATGTGCAACTTCAATTAGGATCCAAATGAAGTCAATGTTGGGAGATGAAACCCTGAGTCAAATCTTTCCTAAAGAACTTGTGGGAGGTAATGACATCCCCCTCGCAAGCCAAGTTTGCATAAAAATAAAGAAAGAATAAAATAGAAAGACTTTAGGGTTATTTTCAAGATCACCCAAACTTTAATGATTTTTTGGTTAGTGCTTTAGATGACATTATTTTAAGCCTTGGACTAGGCTACTTGCAATAGGAATGTCATTTTTTATTCCAAGGGTTCCCTAAAGGGGATAAATGGAAGAGCATACACATAACACCCCTCTTTTTGCCAAATAAAGATTTAACTTAAACAACTAAGTAAATACAAAAACTTGGAAATGTGAGTTCATTTGTTAAGCCCAAATGGAAAATGAGGTGGTGTTAATTTGACCCCTTGGTCTTAGTTGTAACTTTGAAAACATTTACCATAAACATCTAAAAAAAAATTGTTAAACACTAAAACAAGGTCCCTAATTGATTTTTAAACATGCAAAAGGTGATCTAAAACATGTTTTTTATCAAATGTCAAGCTTGGTCCTACAAAAAAAATGTTATCATGTCCTTTAGCTGTGAAGCTCTTTTGGGTTTGAAATAATGAACTTTTAAAAAAGAGCTCTCAGGTCTATGTTTTAATAAAAACATAGTGACTGACGTCGGTTATATAACCAACAATGGTTACATTTTCTAACTGATGATGGTTATCTAATTGACATTGGTTATACTAATGTGACTAGTGATAGGTATCCAGTTGATGTTAGTTTTACTAATTGATGTTGGTTAATGTATCAAACCAATGTTAGTTTTACTAGCCAACGTCGGTTACTGTGTAAATCTATGGAAAACAAAAATGACAAAATAAAGTTAGAAAATCAATTTGTAAGAGTTTAATGGTCCAAATGAATATTTTAAAGCTAAAAAATGTTATTATTCATGTGTGGGATGCATCCTATCCCATCAAGCATTCCAAGATGTAGAGAGGATTACAAAGCAAGTTAGTCAAACATTAGTCTATAAATAATGAAAAATGCATAAAGAACTAACTAAGCCTATCTATTCCTATGGGAATTACAAAGGATAACAAGAAACAAAATGAAATAAAATAAACATCATATTACCTTTCCAAATGGATTCACCATACCTATGTGGCTCAAAAGCATGATCTCCCTTGATCAAGCATCCTTGTCTTTGTCAACAAAGCTGGCAAACTCCTCCAATGTCTCAAGAACACTCCATAAAACCTAGGCTTATGATTCCAAATCACTAAACTAGCCTATCAATGAAGATTGAAAACAAAATAAATGATCAAATGCAAAGGATTGTGGAAAAAATTTAACATTATAACTTTGTAATATTCAAGCTTAAAATTCATGTCCATGGCCTCTCTATTTATATATTTTTGAGATTGATCAGGATCAACCACGACCGTCCATCCCAAGATTGATATGTGTAGCCATGGATAATCCTAATATTTGGAATTAAACTCATAAATATCCTTAAGATAAATAAGCATTAAAGAGGCATGTGAGGAATTAACTAGGCATGGGTGACCCATTATCTTGATATTTGTGGTATTTATGGCCTAAGGATGTCTTCCCAAGAAATGATGTCACCTAATGATGTAGTTAATAAGAATCAATTTTCAAAAATAAATATTCAACAACTCTCATGGAAAATCCACTTAAGCTCTTGATTTGGATTAATTATCCTTAGACAAGGTTAATCAACATTTGTGCAATTATTTGAAAATTGGCCCTCAATTAATAAAAATGGTCAAAAAGTCATATTACTAAGACATAATTTTACTGGAGAGGAAATAGAAGGTGATGTTAGATGCATTGGAGATGTATTCTCATTTAGGATGTTTTCAATACCAAATAACAAAGGTACGTGACGTGTACCAATGAATTAGAAAAAAAGAGTGATCCAAAGCACTAAATGGCAAATTTGTCATTTTGACTTGAAATGATCTGATCAAAGTTAGTTGGCCCATAAAATTCATTGCCCTATTTAGGGATACTTTGACCTAAATTGGCACTTGTAAGTGACAAGTTCTAACCATTTAGGGCATTTTATGGATTTTGACCTAAAATGTTCATTTGAGTGCAATTCGAGTAAGATTGATTATTTCAACACAAATGGTGTTAGGAATTAGATGTCTATAGGTCTAAATTATTTAATGTGAGTTTTTTTTTCTTTTAAAAATTGGTATAAATAGAAGATCAACCCTCATTCATTCCTCACCTATAAACTTCTTACCTACTCATCAAGAAACTTACAAATACATTTAATAAAACACTCAATTGAGAAAATATTCCTTATTTTATCTTATTTCCATATCAGTCATAGGTACAACACATACATAGGTTTGACATATTGAATGAGTAACCTAAGATCTATATTTTCTAAGTTACAATCTAGGTCACTTTGGTACCTACTTTCCACACATTGCATGATTCACATACATGCGAACACATAGGGTATAACTACATAAATCTCAGGCCCTATTTAAATTATTGGATATGTAAGAAACACTCATTGATAGAGGGGTCTTTGGAGTAGTTCAACACTGTGTGCTGACTAACCCATTTTACCAAGATCACTATAAAAGTGAAGAACTAGGGTTTTTCCATTTCATGAGGATTAATAGTCCATGACCCATATCTGAATAGACTAGAGCAAAGGTGAAGATAAGCCTAAAATCATCCAAGTGGTTGCATCTTTCTCTAATAGGTATTTCATATAATACACCTACTTCTAATTCATATAATAGCATCGATACTAACATCCAAGGATGACACTAGTGTCTAAGGCTCAAGAGCCACTCAATCTAGAATCTGGTGACTATTATCTTATTCCAATCCTATTCCTAATTGTTCAAGATCTAGAATTGTGTTAGCATAAGAACTAAGTACATTATTTCTTTGTCATTTCCATATCCATCATAGTTGTACTTACTATTTTAAACCCATCTTAGTTTAGTGAATTTAATATATGTTATATCTAAATTTTATCATTTCATTGGCCTTTTTTGGATCTAATTATCACCCTTGTGCATTATAATTTCTATTTTATTAACCTTATATACTCAAGTAAGATCCACATATAATTTAGGGTTAAACATTTGGTAAACCCAATTCATATAAATGCAAATAATTTTTATTCTTAGGGTTTTAAGTCAACTAGGATTTTAGATTATTAGACTATTTTATTTCCTAATTATATTATTTTGCATGCAACCTAGGCATAGCCCTAGATTTGGAGGTGTTCCTATTGAACACATTGAACTTCCCCTCCCACCACTTAAGATGTCTCAAACCAATGAGGGACCTAATCCTATGGATCATGATGATACCAATCTTGAGAGTGATGATACCATAAAAGATTTTGCAAAAATATTCAACCAAGATCTTGTTGAGGTATTTTCAATGATGTCTCTAAGGTGGCCAAGAGTGTTCATAAGGTGATAAGTATGCTTGTAGGTCAAAGACAAAGTGTGCCTTAGTGATCATGCATGGACCTTCCACTGTTTGCTTGGTTAGGTAAGATGATAGATGTTGATGATGTGTTGACCATGTTTGAGGGGTCATATGGGGTGTAAAGAGTGCTTGGTGTACTTATGGAAGTAAAAATAATACATCTAAGTAGTCTTTTAAAGGTCTATGTTATCCTAGTCATCTTGGTAGAGTTTTTTGAGTAACCATATTGATGACATCAGCATTCACATGTGTAAAGGTGTCAAAAAAATGCAATCCATGGGTCTATTCATTTTTGTGCCTAGAATGTGTGTTTCAAATTTCAAGCTTGACATGATGTATGTCAAAAGTTATGATATTATATATTTTCTTTCCCATGTTGATTTCATCATTTTCCATAGTCAAATTTGCATTTTTTAGTGACTATTGGAATTCAAATATTTGAATTTACAAAGGAAAACTAGTCTATAATATTTTTCCTATAACTTTTGATGATGGATGAATTTTATGATGGAGAAAAAATAAAAGTGGTAGATAACTTCAAGAAAAATCTAGGAAATTTTATTTAGAGGTTTGAATGGTTATATAATTTCATTTATTATGGTTTAAAGTTGATTGAGGGTTTGACTTTCTTCTGCAAGTGACTCGATAAGGATGTTTGAGTTTTTATTGATGGTGTTTGCATGTTTCATAGTGAAATATATATTGTATAATGTTTTAGACTCCATAAGTATCATATATATGTATTTTAGAGGTTTGACCAATCCATATTCATTATAAACCATTGCTTGGAATTTGATTGTTTGTTTGATCATGATGTTTTCATATACAAGGCAAATGATTGATAGGTTTTGCATATGCAGAGGTGTGTAGTGATGAATTTAATCACTTGAGGATGTCTTAGGAGTAATTTGGCATGGACTTATGTGATTTTAAGTGGTATTATGTTTCTACTTTTTCTCGATGAAGTGTTAAAAGGATGAATAGGTCTCCATGGAACTAAAAGGTCTACTTAGGCCTAATTGAAAGGTGTTGTTGCTTAAGGGTGATCTATCAAAGATATGGTAGACCTATGAAGGTGGTGTTGATATTTTTTCTAAGTGTGATAAAAGCCTTCAAGGTTAAGGAATGTTTTGTGGGTGACCAAGAAGGTGGTGATCATGTAGACTCTATAAAGAATAAAATCAAAGATGAAGATTTCTAGAGTGAATGTGTGAAGAAAAGAGAAATGTGAGTAAGCTTGGTGGATGGATTGAAGATTATATTAGTGTGATGGATATGTGTGTGACTTAGTTTTCATGTTTTTAATTTTTTAATAGTTTTTTTCAAGATTGATGATTGAGGATGATCAAAAATGTGTAGAGTGATCCAAAAGGTTATTTTGCTTATGTGTGAAGGCTTGATAAAGTGTGAAGGGTTTAAGAGAGTTATTATTCACTATTTATTCATTATATTAGAAGGAAAATAGAGTTTTTTAGGTGTTGATATCAGAAGGTGTTATGTGGATGCTCAACATCTAGGGTAAATGGGTGCTTGTCCATGCTTAGGAGTTGGTGTTCCTTGTGAAGTGGGTGCTTCACTAAAGTATCTTATTTTTTATCTCTTATAGGATTGTATTCAATGTGTTTATAGGATTGAGAGTGGTTTTTATTCCCCATGAGGTTTTCCCACATATTCATGTGTTATGTGCTTTGATCTTGCATAGTTTTCTTTGTTTATTATAATGAATGGTTTATATGCTTCATGAATGCTTATGTTGAATGGTTAAGAGTTTGAAGTAGTGGAATTAAAATTTATTTGATTGAATCATTGATTCACCCCCATCTTAATGATTTTACCTCTAACAATTGGTATTAGAGTCATACCTTCTTTACAAGTTTAACCACTTGATGGTGATCAAAGGTACAATGGGTAGTCATCAAATGCAAGGCAGTTTCTCTGATAAGAAAGCACCATTATTCAATGGATCTAATTATAATTTTTAGAGTGTAAGGATGAATACCTACATCATGTCTCTAGGTTTTGACAATTGGAAATCTATCATGGATGATTATTCTACACACCCTACTCTTCCAACTAGTGAAGTTGACAAGAAGTTAAGTGAGAACAATTCTAAAGCTATGAATTCTATCATTTGTGGTGTATCAAAGGCTAAGTTCACCAAGGTAATCCATTACAATTATGTAAAGGAAATCTGGGGAAAATTATAGACCATATATGAAGGGGATTCAAAGGTTAAGTTGGATAAATTATAGACCTACTAAAGGTAATTTGAAGGCCTTAAAATGAAGGAAGAAGATACTATGGCATCCTATCTTCTAAGGGTTGATGAGGTGGTGAAAATGATTATATGTATTGGAGAGGAGATGTAAGAAGTTACTGTAGTACATAAAGTATTAAGGTTTCACACCCTTAAGTTTGATTTAAGAAAAATTGCTATAGAATAAAGTCATGATCTCACCAAGATGAAGATGGATGAATTGCATGGTATTCTTACTAGCTATGAGATGAGAGTCAATGAGGATAAACCACCAAAGAAGGAAGTAGCTTTCAAGGTGATCAAGGAGACAAAAGGCAAGAAAAGTAAGATTGAAACATATCAAAATTTTGAGAAAATTACTATTGATCCTAATGACCTATTAATCAATCAAAAGGTATTAAATGACAAGTTAGATGTAATGAAATTACTTCAAGAATTAAGTATAATAGAAGAATTATATCCAAATATATGATAATAGATAAGCCACTTCAAGGGGGAAACCTTAAAAAGCTTCAATAAGAGCAAAATTCACAATATGATGATAAATAATTACCCACTACCTCCTATATATAGTCTATCTAGGCCATGGTTACTCCATAGGCCGACCTAATAATCAAAAGAAAGCATAGATAAATGTAATATAACATCAAAGAGGGATAAGTAAGCCACAAGTCAGCTAATACTATCCTCATACATGTGATAGGTTAGGGGCATAGCATGCCCTTCCCCTTTAAACCAATGGTGTCCTCAACATTGAACAACTCTGGATGTTGTTGCAGAAAATCTTTACCTTCCCAAGTTACATCTTCATTGCTCTGGTTTTTCCACTTGATCAAATATTCCCTAATCTCTCTGGTTCTCAACCTCTTAGTACATGTTTAGAGGATCTTCTCTAGTTCCAAAATGACTCATCCTTCTTCATCTAGTTCTGGGAGCTCTGTTTGGGCTGAAACTTTCTATCCAATGACCTTCAAATAGGAAACATGAAATATTGGGTGTATGTGAGATGAATGAGGTAACTCGAGCTTGTAAGCCACACTTCCATTTTTTTTAGAACTTGATAAGGGCCATAATACTTAGGAGCAATTGTGTTGTCCTTTTTTTGTTGCTTCAAGGAAATGTACTTGTAAGGCTACAAATAAACAAATACCCAGTCACCCACCTCAAAATTTCACTCACTACGGTGTTGATCTGCTTGTTGTTTCATCCTATTTTGTGCCAAGGCCAAATTCTCTCTCAAACTAGCCAAAACCTTTTGTTGATGTTGAATGTGATCTTCCACATCTTGAACCTTGGTATGCACCTTTAATGAAGAAGTGATGGAAGGTGCATGGTAACCATATAGTGCTAGAAATGGAGACATTTTAGAAGAGGTATGGAAAGATGTGTTATACCACCATTCTGTAAGTGATAGCCATTTAACCCAATGTTCTTGTTTATCTGATACAAAATAATGAAGATACCCCTCTAAACATTTGTTAACCACTTCAATTTGTCCATCAAATTGGGGGTGGTAAGATGAGCTATGAGCTAGCTGAGTATCCAAACAAGAAAATAGTTTAGTCAAGAAATTACTAGTGAAAATAGGATCATGATCACTTACAATTATTTTTGGGGTTCCATGTAATTTGAGAACTGCTTCCATAAAAATAGTTGCTACTATACTTGCTAAAAATGGGTGTAAGAGAGCACAAAAATGGGCATATTTTGTAATCATATCCACAATGAACAAGATAACATTCTTACCTTTAGAATAAGGCAACCCAGTGATGAAATACATGGAAACCTCCTCCCATCTTTGACTAGGAATTGCTAACAATTGTAATAGACCTGGGGTCTTAACTGTTTCACCTTTAGTCTATTGGCATATCAAGCATTCTTCCACAAAATTTTGTACATCTCCCTTGAGTCCTTCCCAAAATAATTCTTTCTTAATTCTATGATAAGTTTTCAAGAACCCTGAGTGTCCCCCAATTGGAGATGCATGCAACTCTGCAAGAATCTTATGCTTAAGTTCTAAATTTTTGCACAAGTATAACCTACCCTTATACCATAGGACATTACCTTTCCATTCAAATTTTTCAGATGCTAAATTACCTTTCTAGAGATTCTAAATCAGAACCTGTGTATCCTTGTCTTGCTCCCAATCTAACCTAGCTTCATCCACCCAATCTGCTTGCAACATGGACATTACACAAAATAATGCTTCTATGGATGCATCCTGTCTAGATAGTGTATCTGCTACTACATTATCTTTACCCTTCTTGTAGATGATTTCAAAATCATAACCCAACATTTTGGTTACCCATTTTTGTTGTTCCTCAGATGATAATCTTTGCTCCAAGAAGTATTTGAGACTATCATGATCCTTTTTCACCTTAAAGTGTCTACCCATCATATAAGGCCTCCATTGTTTGATTGCATGAAGAATAGCCATCATTTCTTTCTCATAGACAAGTTTTTGTAGATTCTTACCTTTGAATTGATGACTTTCAAATGCAATGGGTCTTCCTTCCTGTATTAGTACTGCCCCCAATCCAGACCCAGAAGCATCACATTCAATAGTGAATGTCTCTGAGAAGTTTGGAGTAGCCAAAAATGGAGTGGTGCACATAGTTAATTTTAGTTTCTCAAATGCTTTGGTGGCATCATCATTCCAATGGAAAGCATAATTCTTTAGCAATGCAGTGATTGGAGTTGTTATGCTGCCATAACCTTTCACAAATCTTCTATAGTAACCTGTTAATCCAAGGAACCCTCCAAGGTTTTTGAGAGTTTTTTGAATGGGCCATTCCATTATCACTTTGATCTTCTAGGGATCAACTTTGACACCTTCATGGGAAACAATGTGACCAAGGTACTCTACCTCCTGTACTCCAAAAGCACATTTAGATGGCTTCGATAAAGTTAGTGCTTCTCCAAAACTATCAAAACCTGTTTCACATGTTGCATATGTGCTTCCCATGTCTGACTATAAAGCAATATGTCATCAAAGAAAACTACCACAAACTTCCTTAAAAAAAGGCCTAAAAATAGTGTTCATCAAGCTCTGAAAAGTAGATGGTGCATTTGTAAGACCAAAGGGCATTACCAAAAACTCACAATGGCCCTCATGTGTTCTAAAAGTAGTTTTATGAACATCTTCATCCTTGATTCTAATTTGATGGTACCCTGAGCAAAGATCCAATTTTGTGAAATAATTAGCACCATGCAACTCATCAAGTAAATCATCAATTACTAGAATAGGAAACTTATCTTTGATGGTGTACTTATTGAGTCCCCTATAATCTAGGCACATCTTCCATGTGTCATCCTTCTTTCACACCATGACCACTGGTGATGAATATGCACTTTGGCTATGCTTGATGATCCTTGCCTCCAGCATCTCATGGACCATCTTTTCAATTTCACAATTTTGTGCATATGGATATCTATATGGTCTGATAATTGGTGGTTGACAACTTGGAATTAGTTGAATGGCATGATCATGTTCTCTTTTTGGTGGTAGTCCTTTTGGCATGGCCCCAAAAATAGATGAGTGGTCCTCAAGAATTATCTATAGATCAGGATGTGTAGATGCCTGTGTGGGTTGAACTTCTATGGAACATAATCATGCAATAATTCCCTCTACCTCCTTTTTTAGCATCTTGGTCATCTGATGTGAACTAATTAATTGTGGATATTTTGCATGTAATCCATGTAGTTCAATTTTCTTACCTTTAGAATGAAAGTGTATGAATAGTTCTTGGAAGTTCATCTCAATGGTACCTAAGGTTGTGAGCCATTGGACTCCCAAAACAATGTTTGTGTTACCCATGGGAATAGAAAACATAGGAGATTCAATATTGTACCCACCCATAGTAAGATTAATACTATGGCATTTTCCTGAACAATTAATTGTGCCACCATCTACAATCATGACCTAAAATTCTGGTGTTGGGTAGATGAAATACTTTAATCAAGTGGCCAACTTATGGTTTATAAAGTTATGTGTGCTCCTTGAATCAATCAACACTATCACCTTCTATTTCTTGAGGAAACCCACCACCTTAAGAGTTTATGGAGTGCTAATACCTACAAGTGCATGACAAGAGATTGTAGGTTGGGAAACTTCAAGTACCTCCTCTATATCTTCCTCATCATCATTGGAGGCATCATTTGCTTCTTCATCTTCATTTGGTCCCTCAATGTAGAATAACTTCTTCTCAGTACATCTATGTCCTTTACTCCACTTGCTATAACAACTGAAACATAATCCTTTTGCACGTTTCTCTTTAATTTATTGAGGGGTCAATCTAGTAGGTGGAGGAAATGTTGGTGATGATATGCTATGGTTTTTGAAGTGAGTAAATGGTTGCTTCTTGTTGGCAATGAATTTTTCCTCAGCTCTACATGCCATGATAATAGAATCATAAATCTTAAGTGGATTAAACATGCATTCCTCATGTTGAATGTGGTCCTTGAGTCTACCCAAAAATAGGTCATTCAAGTTTGCTTCAAAAATTATCTCCACACGTAAGGACAGGTTTTTAAAATGATGAATATAATCCTTGATGGAGCCAGTTTGTCATAGTTTTCCCAGTTGGCTGAAGTAATTATCTATCACACTATTGCCATAGTGTAATTACAGCTCCTCTGTAAAAACTGACCAGGTGACATTGAGAGTCATCTTTTTCTTTTGAGCACACAACCATCGATACCAAATGAATTAATCAGGTTCAAGATACAAGGATGCCATGGTAATCTTGTATCCACCTAGAATATGATGTAGGTCAAAAAATTCTCCATTTGGTTGATCCAATTGAGTGTATCTTTTCCATCAATTTTGTGCATAGCCACCTTTGGTAATAGGTTCCTTTGTGGCCATAGAGTTAGATTTGAAGTAGAGTAGTTAGGAGAACCACCCTAGTGGGGTTGTGCAATAGAGTTAGCTTCATGATTTGATTGATTAATTTTCAAATCCATCATGATATCTCCCAAACTATCTTGTATGGATTGCATATTAGATTGTATGCCTTGCACCTCACTCTAAATGTCTTGCACACTATAGTCAAGTTGGCTCACTTTGTGATCTATGTCAGAAAACCCTGGTACAAAGGGTCTAGTACATCCCCCTTATAACTCCATCTCTTCCTTTTTAGGAGTTTTACCTGGAGTTTTAGCACCCTTTCCTCAGCCCTGAGTTTGTGGACTTGTGATAAAAGGGTTTCATGATGTCGACCCTTATTGGCACTTTTGACCCAACTTTGACCAAGCAATTTTGGAATTATGTCAGCCTCAAATAAAAATATAAAAAGAACATACCATATCCAAATTTCTCTAATATTTCCAAAAATGTAAATAACTCTGAAAAATTCTTTGAATTGCGCACTATAGAGCAATTTTATGAAAATCCATAAAATAGAGATAACTTTTGTAAAATAGATACAAATGAGCTGAAATTTTAATGGAAGGTTAAATAGATTATTTCTCACCTCCAAGAAAAAATTTTCATAGAAATTTGCAACCATTTTTATATATCACAAAATTTAAAAATTTAGTGTTTCACCCACAAGATTGCCCAAATCACAGCTCTGATACCACTTGTAATGAAATTACTTCAAGAATTAAGTATAATAAAAGAATTATATCCAAATATGACTAAAATATATCCAAATATATGATAATATATAAGCCACTTCGAGGGGTCAACCTCCACAAGCTTCAATAAGAGCAAAATTCACAATATGATGATAAATAATTACCCACTACCTCCTATATATAGTCTATCTAGGCCATGGTACTCCATAGGCCAACCTACTAATCAAAAGAAAGCATAGATAATGTAATATAACATAAAATAGGGATAAGTAAGCCACAATTCAGCGAATACTATTCTCATACATGTGATAGGCTAGGGGCATAGCATTAGACCTAGGGTTACATGAAGATGTTCAAAAGGATAAGAAGATTGAGAAGACATGGATGATAGATCAGAAGACTAATCATGTTAAGGAGAGTGCTAGTAAATACAAGAAGAATTTCAATATGAATAATAAGGATAACTTTAAAATGTATAAAATTTTAAATCAAATGAATCAACCCAATGCAATAAAGTATGAAAACTTCTTTAATGGTTATTGTTATTCTTGTCATCAATTTGGTCATAGGATCATTGATTTCAAAATAAAAGCTCATAGTAAGATATTTTCATGAAATTATGAGAAGATAATGAAAAGCATGAAGAATTTGATCACTCAAGATAGTCAATCATTCCACAAGGAAAACATGACATCTTATGCTACAGGTGTCAAGGGATTGGTCATATTGTAAGGTCTTTTAATGCATTCATCAGGAAATCAAATGATTAGGTGCATGAATGGGATAATGAAACTTTGAGGAGTCATCATATAACCCATACACAAGGTATGTATAGTCATATAATATTCATTTGTTTTAAATGTCAAGAGAGAGGTCACATAGTAAGGTTCTATAGGAATGGTCATAATTCTACTTTAAATAATGTCAATCCTAACATGAAGAAAAGGAGCCATAATGAATGGAGACCCAAGGAAGTGAATGAAAAATAGGTTCAAAATGGATTTTTTGTGATGAAAAAATAGGGTTCAAGATCAAGTGTCAAATATCAAGTCTTATATACCCAAGTAGATAAGAATCAAGCAATATTCCAAGTCTGAAGGAAAGAATGAAGTTAAGGACTCATTCAAAGCCAATTTGATGATGAAGCAAGAGTGCAAGCCAAGTGAGAGCATGGATATATGGGAGTCTCCTAAGTTTTAGGACCTTTATTCTCTATGACAAGTGGGTGTCTCTACCTATGCTTCTTAGGAGACATCTTTCATATGTAAAATCAAGTGTGTGTGCTCTAGGTAATGTACAAGAGGCTATAATCAGTATAGAGGTACGAAGAGTTGTTAATTGGTATTTAAGATCAATGCTTTTGTGGTATAAAATTAATGATATTATGTTTCTAATACTTGTATTAATCATATAAGGTCATTGGTTAAGGGTCAGAAATAAGTTCATGAGCTTTCTCTAGAGGTTAGTGATGAAAAGCTTCAAGAAATCTATTCAAGGGCACTGGTCCTAAAGGCAAGTTGTAGTCAATCTTTAAAGCTTGGTTTAGTTGGTAAAATCATGAAGAATGAAATTAATATTGATTTTTAGTGTGGAGAGTACTTGTACAAATATATTCCATGGGTTTAGATGTGATAAGTTGGTCAAAATAACCATTCATGACCATTTGTTTAGTTTAACCATTTTGCTCAATATTAACTGTCGAATGAGAGTTCATGAAAAATTGGTGTTTTTGAGATCTATGAAGCTAACCAAGGTTTGAGGTTAGTTGGATTTTATGTGTCCAAATTCAAAAGGTGTCTTAAAGGTGTGATATTGATCTCATGATCAGTTGAAGGTGTTTTGGCATAGTGTCATGAGCTTTTTAGATGTCAAATGAAGATTTGTGAGTTTCTAGGTGAATTTGTGGCATATAAAGGTGTTTTCAGCTCATACAGGTGTGTTCCAAGTTGTTTCAAGGTTTGAAGGCCTCTTGAGGGCAAGTTGAATAATTTAGATGGCTCTCAAGTATGACAGTCCCTACTTAAGGGCTAGTAAGACCAAAACCACATTCATGGTTATATGGGTTCCCCAAGGATTAATACCTCACTAATTGGTATAATGGTGTATATTGGTGACCTATAGGTGTGAGAGACGTTTTAGGAGCTAGTGTTTAATGGAAGATGGTAAGTTCACTATATTTCTCTTTAATGCCCTAGTGTTTTAGCCCATGTGGGTTAATTATCTTCCTAAAGGATTTGAGGTCTGACACTACTTGATCAATTGAAATGTCCAAATAGGTGCTTAAAATTTACTTTATAGTCATATATAAGTGTATTATTTTTTCTATGGTTGAGCATTTGTGTAAATAGAGGGTTAATTAGTAGGTCAATTTGTGAAGGAGCTATGGTGCAGAAGAAGATTTAGATGATGAAAATTGGCACATATGAGGGGGCATATTAGTGTGAACTAAGGAATTTCAATTCATGAATGTCTTTACACAAAAATTTATGGGCTCTACAAGGTTTACTTACTGCTACTAGGCCTCTAGACAAGGATAGGTGATTCAAATGGACTTTTTAGTCATTCTCTCCAAAATACAAGGTATGATTATTTCCGTATCATTTTCTAGTCTATTTTGAGCATCTTTCATGTTTGAAAAATGGCTTTAACATCTGTTGGTGATCATGGAGTTGGCTTGTGAGAGAAAATTTGAAGGCAACTATGAAATTTCATCATGGTTGGAGATGGTTTGAAGGCGCTCAAGGGGTACTTAATTTTAGGTGACTTAGGAGGAGTTCCTCTTAGTTTTATTAAGGTTTGATCACTCCCATTTGATTTATATTATTCTTTACATCTTCATATAGTAGTGCATGGTCAAAGAAGAGTGTTGTCAATGAGCAGGCTTGAGGTAGTCATGGTAAGAAATGGTATGCACAGTGATATGGGGAGTTTATATAATCTATAAGAGGAGGTCCCTTTTTTATGTTGGGTTTGAAAATATTTTCATGTCCTCATGATCAACAGGTAATCCCACTTTGTCATTGTGTCAAAGGGGGAGAAAGTGTTTATAGAAGGAGAAAGACTATGTGCATAGCTTTATGTTGGTGTTTACAAGTGTTAACACCAATGATAAAGGGGGAGGATTTTTAGGTATTTGAAATGATGTCTCTAAGGTTTCCAAGAGTGTTCATGAGTTTTCAAGTATGATATTAGGTCAGTGACAAAGTGTGTCTTAGTGATCATCTATGGACCTTGCATTGTTTGCTTGGTTAGGTAAGATGATGGATGTTGATGATGTGCTGACCATGTTTGAGGGGTCATATGGGGTGTAAAGAGCACCTTTTTTTACTTATTTAAGTGAAAATAATTCATATAAGTAGTCTTTTGAAGGTCTAGGTTATCCTAGTCATCTTGGTAGAGTTTCCTAAGTAAGTAGATTGATGACATCTGCATTCACACGTGTGAAGGTTTTAGAAGAAAGTAGTCACATGGGTTTGTTCAATTTTGTGCCTAGAACATGTGTTTCAAATTTTAGACCTTGACATTATGTATATAAGAATTTATGATGGTGTAAATTTTCTCTCCCAAGCTGATTTCATCATTTTCCATAGTCAAATTTGCATTTTTTAATGACCGTTGGAATTCAAATATTTGAATTTACAAAGGAAAACCAGTCTGAAATGTTTGGCCTATAAATTTTTATGATGGATGAATTTGATGATGGATTAAAAATAAAAGTGGTAGATAACTTCAATTTAAATCTAGCAAAATTTGTTTAGATGTTTGACTAGTCGTATAATTGCATTTATTGTGGTCCAAAGTTAACTAAGGGTTTAACTTTCTTCTACAAGTGACCTGAGAAAGATGTTTGAGTTTTTCTTGATGGTTTTTGGATGTTTCATAGCGAATTATCTATTGAATAATGTTTTATACTCCCTAAGGATAATTTATATGGATTTTGGAGGTTTGACCAATCCATATTTAGTATGAACCATTTCTTAGAATTTGATTGTTTGTTGGTTCATGATGTTTTCATGTAAAAGACAAATAATTGATAGGTTTTGCACATGCAAAAGTGTGTAGTGATGAATTTAATCACTTGATTATGTCTTAGGGGTCATTTTGTGTGGACCTATATGCTTTTAAGTGGTCTTGTATTTCTATTTTTGCTTGATAAAGTGTTAAAAGGATGAATAGGTCTCCATGAACCTAAAAGGGCTACTTAGGCCTAATTGAAAGGTGTTACTACTTAAAGGTGATCTATCAAAGCTATGGTCAACCTATGAAGGTGGTGTTTATATTTTTTATAAGTGGGATAGAATACTTAAGGGTTAAGGAATGTCTTGTGGCTGACCAAGAAGGTGGTGATCATGTAAACTCTATAAAGAACAAAATCAAAGATGAAGGTTTCTAGAGTGAATGTGCGAAGAAAAGAGAAGTGTGAGAAAGCTTGGTGGATGGATTGAAGAATAGAGAAGTGTGATGGATATTTGTGTGACCTAGTGGTCATGTTTTTTATGTTGTAATATTGTTTTTTAGGGTTGATGATTGAGGATGAGTGAAAAGGTGTAGAGTGATCCAAAAGGTTGTGTTGGATGCATTGCTTATGTGTGAAGGCTTGAGAAAGTGTGAAGGGTTGAAGAGAGTTGTTATTCACTATTTCTCCATAAGATCTAAATGTAATTATATTTATGGAGGTGTTGATATTATAAGGTTTTGTATAGGTGCTCAACATCTAGGGCAAGTGGGTACTTGCCCATGCTTAGGGGTTGGTGTTCCTTGTGAAGTGGGTGCTTCACTAAAGTCTCTTGTTTGTGATCTCTTATAAGACTGTAGTCCATGTTTTTTTAGGATTGAGATTGGGTTTTATTCCCCATGAGGGTTTCCCACATAATTCATGTGTTATGTGCTTTGATCTTGCATGGTTTTCTTTATTCATTAAAATGAATGGTTTATATGCTTCATGAATGTTTATGTTCAATGGTTAAGAGTTTGAAGGATTGGAATTGAAGTTGATTTTTTTACATCACTAATTAATCCCCCCAGTGATTTTACCTCTAATAGATCTCTCCAAAAATCCATTACCATAAACATGAAGCTAATGCATTTCACATAAATAATAAACTATCTATTATCCAGAAATAGATTATACAATGCAGAAATTATTCTCTATATGAAAAGGTCACCTTGTATATGAATGAATAGGTGAAATGAATGAATAAAAAAGCATTCCAAGACACAAAGATAGATTTTACCACTACCCAAATTTTACTAAAGTGATCTGTTCACATATATTTCACCTATATATGTACCTATTCACCTAGTCATTCATATGTAAGTTGAGATATTCATATGGAGAATAATTTCAGCATTGTATAATCTATTTGTAGATAATAGATAGTTTATTCTTTATGTGCAATGCATTAGCTTCATCATTGTGGTAATGGATTCTTGGATAGATATTATTTAAAGATTTTTACAAACTCTATCATGGTATCAAATCTCATAACCACATTTTAATGAAGTGGTAAATATTTTTTTAGTTCTTAGTGCATTAAAATTTTGTATAATGTTATTTAATTTGGGCCATCAATGTTGAAAAACAAGAATCAAATCTAATTACCCACTACAATGCTTAAGTGGGAGGTATTGGGATCAAATCCTACTACCCACATTTTATTGAATTGGTAAATCATTTTTTCGTCCTTAGTGTAGTTAAATTTTGTGAAATCTTTTTAATTTTGGCCATTAATGATGGAAAATAGGAATCACAATAACTTTCAATCAGTATCTTACTTTTGAGTGCCATTTTTTTATAAAAGTGTGTATTTTATATTCCCATTCTATTGGTCCTATTTTAACTATAATTTCATTAAAATTATAAAATACAAAATTTGGGGGGATTCATAAAATAATTTTTTTGGGTGATTTTCAAAATGCAAAATTGGGTGTTTTTTGGTCATTTCAAAGGCCACACAAACTTCCCTTTGACCCTGTTGGGGGATACTACCCTAAAACCACTACACTCAAACCCTTTGATTAGTTTTTATAAGTGTTTAAGACTTCAAATTGAGGTCTAATCTAATAGGTAGTCAAATTCCCTCACAAAAATAATTTATTATACTTGTGCTCATTTATCTGCACACTTGTAGATGCATTTTCAGTAGAGCTCAATGCCTTTTATTATTTAAATATGTTTTTTATACCACTTTTCATTTTGGCCACATTTTCCTTCTCTTAAACTATCATGGATGCATTTCCTGTGTCCCATTTCACATGTGTTTTGTAATTTTTTTTACCCTTTTGACCCACAGTCCTCCCTTGTTTTAGAATAACTCTCATGATTTGTGATGACCTCTTTGACAGGTTAATAGTCTCATTGTGTATATAATGTCTTATTTTTATTTGGTGTTTTTTTGGATATATTGTATTCACATTAAATTATAAAGTGCCATGGGGAGTTTTCTTTTACATCCTCGTTTACCTTCATGCATGTTTGCCTTAGTTTATTCACCCTTTACTATTTTAATTACCAAAATGTTCCATCACCACCAAGGCCATATTATTGAGAGAATTTATCTATATATTTGACATTTATTTTCGATAGCTAACAGTCTTCTATAATTTGAAGTATAGCTATTCTAGTGAATCCTAGTGTTTTCTTGTATTTTTTGATAGTTTGGCAATCTCTTTCAGATTGAAGTGGAGATATTATTATTTATATAATGTCATATTATTTGTGTTTAAGTATTGGATACATCCCCCTCATATAAAATTTTCATCCACTCCACCCAATCAACATTATGGGGTGTATGTGTATAGATATTAATTCTTTAGGTGTTGAGTGTCCCTTACACCAGACAATACTCTTTTATACTTTTGATTACTTTTTTAAGTGTTGAGTGTCCCTTTCACCTTATACAAATAGTTTAAATCATCTTTAGGTGTTGCATGTCCCTTGTACCTACATCAATGATAGTTTTTTAACCCATATAGTATATTCTTTGACCACACATTCCTTCTGTATTATGTTTCTTTGTTGTTTTGAGCTCTTTCTTTAGCAGTTCTGTGCTTTTGTGAATTTGTACATTTTACACCTATTTTTAGTGTTTTATAGATTCTTTCTTTGTACATGGGTATCTTATTTAGGCACTTTGTTTTCTATAAACCATATGAATATTGTTATGTCTCAGTAACATTTCTGGTGAATTTTTATTTAGTGACATTAGTGTGGTATTCCCACTAGTATGTGTACTCACTTCTCATTATTTTTTAGTCCACTTATTTAGATAATTTCATTACCATCTCCCAATTCAACATTAAGGGAGGGTGTCCAAGCAATTCTTCCTTGGGTTCATTATTCTAACTAGTATTATGGAGTGCAATGTTCATGTTTAATGATCCTCATATTTAGCACTATTCCTACTTTGACTTGGTAGTTACAATGGATTCACCGATCTTCCACCTATATATGTACCTATTCACGTAGTCATTCATTTGCAATGTGAGCTATTCATATGGAGAATAATTTTAGAATTATATAATCTATTTTTAGATAATAGATAATTTATTATTTGTGTGAAATGTATTAGCTTCATTACTATGGTAATGGCTTCTTGGAGAGATATTGGTTGAAGAGTTTTCCAAACTCTATCATGGACAATAACTTTAGCATTGTATAAGCTTTGTAATAAATACATAGTTTGTGTTTTATGTATAATGCTTTCATGGATTCAATTATGATAATGGGTTTTTGGAGATATCTTGGTTGAAGACTTTTCCAAAATATATCATGGTATCAGAGGTGTTAAGGTGTGGAGCCTAAAAGCTTCACCAAGGAGCGCATTTCAATAGTTATAGGTTTACACAGTCACCGGCATCGGTCAGGAGTGACCGAAGTCGGTCAGGTGCAGTTCAAGAGACGTCGGCATTGATAGGGATTGGCTGACATCGGTCACAGGCAAGCAGATAGGAACTGATGTTGGTTACCTGTGCATCTAGAGAGCTATTTTTGAGGATAGAACCAAGTGTTTGCATGATGAGATTAAGTCATAGTCTTAAGTCCACGTCTCTATTATTAGTAAGACTGTTTTAGAGCCCTTGTTTAAGAGGCATAACTGTTAGTTGTAAATGCATGCTCAAGTTTCCCAAGAACATAATGCATCTCCTATTTTAGATCCCTACCAATGTCGACATCTCCTGAACTTCACCTGACCGACGTCGATCACTCCTAACCGATGCTGGTGACTATGTAAACATGCAACTGTTAAAATTCACTCCTTGGTGAAGCTTTTAGGCTCCACACCTTAACAATCTCCCACTTGGAGATAAACAGCTGCACTAGTACCTGTACAGCAACATCTTCTAGCTCCTCCATCTTTAACTCAATCATGAAGACCAACAGAAGTTGAATGAAGATTCAACTTCTCCTTTGTAACCGGCTTGGTTAACATATCATCAGGATTCTTATCTATATGGATCTTCTCCAGCTTCAACTCACCATTTTCCAATACCTATCTTATGAAGTGGTACCTGAGTTGTATGTGCTTTGTTCTTGAATGAAAGGTTGAATTCTTAGCCAAATGAATTACACTTTGACTATCACTGTATAATCTGCAACTCTCTTACTCCTTTCCAAGCTCTTCCATGAACTGTGTCATCCATATCATCTCTTTGCTAGCCTCTATGACTGCAATATACTCTACTTCTGTAGTTGACAAGGCAACAACCTTATGCAACTTTGATATCCAGCTAACCGCCATTCCACCAATAGTGAAAACATATCCTATGGTGCTCCTCCTGCCATCCAATTCACCTGCCATGTCTGAATCTACATAACCATGTAGAGAAGTATCTGAACCTCCATAGCACAAATGCCTACTGTTGGTTCCTCTCAGATATCTAAGGATCCACTGAACTGCTTTCCAGTGTTCCTTTCCTGGATTGGCCATATACTTACTTACAACTCCCACTGCTTGGGAAATATCTGGTCTAGTACACACCATTGCATACATTAAACTCCCTACTGCGAAAGAATATGGAACTCTACTCATGTACTCTACCTCATCATGTGAATTAGGACATTGTTCTTTACTCAACTTAAAATGTCTAGCCAAAGGTGTGCATGCTAACAATAAATGTGTAGGAAGAACCATGAAATGAAAATTCTTACACTAACACCCACCTTAAGTGTAGCTTTGGTAGGTAGAATAAATGGGTTCCGATAACAAGGTTTGATGAGGCACCCATAATCAAAAAAAGATGCAGTGTGAATCCAAATGTCCCTATAGATGCCAATCAATCTTTTTAGAGTACATGGATGTTAAGTCAATGTAACCACCAAGTCAAAATAAGAATGGTGTTAAATAAAAGGATTAGTGAATATGAACACTGCACTCTAGAATATTGGGTATAATGATGAACCCAAGGAAGTATTTCCTAAATACCCTCCCTCAATGTTGAATCAGGAGAAGATGGTAATGAAAATATTTAAATAAGTGGATTGAAAATAGTGAGAATTGATCAGAAAGACTAGTGTGAATGCCATACTAATATCTCTAGATAAAAATTAACCAAGAATGCCAATGAGACATAACAATCCTCATATGGGTTTCAACAAACAAAGTGCCTGAATAATATACCCATATATAAAGGAGGAATATAGAAAACACTAAAAAGGTGTAAAATGTACAAGTGTAAAAAAACACATAACTACTAAACAAAAAGCTAAAACACTAAGGAGTAAAAAATTAGGATCTGCACCACACACCCCCCCCCCATACTTTTAATTAGGTGGAGTGACATAAAAAAGTATATATGAGCAAGTTGAAACGACTACTCAAACACTAATACATTAACATTGTATGCACCATAACATCTCCATTTCATGCTAAAAGAGACTTCTAAACTATTAAATAAGATAAGATGACACTAGGATTCACTAGAATAACTACACTTCAAGTTGTAGGTGACTATCAACTATAAAAAAAAGTCATCACAAATCATGAGAGTTATTAAAAAATTAAGGGAGAAATTTTGGCTAAGAGGATAGAACCAAGTACAAATCACATGAAAAATATGATTATGGTCATAGTCAAAACTACATCTAAGATAGTGCAAAGTGTATTAGTGGATGAAGAAGCAAATCCCCAAATGTAAATGAAAATAGACAAGGCTAAAATTAAAAAACCCCCATGGTTGTTATATTAGGTCCCGCCTCAAATTTAGCACTATATTATTTTAGTTCAATGACAATTAAAATAGGACCAATGGAATAGGAATGGAAAAATGCATTTTTTCAAAAAATGACACTCAAAAGCAAGATACTGATAAAAATTATTATGATCCCAATTTTATGTCATTAATAGCCCCAATTAAATAAAATAACACAAAACTTAAACTCACTAAGGACCAAAAAATGATTTACCACTTTATTAAAATGTAGGCAGTGGGATTTGATCCCAAGACCTCCCACTTGACAATGGTCTACCAAAAAATGATTTACCACTTCACCTATTACTTGGTTTTAGAAATTAGTTTCATATTTTGCTTTTAATCCAAGTAAGAAAGGACAAAAAAAGTCATAAATACTCTCACATGTGAGGGATTGTGAATTAATATGGTCAAAATCCTCAAAAAAAGTTTATAATAATTTATTTTACAAAAACTAGTTATAGGTTGTCAAAATGGATGAAATCCAACTTCAGAAAGACTCTTTCTAAGAGTCAAGAAAATGTTTGACATGGTCCTATTATGACATCCAAAAATCTAGTACAACCCACTTAAAAATTGGTAAACCTTGGTCTAAGATGAAAGAGGATTGAATTGTATATGATCTCTAGGAATCATATCTCATTTTGCAGTTCATACAACCTCAAACCAATAGGAAATTATACGGCTATGCAGATGATGAAGATAAATTGACAAGTCTATATTCAAGCTACCAAAATAAATATATAGATTGATCAAAATGATACAAACTAGTCTGATATGGAATTTAGGAGTATTGGCTAATTTTACCAATTTTTGTATTTTAAAAATAAGCTTTGTATGGCCTATGGTGAGAGAAAACCATACAGGTTGCATGTAGGCACTAACAGATAAGTGAGTAGGTTTTGAAACAAAATGACTATATAACCTAGTCTTGGGTGATTATTCTAAATTAAAAAGGATATAAAGCTTAATTTTGTATTCCTCTATGATTTTATATCTGGATTTTGATACATGTACAACTTAAAACCATCAAAACATCAATAAATTACTTTAAAAGCTTCCAAAATAAACTTAAACATGGGTCTGGAAATAAACTCACAAAATGGTACAACCTAAGATCTATATGGCCTGGTCAATGGCCAAAAAATATGGATCAAAATACATAAAAAACACCACCCTAAGAAAATTGAATTTTATGGCATATACAATAATAGATCCAATCAATTCAAATGTAAATCTTCAAAATAAAAACATAGATTTTGAAGAATACAAACTATAACAAAGGGAAAACTTAGAGATAGTGAGCAATGTCTATTTGAGACAACTTTGATACCACGATATAAGATAATTCATTTCACATGAGTAATAAACTATATATTATCCACAAATATATTAAATAATGCATAAATTATTCTCCATATGAATAGCTCACATTGCATATGAATGACTAGGTGAATAGGTACATATATAGGTGGAAGATAGGTGAATCCAAACCATACCATGAATATGGGAATAAATTACACAAAATAGGTGGATCAAAGGCATAAATCTAGCATCCTCATATGTGTGGAATAAACATATTGAATGTACATAAAAATCATGTAAACAAGTTAACAACAGATGTGTAGGAAAAACCATGAAAGGAAAAATCCTACACTAACACCCCCTTAAGTGTAGATTATGTGGGCAGAGGAAATGGTCCTGAAAATAAGGACTAATGAGGTACCTATACATAAAAAAAATATGTATTTTGAAGCCAATCATCCCCATAGACACTAATTTATCTTTCTACAAACACTACACTCCAAAATACTAGGTAGAATGATGAACTCAAGGAAGCATTGCCTAGGCACCCTCCCTTAATGTTGAACTAGGAGAATATGGCAATAAAATTCTATAAAGAAGTGGATTGAAAATTATGAGAAGTGACCTCAAATACTGGTGGAGATGCCACACACAAATTTAGCATTTAAAGCATTAATATAATATTACATGATTGTCATTTGCTCAATAAAAAAGGTTTGTGAAGTATTTAAAGTGTCATTTTGACATGTAATTTATTTCTTAAGAGTAACTATTTCATTATTTTTAAAAGAAATAATTTGCATAGTTTTCTTAAAAAATAAAAAGTAACCAATTTAAAAGCCATTAGAGCAAAATATACAAATATAACTATCATTGAATAAAATCAATTATTAAAAACATTGATTGATAAAAAATAAAATAAAAATATTCATTGCAACAAAATTTTCAAAGATGAAAAATAATCACGATAAAAAATGTGAATAACAATACTTTGAGCTAAATTGCTCTATTTAAAAAACCACTAGACTTGAAGTAAATTTTAAAGGAATTAGACAATTACATTTTAAATGTAATTCCACACCAAAAATACCAAAATTTTCTTATAAAAGCTATGGACTTATAAAAAATCAAACTTGGTTTGAATAAGACTTAAAACTTGATGTAAAGACTTTAATCAATTGTTTTAATTTTTAAACCAATGTAGATATCATAAAAAAAAAACTTTGAATTTGTTTGTATTAAATGAAAGCAATTTTAAATTTTTTTGTTTTTATTTTGAAAACCATTAAAAAATAAAGTGAGAAAAATGCCAAAAATTAAAAAAAAAAGATTTTTTATAACCACTTCTTTTTTCAAATAGTAGGTATTTTTATAGCTCAAATTTTCACCCTTGAGAGGGTGATTCAATCCCTCTCAACTTAAGCTATGCAATGGGATTGATCCTAGGTTGTGGGTGACCTTTAGGTGGATCAAACCTCTAGGTTATAGGGCTAGCTCCACTTGATGTATCAATTAGGCTCTTATAAATGACTAACTTTAAAGGAAAAGAGAGAAGTATAACATGAAAATAAACAAAAGGGGTGATAAACTAAATATTTTATCTCTACCAACCACCTGCATGTGCACTTATAGACCAAGAAAACTAACCTTAACATACACTACTCCTAATCTAAATATCTCACATAAGTGTTTCAATGTGAAGGTGGTGATAAATGCTTAGGATAGGAAAACTAATCAAGAGGTATTAGAGGACACTATTGAATATACCATCTCACTCAAACCTTGTGACACACTTACACACTTCACATGACTTCTAAAAGAAGCTTTCAAACTACATTTAGGTATTAGAAAAAGACAACATGCCAAGGAAAACAAGTCAAATCACTTGACAAAATTAACTATTCATATACACACACTAATCAAACTCATAGAAATAGGTAAAAAAAGTTATTTATCATTAGTCAAAGGCATAAAAATGGGTAGGGATTTTCCATACCCAAGTGGAGGATCCATACAAAGCCAATCAAGGCTAAATTTATAGAGAAATAAGACAAGAAGAGAGAGAAGGGTGTAGAAGTGAGCCATTAACAAGTGTCAAATGAGATTTAAAACCAAGAAATAAGTTTAAAATATTTTCATCAGGTCTATAAAGACATTTTTATCTCTCTTGAAGATGCTTCTTCTTCCAAATGGTGCAGGAGTTTTCATATTTGTTTGACACCTTATCTTTTTTTTCAAAACTCCCCTTCTCTTAGCTTGGAGAGTGACAAGTGTAAATCCTTAGTGATAAAGTATTATTGATTTAAATATTTATATATTATTTTAAACATTTCACTTATTTAATATTCTTCATAACCGATGCTACAATGATGATCACAACTCCTTAGATGTCTTGAAGCCCAATTGGTCTTACTATGCATATCCTTGTCCAAATGGCTCAAAGCTTGATTTTAAATTATGATTGAAACATATCTTCATGGATGAAATATATTGGCCATATCAGACCTGAAAAAACTCATTTTTATCCATCAAACACTCACCTAGGACTCATTTTGAACCTTAAGCTTGTTTTTTTCCTCAATTCCTTATAACCCTGAAAACATGCAAAGATCCTTGTGTAGGATAGTGTATGAATGATATTGGAAAAATAATCATGGATGTGATTACCCAATATGTAATTACATATCCATTAAAAAATTCATGACCCAAATCTTAGTGTAAGTACACTTATTCATCTTTTTTCTCTCTCCAATTAGGCCTCTATTAGCCGTCTAGGCCTAGAAATTGAGTTTTGGATCCAAACTTATCCCACACATGTGAAAATACAAAAAAGAATTTTATTAAATTTTATGACCATGTTACCATTATTCATACCAAATTTGGGCTTCTGTAACCTTGTGTAGGTATGCAAACCAAGAAATAGACAAAAAACTAGCCCTTCACAAGCCTTTTTCATAGTGCCTTCAACAATCAGACCTATAGAAATACTTTCAAGGTGACATGTATGGATGTTTTGACTTGAGGATGTATAATACATATAAATCCATCCTAATCAATGGTTTTCATATTTCCATGAGGTCAACTACCCTATTCTTATCCCAACCCCTCACAAAAGTATAACATTTGATGCATATGTACAGGTGCAAGTGAAAAAAAAATCATGGTAAGGATATCTTGAGAGTGAATAATGATTTAAAATTGGTTTAAAGACAAATATAACTCAATTTAATCACTTGGGAAGCCAATTTCCTCCATCGGGTCACTTCTAGTACTCTAGATAGCCAAAAACACACTTATCATTTTAACGATGATTCATAAAGTATAGGCCCTTAACCAATGAAAAAAACCCATAAATCACAAGTGGATAATCCCCATACCATACCCTATGATATTTATCTCTAATTAAACTTGTATGTATTGCTCTAATCTTGAGAAAGTGTTTTTTGAGCTATAAGGTCTTCATTTGGTGAGCTTGTGAGAGAAAGTGAGTTGGAAATGGAGTTTTGGAGTCTGGTTTTAGCTCTAAACACTTCAATAAGGTATGAAACATCCATCATGCCATGTACCAATTATGTATTTTACCATTCATATACATAGGTCCTCTAAAACCTTCATTTATTGATGCTTAGGGTTAATGAGCAAACATACACTCTTGACCATAGTGTCTATGTTTGAGCTTTTTCTCACTATTGAAAGGTTTTAAAACTTCATAGAATGTTCCATAAAATTTGTATCCATCTTATTATGTCCTTTATGTTCTCATTTCACCCTCAATCAGACAATATCTTCACCACTTTGCACATAGGCTTGTGTGTGTGGGTTAAATCTTAATAGGTCTAAAAAGACTTATCAAAGCTCACCCTTGTCTTCCATGGCCCTGAATATCATATTGAGGTTCATGTTATCATTATAAATTTATTTTCATATGACTTGATTCCTATCATAGATATTTTTTCTTCATAAAAAGTAGGTACCTTACCATTATTATATAGGCTTGACTATAGGTTATAGGCTATGTGACTGTAGGCTTAGGGTAACTCTCTTTAAAAAACTTTATAATGTTCTTTAAGATCATCTTAGATTTAAAGTGGTTCTTTTTGACCAAATTTTGACCCTAAGTCAAATTTTGTCAACCCCATCTAAATTGAAACTTTCATAGGATTGTCAAAACTTATAAGAGGTCTTGTCATGATCTTAAATGGTCTTAGATAGTTCCATATGATCATAGTTGTCATTGTCTAGACTTTTCCAAAGTTTGGTCTCATGTGTACTTTTATAGTCATATGGGTCATTTTTGAGGTCTTGTTTTTTCAAACATGGTCAAAGTCTTGATATAGTTTAGAGTCATTATAAAAGGCTATTAATGTGTCTTCAATGTCACAACGTCATGTTTTAACCTTTCACCATATTATTATGTGCTAAAATGACACTTTGACCACCATTTAGGCTTAATATGAGGATTTTTACATAATTTTTTAAAGGACCAACATTCAAATAAGTATCCTAATGTGCAATAGTTCAAGATGAAGTTAAATCATCAGTTTCATGTCAGAATAAATCAGTTACTTCAGTTTAGACTCCAAATAAGTAGTTCTAGACATTTTATAACCTTTCAAGAGCACCCTTCATGTAAAAATGGTTTATAAGTTTTATTTAAGCTCCCATAGGTTGAATTAATGTTTTATGTGTAGGTAAAGGTCTAAGAATTACAAACATTTCTTTAAAACCTCCATCACTTTCCTTGCAAGCTAGTATAGGAAACTTTCAAGTGTGTAGTATGGATAGAAGAGAGAATTGGAACCTAAATTTCTTTACAAAGGATGGGATCCTAGTAAGCTTCAAATAAATGGAATTTTTTTGTAGATTTATCCCCTCTCCTTTATGAATAATCACTACAACCAAGAGGTGGTCTAGAATAGTTAGTCAACCCCACATGTTAAATCCTTCTCCTCAAATTGTAAATTTTCAAAAATTTGAATGAATGATAGAGATTATATAGGCTATATATGGTTTATGTAGGCTTATTACACATTCCCCAAGTTCTATTTCACATGTGTGGGCTTGGATTGACAAGAAAATACATTATTTTTCATGGCACAAGTGACTATCAATGTCCTCCATTATCTTAAAGTTTATATAGGGTTCATAGGCTTTCAATTTTTTATTTTAAATTATTTATTCATATTTTTAATTCATTTAACATTCTCCAACCATCTAACTATTTTATACGAGTCCTCTAGTGACATCATGCTCCTAACAAGCAGACTATGTTTTGAAACTTCTTGCATAAGTAAGTTCAAAGGTTTTCCTACACTGTCAAAAGTGTCTAAGAATATTGAATGCAATGAAACAATAGGGAAATGGTTTCAGACATAAGATTTCAAACTTAAACCTCTTCAAGGTTCAAAGCATAAAGAATGTAAACCTACAAGTCTATAGACTTATACGTCTACATCATAAGAAGTGTGTGAATTATACACCAAAACTTGAGATTGAATATCTATGAAGGAGGAAATGAGATTATATATGATTGGTTGTAATTAATTACTGAGGAAGAAGAGATGTAATTTTAAATTGCATGCACAAGACCCTCTAAATGGATACCTACAACCATACCCATGCAATCAAGTGAGAAAGAGGACACACGTTGTTGGATATTAGGTTAAAAGTGATATAAAAGGTTAATTAAACATTGTATCAAGTGATAATGATCCCTAAAATGTGTTTGGATACTATAGGGTCCATAGTGTAATTGAGGAAGGCCAAACTCAAGACTTCATGCCCAAATTCTCTTCAAAAATGATACCTACAGCCACAAAATACTTGGCAGCCTAAATCAAAAGTGTGACTGGGGAAGATATGAAGTTTAGACAACTTCAAAAAGAGTGGAAACCCCTCAGTAGGGTGTTATCTATTTTCAATGTCTTGCAACAAGGTTTTGACCCTAAGACATGCCCAAAAAATCTTCAAAATAATACCTATAGTCAAACTTAGGAAAAGTGAGAGAAAGTACTGAAGGATGTGAAGTCATAGTGACTTGAAGAGTGATTCTAAACTCCTAATGACATGATATATCCATTGATATGAATCATGAATTGGAGTTTTAAAACCTTTAAACCATTAATAAACTCAAACTCCCCTAAAATCCATTATAGGCCTACTTGAAGGATTAGCCCAGCTTCAAGCTAAAGAAAGAAGGCAGAGTATGTGAGAAAAGAGATTTGAGCCCAAATAATATTTGAAAAATTTCAAGAGACAAAATAGGATCAATGATGTGTGAGTTAATTCATAAACATAAAGTATAATCATGACCCTAAAAAGATCACCTATAGGTTACAAGTTAGGGCAAACTGGTCCTAAGCTAGAATGAGGAACAAAATGCATAAGAACATTGGGGTTTATCTCAGTTGATAAATAAGTCATGAAGAAAAATGAATACCAAAATGAATCATGATGGAATAGGGTAAGAAAACTAGATAAAACCTAATCAAACCTTGCTCAGCCAATCGATACACAGTCCTTGTTACAAGCCTGCCTTCCCTACTAGAAGAAGTTGCTTGTCTAAAATGAAATGAAGGAGTCTATAATGGAAGGTAAAACATTTGAATAGTATATGTGATAACATATCCAATATAACTACCAATAAAGGGAGAAATTTATGAGCTCTCTTTAGGCCTAATGGTCCAAATGAAAATAACACAGTCATGCCTAAGTCCATGAGAAGAAGATGCTTGATTGAAAGGTTTTAAGCTTTGTGTGAAGATTAGGATAAGGGAAAACCATTTTAGGATGGTTTCATGATGCTTTATGAGTATATAAGGCATTCAAGTTAATTTTAAGTGAAGATATAATCATGATAAATCCTATTCAATCTCAAACATGGCTAATTACATACACATGCCTATATGAGCAACTAGATGAAAGGTGGAATTTTGAAGTGAGTTGAGGACATTGATAACACTAAGAATGTGATGATAAGTTTTCGTAGACATCCTATGAATTTTTATACCTCTAATAGTGAATAAAAGAGGTAAATATAATCAACTAGGGTATTTGATGCAAGATGGCTCAAGAACCCTAAGCATAGACCAATGAGGATGTAGTAGAGTTTGAAGAAGGGATATAATAAGAGAACCATTAGAATATATCAAGGAGGATATTACATAACTCATTGATGTGTTTTTAACTCAAATTAAACTTAGAATATGCACCTACAAGCCTCAATCCTTTTTAGACCTCACAGAATGCCTACTAACAGCCCGAGAGGCTACCTTTTCTTGTTTGGTATAGTAAAAAGATGTTACATGGGACTTTGGGCTCCTAGGGATAGTTATATACCCTATTTTACTTGTAATTTATAAAAAAAATTGTGGATTGATTCACCAATATTTATTAACCATTATTAAGACTTTGAGCCACTTTTAGGCTACCTCAAAGAGCCAAAATGACCTGATGAGAGAGAAGTGGATTTATACGCCTTTAAATGGAATGGGTAAACTTTAAAATGACTTTAAAATGTGAAAATATCTCTTTATAATCACCCTATATATTAGTTTGTACTTGAAAGTATGGAACTATACATAATAGGCCAAAAAGACTATTTGATGTTATTTAGGAGGTCCGTACTAGGTGTCAAAAATTAAAAATTGGCATGGATAATCTACAGGAGGTAATATAATTGAATCATATGTTTATTTGAGGTTTTTCATGTGTAAGAATATTGTATAGTCAATTTTTAGTCTCTAGGTAGGGAGGCTTAATTGAGACTTGGTTAGGAGAGAGAAACATCAGAAAAATATATCTCTAATCACATTTTGATTCTAAAAATTTGCATGCAGTTGTAAGGCCATACTAGGTCCTAGAATATGCCTTCAATTTCTTAGTATCATCTATACAAATCTTTGCACAAGGAGGTTTGCATGTTTTTAGGGCTACAAGGAATGAAGCCAATTTAGAGCTTTTCATAGAGAATGAGTTCTTGGGGTTAGTTTGAGACTTCAAAAAGGATTGTTTTAGGTTTAGTATGATTTGAATAGGGTATAAATGGAGATACGATGATCTGAAGAAGATGAATTCAATTTTTGACACTTGTATGCAAGATTGGCCTAAGGATATGAAGAGTCTTCTAGACACTTAGCAAGAAAAGGAAGTAATGTGTCAAAGATAACCTAAATAAAATAGTTGAGAAGTGTCAAGAGTAGATAAAATATGTAACTCAACTTTATCTAACCATCAAGAAGGCAAATTTTCATTCAACAAGCCAAAATAAAGGGCAATTTTAGAGAGCTAATCAAGGTGTCAAGTAAGCATTCTATCTCATACACCACTTAGAGCAAGGAAACATATTAAGAAGAGATACACATGGATTTTAGGACCTGTTAAGGTATTTTTATAACTCCTCTCTTATTTATATCTCATTATACACTTTTCATCTCTCTTTTAGGCCTTTCTCTTTTTCTCTCTCACTTTCCCTATATATTGATCCTAAATTGGCTAAGTTTATATCCTCCACCTGGGTATGGAAAATACCTACCCATTTTCATCCTTTAATTAATTAATAACACCCTAGTTTTATTTTCTCCATGGATTGGTTTCAATGTGCATGTTTGACTAGTTGATCTTGATAAGTGATAGATTTACTTCCTTGGCATGTTATCCTTATTTTGTATTCATATTCAATTTGAAACCTCTTTTTAGGTCTCTGTAAGTGTTAAAATAGAGAGTGTATGAGTTTAGTGAGTTTCCTTTTCACTAGTGTCATGTCATGACCTCTTGACTAGTCCTCCTAGCTCAATATTGTTTCACAAACCTCCATGAGAAATATTGATGTAGAGAGGTAGATTTGGATTAGTGTCATGTGTTGATTAGTTTCTTGTTTGAATTGAAATTATAGTTGGTTGGTAGTGATAATTTCATATTTGGTACATCAGCTCCATTACATTAGGTTCCTCTCTATTTTCTTAACAAGTGTTAGAGTAGTGTTTGAGCCTAAGTGATTCATCAAGGGGAGTTATACCTTTAACCTATAGATTCACATGTCTAATAGGGTACCCACAACCTTGAGGTGTTTCCATGTTTAATCAAGTTTGGAAGGCTTTAACTACCTTCTAAAGGGTGAAAATTTGATGCATAATAGTTTTAGCACACCCAGTAGGACTAAGGTCTAAAGTTGTGGAAGAATTCTGAGTGTGTTCTTCTACATATCAGCCTTTAGAGGCATTAAAAAAACACCAATGGTGACTCTGAATATAATCAACTGGTTATAAAAACCCAGATACTTATTTTGAAAAGTATTTAATAATATCTTATGTTTTCCTTTTACTTATGAAGTTGGTATGGTTGGGTATGAATAGAACTTCTATTTTATCCCTCCTTATCAGCCTTGTTATGACCCTGAATATGTGCCTCAATGGCCTTATCAATCTTGTTACTCTCCTTATGAGTCATATAAATCCTATGGTCAGCCTTTTCTCCCTTTATGTGACCATGATGTTGTGTATGATCATCCTTCTCAAGCTCAAGAGGTCCCTAGTTACACCTCAAACCAATCCATTTCAAGTTTGAAGAAAATCATTTTAGGCTATGACAGACACATGTTAGACCTTCATACATAAATGGAATATAGTCAAGATATTCCTAGTCATCTCATTCATGACATGAGAGATTCATTGTAGTAGAACAATGGGCCCCTGTTGAGAGAATAAATTGTCAAAGCCTATCAAGTGGAATGTTGGATGTAAGTGGTCTCATTCAAAAAGTAGAATATATTATAAGAGTTCATGAAGGACAATAGGTCTAATTTCATCATCCCTATGTGTCTTCTTACATTCCATCTTAGCTCCCATATATGTCACCCATTATTCCCCAAGAGACCTATCCAAATTAGCTTCTAAGTGCTTCAATCCATTCACGTGTTCCTAAAACTTTCCCTTCTTGGAATTAAATCCAAGAGAGCATTCAAAAGGATAAGGATATTTTTGTAGATTAGCCTAATGTTTCAATCCAATATTCCATTTCTCTTTCTCAAGAAACCCCTAAGAAGTATTTCAACATTCCAAGTTGGAATCAAGTGGTGAATTCATGGAGTGGGCAAGGTGAAACAAGTATAGATTAGGGAGTTGAAGGAAAAAAAATATTATAAACCTATGAAAGTCTCTCTCATCCCTCCTCAGGATTCCTCTTGTACCTCATATCAACCCTCTTATGTCCCTTATCTTTTTTAAGCCACTAACCACCTTCAAGAGAAGTTATTCCAAGAGAGTATAGAAAGGAAAATCAAAGAGTTGAACTTGAAGATGAAATGATGTTTTAAGTATAGATATTGAGATGGGGTGTGAATTATTTTCCTTAAAATAATCCTTTAATTTCACTTATCATCCATAAAGCATTCATTCACATACTTACATTAATCAATGTATAAATAAGTATCTATGAAAGAAATCAACATAAGAACACAAGATATATGTGGAGAAACCTACTAAGGGATAAAACCCATTGAAACACATCTTTTAATATATACTTATAATCAATTAATCAAAATTTTATTAAGGAACCAACCCCATAAGGAACACCAACCCCTCACTAGTCAAGCATCAACTCAAGTAGTCCCTTATCAAGCACCAACTTGCAAGGAGGCACCAACCCACTAGATAACTTAGAACCAACTCATTCATTTAGAATATTTGATCACCTTTTGAAACCTATTTATCACTCAACTAGATATTACCACCTTATTTTTCTCTTCTCACTTTTATATATTTCTTAAATAGACTATTTGGCCTTCTCGCTTAATTAGCCCTTTCCTTGGCAAAAATAAGTCATATGATCTTGATCATCACCTATAAAAACATAATTATATATTCATGAAATATTTAAAAAAACTATATTATGGTATTAAATCCCTCTACCTGATTTCCAAATCTCTATATCATTCGCTCATGTCCTCAATATTCTCACTAGTCAAATTAGGCCTATTAGACCTTCTATGTATACTCGACTCTTGTTCTCACCCATCTTGGTTAGAAAAAAATATATAAAAAATTGTATCACACTTTTAATATATATAAAAACATGTTTCACAATTTAAACACCCGTTACATAGTTTGGTCACCACCTAGAAGGACTAAAACCACTATTATGCGTAATAGAGACCCGATGCAATTAGGCCTTCTCAAAACACATGTTTCACCTTGACCACTTTGGAACACCATGAGCCTTAAAATTTTGATTAAAAACATAAAAAATTATTAAATTATACCCATTATAATCTCAAATTATGTCCTAAACACCATTTATCTCATTTCACTCCTTGAACCACACAATTAGGTCTACTCGCAATTAGGCCTTCTCACTGCTAGAAAGTTTATCTTGCAAATATGACACATACATGAAACTTTCACACATAACCCAAAAAATATATATATATTTATATAACATATATTACCTTATTTTAATCACCAATTCCATTACATTTCACAATACATGTCAAAATACCTCAAACTGATCACCTTCATATGCTCACTCAAAACTACACATATACCTCAAAACCTAGTCAAGAACCTTTGAATTTTCTCACCTTTATAGGATTTTATCATGGATAAATATAAATTAAATTTAACCTATAATACCTATATAAAAACTTCATGTACATTATATTCCTAATCTCTATGCAAAAAGACTCAGTAGCATCATTCTCACTCTTACACAGAAAACTGCATGTAGCTCTAAAAACATAGTCATGAAAACCAAGTATTAAAACACATATGGGAACACTTTTATGAAATTAAATTTTATTTATATGATCCTTAATCATCCTTATATCATCCTTAAATATATATATATATATTACAATTTTCAATATCAATATTGGTCTTATAGACCAATCTCATGTCTTCACCCTACATAGACTTCACTATGTTAGATAGGTCACTTTGAGAACAACATTTTGATTATATATGAGCATCACCAAATATTATATTAAAGGTTTAAATTTGATATAGGTATTTAATAATTACTCCATGCATTTGGATCCATCCTTAATCCACTTCAAACCATCCCTAATCTCATTCTCACTTCTACCTAGTTTTCTCATTATCTTCCTCATTAGGCCTATTTAGCAATAGGTCAACTTCCATGACTAGTTTATAATATTTTAGGTATAAAACCTACTCAAAAACCAAAATTTTAATAATATATATGTCTCAAATTTTAACCTCCAACAAATTTCATGCTTTGACCTGGTCAACCCTACTTGCTACATCAAAAATTTGGGAAATAAGGGGTTTCTTGTAGCTTCCACTCACTCTCCTGACATATAAATGACACTTATATAAACCTAAGAGAGTATTATACATTTTAAAATCATAAAAAAATATCATATAATCCATTCTAAACTATTTCCAACAAGGTCTATTATATCATGTCATTATGAGGGTTTTAAGAGGGTTTAGACTACCTTTCATTCTTAGTAATCATTCATAAAGGATTTCCCCTAAAATATAAAACCAATGTCAAGAAATTTAATTTATTACCCTTTGAAAACTATCATTATATTATTGGATCCTCATGAAAATTTTACACATGCTAACGAGCATAAGAAATTCCTTCTCAGGTCTGTAACACCTCATTATGTGCACACACAAAACCTCAACACCAATTTGCATGATTTATTCTTCAATATATGACATCAAACTTGGTCAAAAAACTTGATAAAAACTATCACACCTTTGAAAATTCTCTAATGATCTCTTTCACCCTGGGAAATGAACTTGACCCTTCATTAGGCCACACTAGATCTCCTTGCTCATTAGGCCTTAAACTACTAGTCATACTTTGACCTTGAGAACACCTTAAAACCTCTTGTACTTATATAAAAACCTCATAATTATGTCATAAAACTTCATGCCATTCTCACACACTACCAAACTTCTTCTCAAAATTCCCATACTACTCACCTCAACATGCTACCAAGCCTATGCATTTTCACTAAGTTTCTTCTTGCAAGGACTAAGCCTCAAAACTGATCTTGGAACTCTTCTAAAGGTATATTTACCTCTTTCACATGTTTAAAAAACTTTATACACTCTTTCATGCCTATAATGACACAATTCACTAGGCTTTACTATGCTTTATGCATACATCTTCTCATAGGGTTAGACTAGGCTTCTCAAGACACCTAGTAATCAATAGTATGCTTACCTTGTATCTTGATCTTGAAACATGTTATCAACCTCAAAAAAGTTACCAGGTTTCCTTAAAATTATCTCTCAATAAAGAGACATCAGGTTTCCTTCAAATTCTCTCTTGTCATAAGACTCCTTGTCACATATCACTTCACCATGCATGGCCTCAAATCTGACCTTGACATTAATGACATCCATCTTAACTTTTGACATAAATGACAAAATCAATTCCTCAATATCAACATGCCTCAATACCAATAATAGTAACATACCTAAACAATATCCCCTTTTGTCATTGATGGAAAAAATTTAAACAAAATTGATCATTCACATCTCCCCAAGTTGGATCTTCTTTAAACTAATCTTTCTCCCAAACTAGAACTTTATCCCCCTTTGACATTAATGACAAAGGGTCATCTTCTTGTCAACTATCTAATCCTTTGATTTTTAACAATACACCTAATCTTTAGAGAATGATTGGTTCCCCTTATCTCCATGAGATATTTAGACACTATCATGACTGTGACTTGGTTTGATCAAGTCATCATATAAACTCTTTATGACCCATCTCTTATGATCACACCTCTAGCAGACTCTTCACTAAACCTTGGATGTGAATGTCAACAAATAAAACAAAGCTCCCCTTAATACCAAGCATCCTTCATGATTATTATTACTATCTAAGTGCCTCTATGAATCCTAATGGAGTCACCTCTTCTTTCTTGACTACTAAAATAACATAAACTCAAGAGATTCCTAAATATCCAAGTCCTTATTAGACTAAAAAAAATTCATGATCCTTTTAGGCTTGAATTATTCAATCTCCATTTGAACACCATCATGACTTGGTATATTTGACTTGAATTCTTCATCCACAATATGAGCTAATAGGGAGAATTATTGACACTCATTTGCATCTAAACTATGCTCCACCATGGTAAATAGTCCACTTGGACTTGTAGACAGGTCATTATTCACCTTATCTACCTTTGGTTTCCACTCACTGTCTTATCTTCTTTCTTGCATTCTAGGGGTCTCAACTTTCTTGTTTTGGCTTGAGAATCCATGTTTATATTACTTTGAAATATGAATAATATTTTAACAATTAAACACATTATTCCTCTTGATGGAAAAACATCATGACCCACACCTCTTAATTGATTACTCTCCTCATAATTCCATGCATATTCATTCTTGAAGGGCCTTTTACAATGCCTTGCTCTATGACCAAATTGTTTACATGAGTAATAATGGCTATTGAAATTATTATCATACCTTATAAAATTAGGATGCCTAATAGGATTAGTTTTCATTCTGCTAGTACCATCATTCCTTGATTGACCATTGATCTTCTTGATTACATTAGTGTTCTTCTTTTGGTCTCCATTGAAACCAAGACCTATTTTATCATTAGCAATCTTTTGACTACTTAGGATTTTTTCTATATCATTGGTGATATTTTCAAAATTCATAAAGGATTTAACTTTATACTTGATTATTGATCCAATTTAACTCTCAAGTAATTCAATTTATTTACATACCTTTCACTTTCTTCTTCTTTAGCCTTTAGGCTTGTAGTCACAATCTTAACTTAAGTCTCCAACTATTTGATTATTTCTTCTTGTTCCTTGGAGTTTTTGCTTGATATAACTTTAAAATATTTGATTTTATCCTCATATTATTTGACAAGAGACATCATCACCCTATTATTATTCTTCACCATCTACAATTCTTCTATATAATTCATCAACTCATCCTCAAATTCCACCTCATCTTCTTCTTCATCTGAATCACCAATAACTCCTCCAATCCATATGGACTCATATTGATTTGAACAACTTTATTCCTTAGCCATGAAGAGTGATTCATTGAAATTAGGACCATGACCTTCATTTTCACTCTCAAAATCACTTCTCTCACTCTCATCAAATGAACTGCAATCTTCCTTGGTGTAAAGGCTTCTTTTGTTCCTAAAAAAAAATCTTGTCATCATACTTTTTTAAGATTTATCTTATCAGACCTATATTTTTTTTATCATCATCATGACCTTAATCATTATCTTCATCATCCTTTTCCTTATACTTATGAGGGCACTTGTTATCAAAGTGTCCAATCTCTCCACAAATAAAGCATTCAAAGGGCAGCTTACCCTTGTATTTACTTGAACTAGTTTTCAAATTTATTTTAAACATAGATATCTATTCAAAATCATCAATATTAGATTCATCATTGTCTTTAATTTTATTTTTTTGTGTCTTCTTTTCCTTTGACTTCTTTTCTACCTTGAATGCAGCTTCCTTCTTTGTAGGTCATCCTTCACTTATCCTCGTCTCATAGGCTATTAGGGTGCCATGAAGTCCATCCATCTCTAGCTTGTTTATATCTTTCATATTTTTAATATAAAACACTTTAGAATCAAACTTGGGAGTTATATATCTCAAAACCATTTGAACAATAGTAAACTCTTTCAATTCTTCAACTAGGCCTCTTATGATTTTGACTACTTCATCAACCCTCAACAAGTAGGCTACAATGGTCTCATCATCATTCATCATTAGGCTTTAAAAATATCTTATATGAGTTTTAAACTTAAAAAATTTGACCTTTTATTCTCCCTCATCGATATTCTTCAACTTATATCAAATTTATTTAACAGACATATAGTGCATTACCTTCACAAGTTATGCTTCTAATAGGCCACACCTAATACCATTCATAGCTTTTAAATTATTGTCACTAGATTTCTTACCTATTGCATATATATGAGGAATATGGGTGTATTATATCCATCCAAAAATAATTTCTAAACATCATGACCTTGAGACATAAAATATGTACTCATCCTGACACTCCAAAAAGCATAATTAGATCCATTAAACAATAGAGCCTTACTTGTATAAAAATCACCTTATGCTTGACTAGACATATTTGATTTCTTAGTATACCCTTTAGGATATTATGAATCCTTAAAATTAAATTATTTGATACCAAATTTTTCCTTAAAACAATCCTTTATTTTCACTTATCATCTATAAAGCATTCGTTCACATACTTACAATAATCAATGTATAAATAAGCATCTATGAAAGCAATCAACATAATAAAATAAGAGATATGTGGGAAACCCTCTTGGGGTATAAAACCCATTGAAACAAAACTTTTAATACATTTATATAATAAATTAATTAAAATTTTAGTGAGGCACCAACCCCACAAGGAGCACCAACCCCTCACTAGTCAAGCACCAACTCAACTAGTCCTTTAACAAGCACTAACTTGCAAGGAGGCACCAACCCCATAAGTATATTAGCACCAAATAATTAACCTAGAATATTTTATCACCTTTGGAAAAATTTTCTCACTCAAATATATATGACTACCTTCTTTTTCTCTTCTCACTCTTATATCTCTCTCAAACGGCCTATCAGGCCTTCTCACTCAACTAGCCCTTTCCTTGGTAGAAATAGGTCATATGACCTTAATAATCATCTATAAAAACATATTTATATATTCACTACATATTAATTACACATATTTTATGTTATTAAATCCCTCTACCTTGTTTTCAAAACTCTATATCATTCGTTCATGTCCTCAATATTCTAACTAGTCAAATTAGGCCTATTAGACCTTCTCTTTATACTTGACTCTTGATCTCACACATATTGGTCAGCCAATAAAATATCCAAAATTTTATCACAATTTTAATAGATCAAAAAACATGTTTCAAAATTTAAACACCTACTACATATGTTGATCATCACCCATAAGGACTAAAACCACTATTATACCTAATAAAGACCTAATGCAATTAGACCTTCTCAAAGCACATATTTCACCTTGACCACATTGGAACACCATGAGCATTAAAAAATGGATGAAAAACTTAAAACATGATTCAATTATAATAATTATAATCTCACATTATGTCCTCAACACCATTTATCTCATTTCACTCCTTGAAGCACACAATTAGGTCTACTTGGAACTAGGCCTTTTCACTGCCAAAAAGTTTGTCTTGCAAATCTGATGAATACACTCAACTTTTCCACATAACCCAAATAAAAAAATAAAATGGATATAAAATATATAACCTTAATTTACTCACTAATTCCATTATATTTCAAAATACAATGAAAAATACCTCAGACCTATCATCTTCATATGCTCACTTAGAACTGCACATACACTTCAAAACCCAGTCAAGAACCTTTGACATTTACCATATTTATAGGAGTTTATCATGCATATATATAATTTAAATTGAACATATGAGACATATATAACAAATTAATTTTCATTATACTATTCAAATCTATGAAAAAATACTTAGGAACATCATTATCACTCATACAACATGCAACTCCAAAAACATGGTCATGAAAACCAAGTCTTAAAAAACTTATAAGAACACTTTTATGAACTTAAAATGGGTTTATATGATACTCAATCATAATTATAACATATTTAAATATATATATTATAATTTTCAATATTAATATTGGTCTTACAAACCAATCTCATGTATTCACCCTATATAGACTTCACTATGTTAGACAGGTCACTTTAATAATAAATTTTTGCTTGTATATGGGCATAAAAAAATACTATATTAAATGTTTAAATGTGTTATATGTCTTTAAAAATTACCCCATTAATTTGGATCCATCCCTAATTCACTGTAACCCATCCCTAATCTCATTCTCACTTTTGCCTAGTTTTCTCATTATCTTCCTCATTAGGCCTATTTAATGATAGGTCAAATTATATGACTATTTTATCATATTTTAGGTCTAAAAAATAATTATAAACTACCATTTTCATAATATATATGTCTCAATCTTAACCTCCAAAAAATTTCATGCTTTGACCTAGTCAACCCTACCTACTACATCAAAAATTAGAGAAATAAGGGGTTTCTTGTAGCTTCCACTTACTCTCCTGATAGACCAATGCCACCTAAATAAACCTAATAGAGTATTATACATTTTACAATCATAAAAATAGATTATTTAATCCATTCTAATCTATTCACAATAATATCTATCCTATCAGGTCATTATAAGGGTTTTAGAAGGGTTTAGACTGCCTTCCATTCTTAGTAATCATTCATAGAGGATTTCCACTCAACTCCAAAACCAATTCCAATAAATTTAATCTAGGACCCTTACCCAAATATATTGATATGATTAGATACTCATGCAAATGTTTCACATGTCAATGAGCATAATAAAGTCCTTTTCAGGTCTACAACACCTCATTTTTTGCACACAAAAAACCTCAACGCTAATTTTCATGATTTTTTATGTAGGTTATGACCTCAGACTTGGTAAAAAAAATTGTTAAAACATCTCACACCTATGACAATTCTCTCATTATCCTTGTTACTTTTGTAAATGAACTTGACTCTTCATTAGGCCATGCTAAGTCTCTTTACTCATTAGGCCTTGAACTGCGATGTATACGTAGACCTTGAGAACACCTTGAAACATCTTGTATTTCTCTCAACACCTCATCCTCATGTTATAAAAATTCATACAATTCTCACACACTTCCAATATTCTTCTCATAAGTCCCATACTGCTCACCTCAACGTGCTATCAGGCTTATGCCTTTTCACTAAGTTTCTTCATGCAAGGACTAAACCTCAAAACTAACCTTAGAACTCTTATAAATGATTATTTACCTATTTCACATGTTTAAAAAAAATTATACACTCTCTCATGCATGTACTGACATAATTCACCAAGATTTACTATGTTTTATGTATACATCTTCTCATAGGGCTAGACTAGGCTTCTTAAGACACCTAGTATTCAACAGTATGCTTACCTTGTATCTTGATCTTAAAACATGTCATCAACCTCAAAAAATTTACCATGATTCCTTAAAATTATCTCTCAACAAAGAGACAATAGCTTGCCTTCAAATTCTCTCTTGTCATAAGACTCCTTATCACATATCACTTCACCATCATGGCCTCAACTCTGACCTTGATATTAATGACATCCATATTGACTTTTGACATCAATGATAACATAAAAACCTCAATACTAATATGCCTCAATACCAAAAATACGAACATACCTCAAAAAATGACTTGAATAGATCCCTCCAATCCTAAAACCATCCATAATCCATCCACCACACCTCATACTCCCTCTCCAACTCATGAACTTTCCCATCACCCTCCCACAATATTCCTTTTTGAAGAGGAATGTATCTTGTGAGATATAAGTGAAGAGGATCAAGATATAATTGTAGCTAATGAAGAAGACAACTCAAGTGTCTATGATGAATATTTAATTATTAATACTCCCCTTAGTGAAGACAAAAACAAATCAGTCTTCTTGAGTGAATAAATAGATTATCTAGATCAGTTTGCATCTGCCCATGAAGATAATGCCAAGATTTATACCTTGGAAATTTAAGAGGTTGATCAAGACATGGAAGAGAAAGTTTTTGATAAAAACATCATATTGACTGAGTTTATTGAGTCTCATGAATAGATTCAAAGAGATGTGAAGGACATGTGGTAGATCTATTTGCACATGTTCAAGGAGTATGAAAGTCTTGAGAAGAGAGAACTTCTAGAAGAGTAAAATAATATTGTTTATGAGGGGTGTAAGGCTCCTAGTGAGAAAGCATCTCTTAAATAACATCACCAAAAGTTTTAAATACATGATAGAGCAATCTATGATGACTATCACACTCATGAGCATGATCAAGAGATTGAATTTGAAAAACCAATAGAAGATAAATTTATTGCTACCTTCATGGACTAAGAGGACTTATGGCAAAGGTTCAAGGAGATATGTAATGATTTTTAGGTTCTCCAAGAGCCTACAACCCATTTTGGATAGTTTTAAGATGTTCTTCAAGATGTCTTGATTCTTTAAGGACAATATGACAAATTCCAAGGAAACATAATTCAGATTGATCCGATAATTCAAGAGATGATCATGTTTGATAGAATTAAAAACATCCAGAAAGAGTATGAAAAAGAGCTTGAGCCAAAATATTAATTAACCTTTATAGATGAAGTGTTTTCAACTGACATGACTTCATTTGATAATATTTCAAGAAGGTTGGCAAGAAAGAAGAAGAGGATGATAATAACCAAACTAAATTTCAAGAGGTAGTTTGCCTCGAAGTCATTTGGAATCTCATGGAACAATAAATTGTACAAGTTTCCCCTTTGATCTAGGAGCAAGAGGTTATTTTCAAGTTATTTGTATATATTAGTTTTCTTATGTTTTTATTGAGTTCCCTAAGTGTTTGATAGCACATGTGAATCTTGTTATTTTGCTTTGTGTGCATTGTTTTTATTTGATGTGTTTTGAAGGTCAAATCACATTCTCTTACCATGGTCAAGGTATGGCCAGGGCTGAAATTGAGTGAAAATGACTCCATTACCCAATGTAAGGACAAGGATACTAGTTTTTTTAACATTGTAGGCTTGCTACCCCTATGAATCACCAAATTGTTGACCAAATTTTGACCCCAAGTCAAAACTAGTCAACCCCCTCTAAATTGAAACTTTAATAGGATTGTCAAAACTTGTATGAGGTCTTTTCATGATCTTAAATGGTCTTAGATGGTTCCATATGGTCATATTTGTCATTATCTAGAATTTTCCAATGTTTGGTCTCGTGTGTACTTATCTTGTCCTAGGGGTCATTTATGAGGTATTGTTATTTTCAAACATGGTCAAAGGCTTGATATAATTTAGATTCTTTATAAAAGGCTATTAATGTGTCTTTAATGTCATAATGTCATGTCTTAACCTTTCACCATATTCTTATGTTTTAAAATGACACTTTGACAGCTTTTTAGACTTAATATGAGGAGTTATACATACTTTTACAAAGGAAAAACATTCCAATAAGTATCCTAACGTGCTTGAGGTCAGCATGAAGTTAGATCATTAGTTTCATGTCATAACTAGTCATTTACTTCAGTTTAGACTCCAAAGAAATAGTTATAAACACTTGCACGACCTTTTAAGATCGCCTTTAAGGTAAAAAATAGTTTATAAGTGTTTTTTTAGTTCCAATATGTTGAATTCACATTTTAGATGCAGGTATAGGTCTAAAAATTGCAAAATTTTCTTCAAAACCTCTGTCACTCCCCTTGCAAGCTAGTAAAGGCAAATTTCAAGTGTTTAATGTGGATAAATGAAAGAGAATTAGAACTTGAAATTTTTTCTAGAGGAGAGGGTCCTAATAAGATAAAAATCCATTGCATTTTTTTGCTAATTTATCCCCTCTCTCTTATGAATAATCATCAAGACCAGGAGATGGTCTAGAATAGTTAACCAACGTCACATGCTAAATCCTTCCAAAATTGGTAGTTTGAAAAAAATTGATTTAATGAGAGAGATTAAAGAGTATATATAGGGTCTATGTAGGCTTCTTTCACATTCCCTAAGTTTTGTTTCACATGTGTAGGATTAGATTGGCAAGAAAAGTCATTCTTTTGCATGGTGAAAGTGACTATTAGTGTCCTTTATTGTTTTAGACTTTCTAAAGGGTTCATAGGTATTCACTTTTTGATTGAATATGTTTATTCATTCATTTAAAATTCTCTAACCATCTGACTACTTTGTACTAGTCCCCTAGTGACATCATGTTCTTAGTAAGCAGATTGTGTTTTGAAAATTCTTACATAAGTTAAAAGGTTGTCTTACACTATCATAAGTTTATAATAATATTGAATTAATTAACAAGTAAATGAAATATTAGGGAAGTGGTTTCAAACTTAATAGTTCCAATTTGCACCTTTTCAAGGTTCAAAGCATAAGGAATGCAGACCTACAAATCTGCAGACCTGTAGGCCTGCATCATAAGAAGTGTGTGAATTATACACTAAAAATTGAGATTAAAGATATATGAATGGAGTAAATGAGATGATATATGATTGGTTACAATGAATTACTGAGGAAGAAGAGATGTAACTTTAAATTTCATGCACAAGACCCACTGAATGACTACCTACAACCATGCCCATGCAATCAAATGAGAATTAAAGTGCTTAAAAAAGGTGAATTTAACCTTTTATAAAGTGAGAATCATCCCTAAAATAGGTTTGGATATTTTAGGATTCATAGTGGAATTGAGGAAGGACAAACTCAAGACTTCATGCCCAAATGCTCTTCAAAAATGATACCTACAACCACCAAAAACTTGGTAGCCTAAATCCAAAGTGTGTTTGGAGAAGATATGAAGTTTAGATAACTTAAAAAAGAGTGGGAAACCCTCAGTATGTTTTTATCCATTTTGAATGTCTTATAACAGGGTTCTAACCCTAAGATATGCCCAAAATCTCTTCAAAATGATACCTATAGTCAAACTTAGGAAAAGTGAGAGAAAGTAATGAAGGATGTGAATTCATACTGACTTGAAGAGTGATTCTAGATTCCAAATGAAATGAAATATCCATTGATATGAATCATGAATTATATTTTGAAGACCTTGAAACCATTAATGAACTCAAACTCCCGTAAAAGCCACCTACAACGATGCTTAAAGGATCAGCCTAGCTTCAAGCTAAATAAAGGAGGCAAAGTATGTGAGAAAAGAGTTATGAGCCTAATTTGGATTTAAAATAATTTCAAGAGAAAAAAATAGGATCAGTGATGTGAGATTGAGTTCCTAAACATCAATTATAGTCATGACCCTAAAAATATCACCTATAGGTTACAAATTAAGGCAAATTGGTCCTCATTTAGAATGAGGAACAAAATGCATAAGAACATTGAGTTCTATCTCAGTTGACAAATAAGTCATGAAGACAAATAAATATAATAATGAATAATTATGGCATAAGGGAAGATAACTAGACAAAATATAATCAAACCCTACTTAACCAGTCATACATAGTCCTTAATACAAGTCTACCTACCCTGCTAGAAAATGCTGCTTGTATACGACGAAAGGAAGGAGTCTAAAATAGAAGGTAAAATTTTTGAATGTTATATGTGATAACATACCCCATATAACTCCCAATAAATTATATAGAGTTAGGAGGAGTGGATGAGCTCTGTTCAAGCCTAATGGTCTAAATGAAAACAACATAGTCTTGTCTAAGTCCATGAGAGAAAGATGTGTGCTTGAAAGGTTCTAAGGTCTATGTGATGTTTGAGAGAAGGTAAAACCATTTTAGGATGGTTTAATTATGGTTGATGACTCCATAAGGCCTTAAATTTCATTTGAACTGAAGATAGAATCATGATAAATCTATTCAGTCTTAAACAAGCCTAATTGCATACACAAGCCTATATGGGCAGCTAGATGAAGGTGGATTGATGAAGTGACTTTAGGACATTTATAACCCTAAGAATATGATTATAAGTATACATAAACATCATATGAATTTATATACCTAAAAGAGTGAAGAAAAGAGGTAAATATAGTAAGCTAGAGTATTTAGTGCAAGATGGCCCAAGAACCCTAGGCTTAGACCAATGAGGATGTAGTAGAGTTTTAAAAAGGGATATAAAAATAGAACCATTGGAATACATAAATTATGATATTATATACCTAATTAAGGTGTTTTTAATTCAAACCAAACTCATAATATGCACCTATAGGCCTCAATCCTTTCTAGACCTCATAGAACACCTGCTAGTAAATTGAGAGGCTACCTTTCCTTACTTGGTAAAGTACAAATATGTTGCATGGGACCTTAGGATCCTAGGGATAGTTATATACCATAGTTTACTTAAAATTTGTGTAATTTTTTTTTTGATTTATTCCCCAATATTTATGAACCATCGTTAAGACTTTGAGGCACTTTCAGATTGCCTAAAAGAGCTAGAATGACCTGATGAGAGAGAAGTTGATTTTTTTGCCTCTAAATGGATTGGGTAAACTTTAAAATGACATGAAATATGTCCAAAAATATCTTTATCATCACTTTATACCACTAGTTTGTACTTACAAGTATGGAACTATACAAAATAGGCTAAGAAAAACTATTTTATGTTATTTAGGAGGTACGTACAAGGTGTCAAAACTTTAAAATTAAAATGGATGATATTAAAGAGGTCATATAACTTAATCATGAATTTATTTGAGTTTTGGAATTTTTGGTAATCTTTTATAGTCGATTTTTATTCTTTAGATAGGGAGGCCTAATTGAGACCTAGTTAGGAGAGAGAAGCAGTAGAAAAGGACTTCACTCACTTTTTTATTCTAAAAATTTTCATGGAGTTTTAAAGATATACTAGATCCTATAATATTCCTTCATTTTCTTATTACCATTTGTACATCTCTCTACACAAGGATGTTTGCATGTTTTTAGGGTTATAAGGAATTAAGCCAATTTGGAGCTTTTGGTAGAGAATGAGTTCTTGGGGATATTTTGAGACTTCAAAATGAATTTTTTGAGGTCTAGTATGATTTTAATAGGCCATACATGTAGATAATATGAGATAAATAAGAATAATTCAATTTTTGATACTTATATGCAAGATTGGCCTATGGATATGAAGAGTCTTCTAGACACTTAGCAAGAAAAGGAAGTGATGTGTCAAAGAGAACCTAAATAGATTGGTTGAGAGGTATCAAGATTAGAGAAAAGATGTAACTCAACTTGATCTTACCATTAAAAATCCCACTTATCATTCAATAAGCCAAAACAAAGGTCAATTTTGGATAGTTAATCAAGGTGTCAAGAAAGAATTCTAACTCCTATGCCACTTGGAGTAAGGGAGCATCTTAAAAATAGCTACATATGGTTTTTAGGACCTGTTGAGGTAGTTTCATAACTCCTCTCTTATTTGTAACTCATGAAACACTTGTCATCTCTCTCTCTTATGCCCTTATCTTCTTCTCTCTCACTTTCTCTATATATTGAGCCTAAATTGGATAAGTTTGTATCCTCCACTTAGGTATGGAAAATACTTACCCATTTTTATCCTTTTATTAATGAATAGAAACCTATTTTTACCTTCTCCATGGACTGGTTTCAATGTGCATGTTTGACTAGTTGATCTTGTTAACTAATATATTCATTTTATTATCATGTTGTCTTTATTTTACATCAATATTTAGTTTGAAACCTCTTTATAGGTCTCTGGAAGTGTTCAAATGGACTTTATCGAGTTGTCTTTTCACTAGTGTCATGTCATGACCTCTTAACTAGTTCTCTTAGCTTAAGCTTATTTCACAAACCTCCATGAGAAATATTGAAATAGAGAGGTAGATTTGGATTAGTGTCATGTGTAGGTTAGTCTATTGTTTAAATTCAAATTCAGTTGGTTGGTCGTGATAAGTTCATATTTGGTACATCACCTCCATTAGATTAGGTTTATCTCCCTTTTCTTATAAATTATTAGAGTAATGTTTGATCCTAAGTGATTCATCAAGGGGAGCTAACCCTTTAACATAGAGATTCACCTCTCTAATAGGGTACCCACAACCTTGAAGTGTTTCCATATTTCATCAAGTTTAGAAGGCTTGAAATAACTTCTAAAGGGTGTAAATTTGATGCATAAAAATTCCATCAACTTGTTTATCCATCCAAACCTCAAGCTCCAATGCATAACATTGTATTCAATCCTCTATCAAACTCTTATATAGGCCTATGTGTTGTCAAAGTCTGCATGGTTGTAGGCATTAAGTTTGATTTGTTTTATCACTCTCTTCTTATCCTCTTTAGGTCTATTTTGGTTTCTATTATTTCCATTCACTTTACCCATCCACCTAAACCCTAACTCCATTTTACCATTACATCATCTCCTTCAAACTTGAGAACTAATTAAATTCTCTAGCAAGCCTGACTGTAGGTTGTCATTTAGGATCCTTAGGCGTTGTGTTCTAATACCAAACATTATATATAATGTCTTGAACTATTTTAGAGGAATAGACACTATATTTATCATACCACTTAGGTCTTCAAACTCCAATTATTGACACACAAATCAATGTATTTCTCATGAAAAATAGACCTATAGGGTTGTATCCCTATAGGTATACATTTTAATGTTTTGAGCCTCCATATGATGATTGTCTTGGTCATATTAATAATTGTATCATTCATTTGGATTTAGAAAGGTGTGATGGATTTAGATTAGTTTATTATTATGTTAAAACTTGTTGTCAAACCCCCTATCTACATATATTTCTCATGAGGCCATGACCCTAATCTTTGAAGCTTTCAACCATGGAAATTGATGAGATTATGAAGGGTTTAGAGATATTAAGGGATAAATATGATCATGTATGATCATGTTATATGATCAAGATGTTGATAGGTGTTGTGGATAACATTTCACAACTACCTATATGCATGAAACCTATAGAATTTTCTAAATTTCAAGTGTAAACCCTATAACTCCTCTCACATGGAAGCTTTTCTTGAACATGATCATAAGTTTTAAATTGATTAATAAAGGTATGAAATTTTTTTATACTCTTTAAAATATTTTAAAATTCTCCTCATGCTTCAACTAGTTAAAACTTGCATGAAAATTTCACAAAACTAAGCCTGTGGGGTTTAAGTGAGGTATAAGAACACCTATTGGTCTTAATGATTATTTATAAATATGAAGATAAAAATATGAGAACCAATTACAAAAAACTAAATTAAATTAGGCCCCCTTCCTCTACCCACAATCTTAAACCATGAATCTCTCCCCTTTGTCTAAACATATGAAGTTGACTCTTACTAGCTTGCCAAGGGAGTAATGGAGGATCTAGTACAAATTTTGACTTCTCAAGACTTTTAAAAGATTTTAAATCATGGATATGGCCTAAATAAGGTGAATGGAAACCCCTAAATTTCTTTTACCTACAAATGGATCTCCCAAGTTCATACAACTGCCTATATTACCCTTTTTGGAGTGATTTTCTTTCATTTGGGAATTAAACCTAAAAAATTGATATAATATGACATTAATAACATAAATTTAAGTTATAAAACTAATTTCATAATCCTATACAATTTTTATGTATGATTATTACATCTTTGTTGGCTTTATCACATGTAGGATTTGAATATATACACTTTTTCCTTCAATGGCACTTTAGCTAAAATTCCACAAAATAACAAAATAACCTTAATTTCTCAAAACAAAACTAAGACACTCATGTAACATTATTGAGGGATAATTTAACTTTTAGAGATGCTTAATAACCTTTGACACCTTTTGACTAGGTTTATTTTCACATGGAATGACTAGACTATCATAAAACTTAATATAAGGCATTACCTTGATATTGTCAAATTTGTTGTTCCCAAACTTTGTCACTCATTTTTTTTGGGACAACATATGAACTATTTTGGTCTTGCAGGCCAAAATCCTCTCTTCCCTTCTCAAAAATTATTCTGAGCACTCAAATTTTTCATTATTCAAGCTTTTTCAATTAAGGGATTAGTGTTGGGGATCAACCAACAATAGATTACACTTATGAAAGCAATAAACGCATAATTAAATCAGATAGATAAGTAACTAGAATCAAATAATAGCAATGAATGAGAGATAAAAGAAAACCACCCTGAAAACTTGTATTAAAACTCTTTACAAAAGGAATACAATTGAAGAAACTTCTTTCTTCCACACCTCTCTCAGATGCACAAGATCTCTCTCTAGATCTCTATCCCTTAAGAGCTCTCTCTCTCAAGTACAATCAATTCCAACAACCTGGATTGATACAACTCTATACTGTTCTTCAACATTCACATACAATGAATTACTACAATAATTCACACTAAGCTAAGAAGATCTAATTCTACATATAGAATTAGGAAACTTGAGCATGCACTTATAACCAACAGTTAAGCCTCTTGAACAAGGGCTCTAAAAACAATCTTGCTAATAATAGAAACGTGAACTTAAGACTAAGACTTAAACTCATCATGTAAACACTCGCTTCTATCCTCGAAAATAGCATTCTAGACGCACAGGTAATTGACATCAGTTCCTGACTGCTTGCTTGTGACCGATGTCAGCCGATCCTCTACTGACGCTAGTGTTTATTCAACTGCACTGGACCGATGGCGGTCGCTCATGACCGACGTCGGTGACTGTGTAGACCCGAAATTGTTAAATGCGCTCATATGTGAAGCTTTTAGGCTCCACACCTTAACAATTAGCAAGTTCCATAGGTTCAAAGGCTTCAACAGGTGAGTTCTCACAAAGGAACAAGTTCCCAACACTTAGGCAATTTCAAGATTAGTTTAACACCCTGGTTCAACCAAAAAATGTTCATCAACAAGCCTCAAAGGAAGGATTAAACCATTGAACCATTGAACCCCGCTTCCAAAAAGGTTTAACAGTTTAACAGGTTTAAAGGTTTAATGATGTTGGCAAGCTTAAAAAGTTAAGCACTTTGTCAAATGTTCAAAGTTCAACCGCTTCAGTAAGTTCAACTCTTTCAAAAGACTTAGCGAAAAACAAAGGAATGAACCATTGAACCATTGAACTGTTGAACCTTGAACCAAAATGGTTCAACGGGTTCAATGGGTTCAAAGAGATAAAAAGACTTAAAAGAAAAGAGGGCATCAAACACAAGGTTGAACCGTTGAACCAAAGTTGGTTCAATCAATCAGTTCAATCAGTTGGTTCAAAGGACTACCCCAAAGCTGAAAGAATAAGTGCCCTTACTAGAGGGTAGTGAACTAAAGGTAGGTGCCCTTCCAGAGGGTAGGGAACATTGGTTCAAAGATCAAAGAGAATGCTGAAAGCGTAAGGTTTCCTTTGGATTTTTATCCAAAGAAATTACCAAGTAAAGGAACCAAAATAATTCCTTTGGAAAGATTTTCTTTGAAAAAGTGAACAAGGCAGAAAAGTTAGAATTCCTTCAGATTTGTCCAAGGCAAAGACAAGGTGAATTCTTTCAGACAAAAAGTCCAAAGGAATTCCTTCAAACTTTTGTCTGAAGGAATTCACCCAAAAGGAAAAGCCTGAAGGAAAGCGGACAAAGCCAAGGAAAAATTTCCTTCAAACAAAATGTCCAAAGGAATTCCTTCAGACATTTTATCTAAAGAAATTGAAGCTTGAACACTCCCTAAAGGAATTGAAGCTCAAAGACCGCCTGAAGGACCCCAAAGAGTACGTACCCTTGCGGGGGGCTCTCGGCACCCACAAAAAGGACCTTGGCATTCCAAGGACATAGAGCCAAAGGAATTTCAAAGCTTCAAAGAGACTTAGAAAAATAAAGGAAGCAATGGAACAAAGAATGATCCGATTGAACATTAAACCAAAAGAGTTCAAATTTCAATGGTTCACAAGTTCAACAGTTCAAAGACAGCCCCAAGTAAAGGAAGAACATGGATGATTCCAAAGACTAGTTCAAAGGGATGGTTTAACCAAATAGCAATGAAGCAATTGAACTAGGGAACTGATAAAGACCACCTAAACCATTGAACTATTAAACCAATGAACATTCACAGGTTTAAAGGTTCATGGTTCAATATGGTTCAAACAGCCAACAACCATTGACGTCCCTATAGACATCAAATTTAAGGTAATGGAATATCCATTATTTTTCAAATATAGCATCAAACTTGAAGGATGAACCAAGCGACCAACTAAAGAAGATAACCTGAGAGCTCCAATTGCAGTAGGAAAGGAGAGAACAATACAAAAAGATTAGAAATATCTACAAGGGAGTTATTTCTAGTAGGTGAAATAGTCCACCAAGTAGACTTTTGATGACACCAAATCAAGGATGCAACCTATTTTTCTCCAAGAAGTAAAGGCAAAGTGGACAGCTACACAAATGAGAAAGAAGGGACCAGGTGGCCTATACTTTGGAGGAGACATATTAGATGATTTGACATGCCACAATTAAGGCTGATGCACTATTCCAAGCATGGCCCCTTGATAGAACTGAAAATGCATTCAAGGCATTGACCATAGCATGGAACAACGAGCCAAGATTTTCTTGGCTGCTATATATTGTAATCTCTTATTTTATGCAAAAGGAGACTTTTCCATTATAGAAGTGAAACTCTGCCAAAATTGAGAGGTGATTATTGAGACTTTGAGCTCAGATTATTCATCATATTTCTTTGTTTAAATGAGAAAGCAAGTTACTTTCAGACTTTGTGCTATTATAGCTTATGTCATTTTAGGAGATTGTTCTTATGTTTGTTTCCTAAATGCATTCTTGTCCATTTTATTAAAATAAGTAGAACTAGTGGAAGTAACCAGGAAGGTGTCCTAAAGCCAATCATGAAAATAATTTGTGTTGTCACAGTTGTCTTCAGTGTGTTTTTAGTTCCTTTCTATGTAAAGGATCTTGGGACAACTTTGTGCCCCCATTATCCTTCGTATTTCACTCTTTGGGCAGCTAAGATGGAGACTTTGTGCTACACTTCATTATGCTAGTTACTGCATCCTTGTTACCAGTTACTTGTCACTACCTGAAAGAACTCTTGTTGTTTCCTACCAGATCACTTCTGAAAGAAGATAAGTGCCTTCAATATTATCACCAAGATTTTTTCCTTTGTTTGAGAACATCATCTCTGGAAAAGAGAGATGGATGGTGTTATCCTACACCTGAGTGTTATTTTTTGCTTTTATATATATATATATATATATATATATATATATATATATATATATATAGCTCTTCATATTTATAGGGAACCTCCCCTTGATGAGATGAGAGATTTGTCCACATCTGATGTGGTAAACTTGCACATTGGGCCGACCAATCTCCCTATGTTGTGGTTGAAGAGACCTATTTTGCTCATCAATTAGCTGGTGACAAAATATTCACCCTACAAAATTAACCATAAATTATGCTAATATGACTTTATAAATACCCTTTCAAGACCTAAAAAATTATTGAATGGGTATGAACAAGTTCATGAGGAATGACAAGTAAGTTTTTTATAAACATGCTTACTGGTAGCCAAATTTTGGCTAACATCTTTGGCGGTCTCCTAGGGATGTTTACTTACTAAGCATACAGACTAGTTGCCTAGTCCATCCATTGGGCAATGGATTCATCTAATAATCAAACTCAGACTTTAAATGACCTTTACATAATAAAAAATAACTGACTTGACCTCTAAACACATAACACACAAAATAAGACAAAACATACACACTTGTGCTCACAAGCACTTAGAGAAAAATAAGACAAAAGCAAACACTATACATAACTGACCTGAATATTTCTTTCTCCTCCAAGATCAAATGGGAAGTTATTGATGTCATCTTGACAATATGGAATTAGGTTGATACATGATGAGTAGAGTCCAACTAGGCATGGTTCACAGAATGGAGGCTTCTTCTTACATTTTGAGATGCTAGCATGCTCATAGCCTCTTTGACTAGCAACTAGACCTTCTTGCTTCATGTTTAGGTACATGGGTTGACTATGTGATTCAAATACCAAATCATAATCATTCCATTCTTATTTTATTTTCAAAAAAAATCTCATATTTGCCTCATCTATAGGCTACTCTTGATCAAGATAAACAATCTTAGATGAATCTCTTAGCATGTTTGTATTGTTGGATTCAAGAAGTGTATCTTGATTATTGAGATATTGAGGCCAATGAAGCTTAGTTTCATTTTCCAAGAGTGAAAAATCACATTTAAATTAAAATAAAATTTTATAACCTTGTTTAAGGACATCAAACAATCCATCTTCATATGGAATAGCCTCTTTTAATGGCAAGCTTGGAGAGTTGCCTTCCTCTTGCTTGGTACCTTGATTGACAAAACTACCTTATTATTATACCATTACATGTCTCTAGAAGATTTTATCTTGATCTTATGACGTCAAACAAGTCCTTGAATTGATCTTCATCTAGTTCTAGTTCATTTATACTTTCTTCAAGCTTGATAGGAGTTGATGTAGAAGCAGTCACAACACAACTTGAGAAGGAGTTAGAAGATCTATCTCTTAGATCATGTTCTTGGGGCTCAAAACAAAAAATTTCCACCTATAATTAATTATTATAAGCTTCTTCTTCTATTCTAATAATTTGATCAGCTTGTTTATATTGAGAAATACCATCTCCCTCAAAGTCTACTATCTCTTGATCAACTTGTACCTCATCAAGGTTATTTTCCTCTTCAACTTAAAAGGATAATTTGCATATTCCTTGACTAAGTGGTGTTTTAGTGGTTATATCCTCATCACACACACTTAAATCATCATATTCATATCCTCCTTGAGAGTGATCTTTAGCTATAACTTGATTTGTTTGCTCAAGAAGAGGTTGTTCATCTTTCACTTACCTCTTTCTTGTGAGTGACCTCACATAGAAAATATGCCATTTTTATGATAGGTTTACACAAATTTTAATCTCCTTTTTTTTTTATAATATAACTATTACTACACCTTCCATATTTATATTTGATGTAGTACTAGTGATATCCATCATTAGATTGCCCTATGAGTCTAGAAAACATCACATCTAAGTCATACACCTTTATTCATCATCCATTTTGATATCCATGGGTGATAAATAATTAATTAGTGTTAAAGGTGTTCTATTTCTCCACAAAAATTTCACCTTCATACATTCATAATGAATGTAATTTCCTTTGTAGGAATAGTTTGTTTACCAGTGACTTGGCTCGATACATTGTTCCCAACTTATACCAATGAAAATTTGCAGTATTTTTATTTGAATGTTCAGTAGAAATAAATTTTATAAACATAAATTGACTAATATTATATGTTTCCTATAAGCCTTATCTCATCCTTATGGTTTCATTCATTTCGATGGTGCATCTATTAGAGCAACACACCGATCTCTATCTACTAAGAGATCTTGCATATTGAGTTTCCATAACTCAAAATGTTGGCCATTAAATTTTTCAAACTCCATCCTTGTGCTTCTATTAATTTTACTTGCATAATATTATTTTTTACATAATTTCCACTCTATAAAACCATTTATCATAAGTTATCCCAACTTCTACAGAGCTACAACCAATATTTGATATCAAATGTTGGGGGAAATACCTATGCATGTTGAAATAATAGAGATAATAACTATACTAAATGAATCTTAAACATACGATGGAATAACAATCATATAGAATATATAATATTTTACCTACAAAAACTATTTTGTGTAAAAAACTTAGCACTATAAGCTTCTCAATTATTACATAAACTGAAACCATATTACAATGTTATAATAATTTTCAAGGTTTTATAGCCTTCATACAAAATTTAATATAAATTAAAATGCACACACTTGACCATTTATATTAAAAATTAATGAAATTACTTGTACTCTAATTCTAGTAGCAAATAACACTCTCCAATTGAGAATAACCATACATATAATAGTACCCACTTTATAACATTTGTGTAATGATGGAAATTGTAGTTGGACCTAATACTATCTAAAATGATCATTGTGTAATTATCCTCATTATATTCATGTTAGAGTACCCCCAAGATGTTTCTCACACTCCTCAAGTATGATAGATACATCAGAAAAGTGTATCATAATGCCTTAATTTACCCTCCATTGTTTGGTATGTTTCATAGTACCTCACAACACCTTACTAAGAATCAACCATTGTGTTCCACTTTAAAACCTTACATGATGAAATGATAATATATAAATAACATTTCATGACTCTAACATCATTTCCACACTCTGATAACAATATATAATTTACAAAGAAAGTATCTTCGCAAGCCTATACAACTATCCATACTTGTGAAATCAACCTACACAACATCTTATGCAAAAAAATCTTTCCAAAACAATTTTGTGCAACACCATTCTTATGCATAGTTATCATTTTATATATCCATGAAGATTTTAAACATTTTCAAACATGTAGTGTAGGGTAATATTGACCCTATATTATGTGCATAAGTATTTCATGACAAGAATGGATAAGTCTTATGATGCATGCATGAGACATGCATAATTATATAAAGTATATTTAAATGCACATAGGTGATAACATGTGCAAAAAAGAGAAAAATACACAAAAAAGGAAAAAAATTAAGAAATATTAATGCACAATAATATGAGTTTAAAAAGGAAGCATTTATGCACAAAGGCATAATGAAGAACAAGGATACTCAGAACTAACAAGTGTAAAACATCTGGACAATAAAAATGTGGATGATTATAGATTGATATAAGATGAAAGTCACATTTAAATATGTTGTAATTATATTATAGGAGGATATATAATTAGGATAGGTGGATCCTCATTATCAAAAATTTGTAGAAGGATATGTGGAGTTGACTAAGCAATAGCTAATAGAGGGAGGGGGGCCTAGGAAACCTATAAAAATATAACTTGGCCTATAATTTAACAAACAAAGAACTGAGACCTTATATTTTTTACATGTTTACAGATGTAGAATCAAAGTTCAAAATTGAAAATAAAGTTGAGGTTTGATAAAGAAGAGATAATCTTAGTGCTTAGTACTATTATATGATTACAATTCATCTAAGTCATGGAAATAAATGTAATGAAATTTAATGACATTATTTGTGATGAATGAATAAAAATGATGATTATAGATTATTTTATGAGTACATGTAATTATTCTTTGTGAAGAATTTTTTGTCTTTGTTGTCAAATCTTAGGTATGTTGTTGATGTGTGTCATTTTTTATTTTTTCTCATAACGGGGTGCTTGATGATCTCTCAATGCACCTTAAGTGATAACTTTAGTCTCCTAATCATAATATATTCTAGTGTGGGAGTGTCTTACTTATTTAACATAGTCATGTCTACATACGACTATTATGTTGACTAAGAAAAATCACAGCACAGGATAGTATCCTTAGTGAATCAAGGGATTTGGAATAATCTTTCAAATCAATATCCTTTAACCATTGTTTCAATGAATAAAACCGTTTGGCTTATCTACTAGAAAATTTAGGGATTTACCAAAACCCATTCTTGTCTATGTGCGATGTATTGGTTGATGATTGGATAGACTTCCCTAATCTACTTACTAGATATCATGGATATCTAGGGTGGACTACTATAAGATATTCCCATTACTAGGGTGGATGGTTAAAAAGTAAGGAGGTAGATTTAGAACATTTGTCATGTGGGATTTGGCTATAAGTATGGCTTGGGATAATTAATCCTTAGATTGGGAAAAAAAATTGGCAACAACAAAAGTGGCTAATAAATTATAGTGATATAGTTTAATGATTTAAAATGGGAAACATCATCTCCAAAAACTAAGGAATTTATAATTAGTCATTATAAAGTATAATCAACACAAAACAAAATTTGGTAATGGAAATAGAGTTGGAATTTAAAGTGTGCCACCTCTATTAATTATGATTTCTTAAACTCTCATTCTAAAATAATGTGTAGCAGTTTTATTGTGATATAAGCCTACAAAAACTAAGATTTAAATTTTCTTTATATACACTACTTCCACACTCTCTCATATCTCTCCAATAATAGGTAGTGATCAAATCCACTTAGAATATTTTGAAGACTCAATCCTAAGACACAAATTTTTTGATACCAAGTTGGTCTACGTATTAGATTAGATGGTATTATTTAAAAGGCTCTAGTGGTATGACAATGAGATTGATTTAGAATTTTTATAAACCTTGTAGGAGGTTTTGGCGACAATCAAGAGGCTTCATGTCATAACTATTGAATAATTAATATATATAGCCATTAACTTTCCAATGGAGGGGGTAAATGGTTAAAAATCAAGGTGAGGGTGCAAAAACCATGTATTTTTTTTATTTTTTGAAGTAAATTTAATGGACACTAGAAATATATTATTGTATAAGTCACTTATTGAACCATGGCTAGAAGTTTTTCTTCTCATTCAAAGCACATACCCTTTGATTATAGGTTCTCTCTTTTATTTGCTTACCATTTCAATATGTTTTCTCATCTAAGGCATAATTAAAATATCTAACTATCATTTTTATATTAAATTAATACAAACTATGGTAGTGTAAGTACATTTTATCAATTCCAAGATGAGATCCAATCATGGAACTATTAAACTAGTGATTTTGGAGAAATTAAGCAATTAAGCATAGGACATCATGGGAAATATTTATTGATAATATTGAGGAAGTAAGGGGTGTTGGACCTAATATTCATAAATGTAATATGAAGGTGATTTTCTCATGAGAAGGCTTTAAATAAAATTCACCTCATATGACATAAGTGTGTCATAGTTTTATAGGAAAAAATAAGGATTTTTAGGAGAAGTAGTTGTCAATGTAGAGATATTGAAATTGAGGTCAATAGGTCATTCCCCTAAGTTTTAGATTGAGGTAAAAGCAGGTTTTGAAGGGGCCCCGAAACCCTGATACAAAGAGCGAAAGAAAGAACGTCTAAAGTCCACAGGCAAAGCCTAAAAAACACTACAAGGAAGTAGCAAAAACAGGTTTTAAATGGACCTGGAACCACCAGAGAAACATCCAGTCAAAACCCAAATAAATAGAGATCTGGTAACACATCAGTCAAAGGATAACAAAAAGAAACTAAGATCAGTACCAATTTCAAAACCAACAAGACGGACCAGATTATTCATCCAGTTCCAGTATCAAGTTCATGGCTTCTTTTCCTATCAAAATAGTTTCCTGGGTGGTAGCCTCCAGCAAAGCTCCTTTTTGTGTATCTTTCTTTCTAGAGCTTTGCCTCATCCTTTTGCTGGGACCCTCTAGAGCTTTGGTCTCCTCATTGGCTCATTTACCTATATTGATAGCAACAGCACATATGTTGGACGTTACTTCCTCCATTTTTGTTCTATTGTCCTTTATTAGTTCCCAGAGGTTGTTTTCATAGGCTTTGAGCTTGACTGGGATCTCGCTTAACTGATTTTCCATGTTGTTTGTTTTGTTCCAAGCAGCTTTCAGGGAATCTTCCAAAGTTTCCAATTTTCTCTTGAGATCCATGATCTCCATACACATCCAGGAATCAAATTGAGAAGATGCCTCTGCTTTACAATTAACCCAGGTCATGGGTGTGTGTGTTTCATCATTCTAATTCTTCCCTCTCCAATCCTCAGACTTTTTAATGGGACTGTTCCTGGCTTCTTCGAAAATATCTTCTTGGCTCTTTTGTTCCCGCTCTTTGATTCCAGTTTGAATTTCCAAATCCATATTTTGAATATCATCCTGATCAGAATTTTCCTTTTCGTTCTTAGAATTTGGGTCCTCAACAGGGTCTTCCTGGACAAATTCATCCTCCGACACTTTTTGGTTTTCCTCCGTCTCTACAGTTCTGTTTGCAGAATCCTCCTCTGTATTGACGTTATCTTTTTCAATTTCCTCAGAACATTCTTCATCATCACTAGAGTTAGTATCCCAGCTTTCAGTTCCTTCTTCTTCCTCTGGTTTTTCCTCCTCGGGTTCTTCAATTCTCTCCCGTCCCCTTTCTTCTTCTACATTCTGCTTTTTAGGACTAGGGGACTTGATTTCGCCTCTCCTGATTACCCTAAGTTACTTGAAGTATATGTGAGTGACTTGGAGGTGGAATTTTTTGAGATATGTAGGCATATGTTTTTGGATATATTAATTTGTGCATATGTTTTTTTTATTTAAATACATGTAAGCATATGTTTTTGGATATACGTAAGCATAATTTTTTAGATATATTAATTTTTGTTATGGTCTAACCATTCCCATGTTTGGAAAATTACACATTCAATACATTGGAAAATTATAATAGCACATATTTCCATTAAATAAAATGGAATGTGTGATTACAAATATTTTAAATGATGAATAAGTTAGTGTAATGATTTATAGATGGATGGATACTTGACCTCAAATAACTTTAAAAAAATAGGTTACTCAATGCATCACTCCAACTAAAAAATCGTAGCATCAGTGTAATATTTTGAATAGAAGCTAGTGAATATAGTATCTTTTTAAGGATGAATAAGTTGGTGTAATATTTTTTTATTTTAAAACATCACTATGAATCTGTGAAAAACAAAGCTAATATAATTAACTAAAATTTATAATGGCTTGCATGATTATCATGATAAGGTAAACTTTTAATGATCTAAGATTATTAGAAAAGGTTTCAAAATATCCAAATAGATAAAGTTGTACATTATTTTATCTAAGCATATTTTAGATAAGATATGTCAATATATATATATATATATATATATTATATATATATATTATTTTTTATTTTCTTATGAAGTCTTGAACAATTTCCTTCAAAAACTATTCTAGTTTAAGACTTTCTCCCTACCAATCATTTAGTTTCCACACTTTTTTTTAATGTCAAAATGTACTTCACATAATCATCCTTAGGGTTTTTCTTCCACATATTATCCACTAATACCTTATAAATATCTAATTCAATTATTTTATTTATTTATTTTTTCATAGTTTTATAATACAAGGGTGACATACTTTTCTTTCAATTTTTCTAAGAAAATTAATTACCTAGACTTCACTTATCGCTTTTGTAATCTAGTTAGTGCAATTAATTTTGGAGGAATCGGTAGAAAAAATGAACATCATGTATATAATGTGGACATTTTGATTATTATTAAATATTTTTTTGCATTTCATTTCTTGTAATAATATATTTGTTTTAGCTATCTAGGAGTTATAGTAGTCATGGTTCTTGTAAACTAGTGAATTGATTCCCTTGATGTATATTTTCATATATGGTGAAAACTAAGTAGTGTAATATAAATTATAAAACATGTTGGTTTTGAGGATAAAATAAATATTTTGTTAATATTATACAATTAATTTCTATAATTGACATAATAGCTGATGTGGACACTCAAAATTAAGTGCTTGACAATGTTTAATCTTGACATCCTTACCTTACTTGGCCTATTCACCATTTCGTAAACTTGAAATATTTATAGAAGCCTTAAATATTATATTTATTGCCTTGAAATTATTATAAACATCATTTAGTCATTCATATTTTTCTTACAAATTCCTTTCAACTAAATTCAAATTGTATTTATCCTTTTAGGATAGATTGCACTAGGCAGACAGGGTTGCATTGCATCCTTGTCCTCTAGTGCAGCCTTGTCCCACACACTCCAATAGTAAATTTTAAAATTTATTATGTTTCATATTACCCCTCATATTCTTTTATCAAAGTCAGTTAATTTAAATATTATAAATAATCCTCTATAAAAGCATATCAAGACATCATCTAGAAATCACTTCAAAATTCTACTACACATTGAGCAAAAGGGCACTAATCTTCCTAATTTAAATTTTGATGTATTATAATAGTCATAGGTCAAGAATGAATTTATTTCATTATAATTCAAGAACACTCATTATCAATTTTTCAATTCAATCTATCTAGTTGCATTCATATATAAAATATCAAGATTCATATACTCACTCTAAGATGGATAACTTCATCAACCTAAGGCCATTTTGAGCTATGTAATAATCACTCAAATTAATGAGTGTTTTATGAGGATATATTTACTTTACCCTTGTCTAATTCCCCCTTTGTATTTTACCTCTATTTGAATTATTGTGCATGAAATAGGGTTTGGGTTTTGTAAGTCTTCCACATGGCAAAACATCACACATAGACAACCAATAATACCTTCTCAAATAGCTACAAGTGCTCACACAAAAAAAACAAATCACATAGTCAACCAAGATGTGGTCATAGTAAATAGACGAGGCCATAGTATGGACCTATCCTTCTAGTGATGCCTTGTCCCTGTATAGTTTTAAATTTTAATTTCAGCTACAACATGTTTTAAAGGTCATTAAAGTTAATTTCCATCAATAATCAGTTAGAATAAGTTTTGTTTGAGCTAGGTTTTCATATTTTCTTGTTAGTTTATTATTTATAGCTCATTTCTAACAAAATAGATTATTATATTATACATTTAGGTTTTGTAAATTTTATAACTTAAATCAGTTCCAATAGTTTATTTATTTATGCCATTTAATTTTTAAATTAAAATAAACATATCAAACATTCTAGTGAACCCATATTATATTTAAAGTGTTACTTATATCCTTGATTTTTATCTTAAGATTTCATACAAAATTCTATAAATTCTTGACACTAAAATAAAATAGCCTTCAACCTTAGATATAGATGTAAAACCATGAGTCAATTTTCTTCAACCATTAAATCTTAATTTGACTATTTAACCCTTTTTAGAAATAAGGTTTAACATATGAAAGAGTAGCCTAAATAAATCAAGGAATAAGTTAATCTAAAAACTAGGCCAATTAAAGAATTTAGATCGTAATGATATTTTGATAAGAAATACTAAATCTAAGGATATGCCAAATATAAAAAATATAAGATTCAATATTTTGATAATATTAATATGAAGGAGAAATTATACTTAGATTATACACTTATGCGTAGGTATTTTGAGTAATGAACATGTAGAAATAGACTATATGAAGATTATGATCCAGTCATTAGATTTTAAAAATTAGCTTTCTATCAGCACAGACACTTGTGTTTCCCTACAAACACTTACGTCAACATTATTATTTGTGATTCAACATATTTATATTATATAAAATATTAATTTTTGGATAAAAATTACACTTTATTCTTTATGGGTTTTTTGTCACCTTTTTTATTATGTGTTCAGATCAAGCACACAGGCTCTCAATATCAAAATATATTTAAAACCCTAGATCCCCCTATTAGGTCTTGTCACCTTAGCAAAAATGGGTTAGTGGGATAATTAAATCAATTTTACCTTAAGGACCCTTGTGTCAATTAGAGTTGCCTACATATCTAGTACTCTAAAGAGAACCTTAGACATGTATTTCTCCCTTATGTGTTGTCTTGTGTGTGAATAATGTTGTAGTATGTTATATGCAAGTGCATGTAGTGATCTAGATTGTAACTTGATAAATAATACTAATGGGATGTTCCTTGAATACTTAAGACCTATAATATGGATCTTCATATGACTAATATAAAAATAAGGAATAATAGGGATATAGAACTCATTTATGAAATTGATTGAATGAACTTGAATAGGTGTTTGTTTGGTATTTTCTAGATGAATAAATTATTGGCTTTATCTTGTATTTATACCACTTTTTTTGAAAATTTTCTCATGGAGGAGTTAATGAAACATAATAGGTATACCCATACATATCAAAATATTTAAAATTTTGGAGTGTTTAGAAGGATAAACACTTATATTGGGATTGGAAAATGGTGTTGATGTTATTGTCCAAATCCGAACATAATTATCTAAGAACATAGAAGGTTGTTAGATATTTGTAACTAATAGTGAAGGATATATATAAGATTATAAGTATATTTTAGGTTACATGTGATTTGGATAATCATAATAACATGGTCAAACTACAAGATAAGTATGCAGGCCTAGTGAGATGGTGAACATGAGCCTATCAGATGCAAAGAAGATTAAGAACTAAAGGATAGAGCCTTGAGTGATATTTCCCACATGTATGATACTAGTTTAACATATAAATATAGATTTAAGCATCTAAAAAAACACTGAATAAATTGTCTTATCACTTTAGATAACATCTAACACTAAAGATCTTTCTTTAGACCTCGAGTTTAAAAAATTTGGTCTATTTTATGTACACCATGGTGTGAGGCATACTATAAAAATACCTAAGCCAATGTACAACACTAAACATAGATTATTTTTGTATTTTTGTAAATAAGGGACCTTAGGTATTTCCAATATATCATGAGGTATGGGGAAAATAAACTCTATATTTAGAGTTGTATACTGGCTTGAGTATCTTGGTAGTACCCCTCACACCATGATGTCCATAAAACAAATCACTATTTATCCCATAACAATAGTCATTAAGTAATTTTAAACTACAAGAACATAATTTATAAAAATAAACAATAAGCAAATATAAAACAAAATAAAAATATTTGTATGTATAAAGATCAACAAATTTCAACCCTAGACAGTTGTGTTTAGACTTGGACATCTATGAGCATAGAAGGTCATTATATCTCTATAATTGAAAATTAAGGATATATATCAAATTTTAAGCATATTTTGGGTTACAATTGATTTGGATAATTATAATAACAAGGTCAAACAACAAGATAATCATTCAGGCCTAGTGAGATGGTGAATGTGAGCCTATCATATGCAATAAAGGTTAAGAACTGAAGGGTAGAGCCTTGAGTGATATTTATCAAGTGTAAAAGATTAGTTTAATATATAAATCTATATTTAAGCATCTATAGTGACATTAAAGAAATTATCTTGTCACTTTGGATAACATCTAACACTAAAGCTCTTTATTTCGGCCTTGGGTTGAAATCTACTGATCTCTATACACAAAAATATTTTGATTTTATTTTATATTTTCTTATTGTTTATTTTTAGAAATATTTTTTAGAAGTTTTAAAAGTACTTAAAAATTATGGTTACATGCTAAGTAGTGATATGTTTTATAGACACTATGGTGTGAGGGGTACTACCACAATACTCCAGCCATTGTACAACACTAAACATAAAGTTTATTTTCCATATACCTCAAGGTATTTACAAAATGTCTAAGGTCCCTTGTTTATACCATAATAATCATCTTTCATATATTTATTTTTTTGTGCACTTGATAGGAGCATATCGCCCTAATAAGTTACTCTCATCATACTCTTAGAGATGGGATAATGATATAAAGGTATGTTTTACCCTCTATAGTTAATGCTCTAAAATATTGGGATAACATTAATCTATGAACAAGTATAATTGAGATCCCACCAAATAATTCATACATTTGCCTAGATCACCCTTTATACCTTTTTTTTTTGCATGTATTGTATTCATAATCATTAGACCTATTGATTCATAATAGGTTCAATGATTGAATGTTTCTCTCATATGTTACTTAGGACTATGGAATTTTTTGTAAAATATTCTCTTGCTCAAGCAAGGAAAGTATTGGCATCAAATATTTTTATAGTTAAGATGTAATGATGTTCAAAATTTTAAGCTATTGGAATTATTTTCATAGAGCTCAAGCAAGGAAAGTTTGGCATCAATTTTAAATTGATCTAGGATGTCAAATCCCTTAGATTGAGGAGTTTTGCTCAATAGAGGCATAGGGACTACATGAGGGCACTGTATGCAACCTCTTATTAGTATTAACAACATGAACATTTTTAGGTTGTTACTAATAATAAAAGGTTGCATACAGTGCCTTTTTGTAGTCCCTATGGGTCTATGGGGCAATTTAGATTGAATCATTATCTAAAATGTGAAGTGACATTGTAGTTCATGATTTCAAAGGTAAAATTGATGAACATCATTACATTTCCATGCTTGAGCATATTGAATAATAGCATTCCAATGTAAAGCAAGAGATATATATGTACATATATATAAAAGAAACACTTTATTTTTTCCATCAAATAATATTAACATTATAAGCTACATAAAAAGGTTTAACATTTTTAGGTAATAATGTATTACGTAATGCCTCATATATATATATATATATATATATATATATATATATATATATATATATATATATATATATATATATATATGAGGCATTACGTAATACATAATTACCTAAAAATGTTAAACCTTTTTATGTAGCTTATAATGTTAATATTATTTGATGGAAAAAATAAAGTGTTTCTTTTTAAAAGTAAGATCTTCCCCCAAAACATATTATCGATCAATATTTACCCTTTATGTTCTAGTCTTTATACAAAATAAGGTGGTCAAAAGAGTACTCTTTGATAATGGATTGGGATTAATTTTTTGTAACATATCTTTCCTAAATATATTTGGCATGATATCAAAGGATCTAACCCATTTAAATATGAGCATTCATGGATCTTACAACATTCCATGTCAAGTACTTGGGAAAATTAAATATCACTTTGGGCCCATCCACTCTTTCCAAGATTTTAAAGCTATGCCTAATGATTTTAATTAGAATATTTTATTATGTCGACTTTGGATTCATAACATGAATGCCATTCCTTCTACATTACATGAATTTCTTAAGTTTAGTCATCAAGTATACACACACACACACACGTCCTTTGGACCATAATTCTTTCAAATATTTTTTAATGGTCCATCCTATGAACATTTATGTTCTATATATAGATCCTTCCTCCATTGAAGTAGCACCAGCTAATTCATCCATTGATTTACCCTCATTAGAACCAAGTCCATTTGACCCATCAATATAGATTTAGATTTAAATACTTAAAAAAATTACAAGTACATTATTGGAGGGGGATTGGGTAAACATGTTCAACTTATTATCTATCTTATTACTACTTTTGTTAATGAGCAGCAAGCAAGTCTTGTGTATAACAATAAATCCACCTCTCATGGACTTAGTCAAGCTAATAAATCTCCTAAATTAATACATGTTTTCACATATGCACTTTGAGCATAATAATCAAGTCAATCATTTTTATCAATTATCATTGGTGTAGCTAGAGCTCATTGACAACAAAATTTCACCTAAAATTTTAACATTGGATGAATTTCAAATGATGAGTCTCTTTTGGAATAATTAGGTGCCTATGAGGATCTTCCTTCCTTTCACCACAATAAAATATTTCCTCATAAAACCAATACACATCAATATTTTTTTCAAATCAATGATACCATTGATCAAAAGAAATTAGATGGGCCCAATACTATTCCTACAGTTTCATATGTGAAGAGTGATCAATAGTGATTAATGAGGAAATAGTTGAATTTCATGTTGAAATTGATAAAGACCCTCAACTAATCCTCTCACCATCCATGATAAAATATGATGAGGTAAAATCCCTTTAACAATATTTACATGATTATCCATAATTATTTGCATGGCATATAAATGCATGCCTATAATTAACCTAACACTGGCAATGCATAATATTGTATCATACCCAAATACAAAACTAGACAAGATAAAAATAAGGAAAATGCACCCAAAAGTAGATTTGTTAGTCAAAGATTAAATTTAAAGTTTTTTGGATTTTGGATTCATTCAATCTATTGATTATCATAAATGGGTCTCTAATATCATGTCAATGACAAAGCCTAATGATAATATTAAATGTTACATAGATCATCATGATTTAGATAAGGCTTGTCCTAAAGATGATTTTCCATTACCCAACATATATATGATTTTGGATTCTACCACGGGGTATGAAATGTTATCATTCATGGATGGTTTTCCTAGATAAAACCAAAGAAAAATTAAACATGAGGATTGGGAAAAGACATCATTCATTATACCATGGGGGACATTTTGTAATACAGTCATGCCTTTTGGATTAAAAAATATAGGAGCAACTTATCAATGAGCTATGACGCATATTTGTCATGATTACATAAATAAAAAATTATTATTATGTTGATGATATATTAGCCAAATCAAAACATTGACAAGACCGTACTCTCAATTTAAGATAAATATTTGAAAGAATGAGGTAATGTAATATACGCTTAAATCTAAAAAAGTGTATTTTTTTGGGTATCTTCAGGTAAATTTTTGGGTTTCATCACTTCCCAAAGAGGCATTAAAGTTGACCCCAATAAATTCAAATTTATATTGGATATGCCACCACTAAATAATTTAAATCAACTTCATTATTTATAAGATCACATTTAAGCTATTAGATGTTTTTTGGCCCAATTAGCATATAAAACACAATATTTTACAAGGTTACTCAAGAAAGATACCAAATTTGAATGGGAAAAATCTTGTCAACAAAATTTTGATGTAATTAAATAATATCTTCTAAACCCACCTATGTTTATTCCTCTCATTCCATGTCAACCCCTTTTATTATACATTTTGGCCACCAATCATGCTTTAAGTGTTTTTCCTAAAAAATATGATGACAATCACCATGAACATGCCATTTACTATAATAATTTTACACTTCTTCATTATGACCAAAAATATATGTTTAGCTCTTTTTTTTCCATGTAAAAACTGTGACATTATTTACTTAATAATGAGATTCATGTCATCACTAAAGCTGATCCACTCAAATATCTTGTGTCAAAGCCACATATATCAAGGTGTATAGTAAAGTAGATAATGGTTTTTATCAATTTTTATTTACTTTTAATCTCACAAAAGTCTATTAAAAGGCAAACTATCACAAATCAATTATTTGATAACCCCTTACATGATCCATTACCCATTACTACCAAATTTTTAGATGATTTTACTTCTTATAATATCAACAATGATATTTGAACCATGTATTTTGGTGGATCTAAATGTGATATAAGTGGTAAGGTTAGTATTTTTTTTATTACTCAACAAGGTGAACACCTACCTTTTACATTTCATTTGGTATTTTCATGCACAAATAACATAGTGAATATGAAGCTCTAATATTAGGCTTGTTAACAACATAAAATATGCATATCAAAACTTTACATGTGTATGGTGATTCACATCTATAATCACCTAAAAGTGATATTTGGATGTTAAGAGTGTTAATTGAGACACCTTATTCCTTGCTTAGCCTTACACCTATTTGAGCACCTTTTATCACATTATTCTAGCCTTTGTGTGAACCACAATCATCACTAACCAGTTGAAACATAATTTGAGAACTTCATTCCTAGATCCTGGCCCTTCATGCCTAGTAGCCTACCAGCTAGACATTAGCACCACATTAGGGATATTAGAGCTACATAGCACTAGTGTCCCCAACATGGCACTATTGTACCTTACCTTAACTCTCCTGAATAGATATATTTTAAAATTTAAACCCTCCTAAGGTCATCCTAAGAACATTTTATTATTTGCACAAGTTATAGAACACTATAAATACATGACTTTTAGACCTCTATCCACTAGATGGAAAATATATACAAAATACCTATTCATACATGAAACAAGTTGATCAAAATCAAGGTTATTAATCCCTATTATACCTTACTTATGCATACTACCATCTACATTTGTTCTAAACCTAGATTTTCTATATTTTCAATCTCAAGCACACTCAAGGCATTCAAGACCACTATCATTCTAGCATTCACTTGCACTTGCACCAATACTTAGGTAGGATAACTATAGCAAGCTTGATCCCTCCTAAGAGTATTTTTATGTAGGCAACTCTCTTCATAGTGGGGTGTTGAGGATATCCAGCCTATCCCACTAATGAAACACATTTTTTAGCTCATGCCATACTTGCAAGAAGGATTAGGGTTTGAATCATAAATCAATTTTTATAGGCATAAAATAGGGTTTTAAAATTTATGCACATAAGAATAGAACCCAAAAACATAGGCATAAGTGCACCCAAAATTTAGGAACAAACCTACACATAGGACATTAGCACCATTTTTAAGACACAAGAGCCATGTGGTGATATTATCTAAGTGTGATGCCACTGTCCAAGGGAAGATCTGACTCAGGGATCTTATTGAAAACATTTAGACTTTTTTGTATGCCAATTTTTAGCACTTAAATCTTATGTGTTAGGTGTTTTCTAGATAAGTCTCTATTTGCATATATTTATTACTATTTTTAGAAAGTTAAATCAAGTTAACAATTTATAACAAATTTATGGTTATTTATTACATATTATTTCATTGATTTATATTGCTTAGCATTTTAATTAAATCTAGGTTTTAAATAGCTAAAACCCAAAAAGGTTAAAACATTTGGTGATCCCAACTTACTTTTAATATTGCTCAAAACCCTAGTTTGCCTTTTCCAAAAAAAAGTGCACTAAATTAGTGTTACAAAATTTTATTTTTTTATATTTTGGCATAACTTAGCTCATTAAATATCACATTAGGGTTTCATTTATTTAAATATAATTTAAAATTTTTCAAAACAACCCTAATTCAAAAAACCCTAACTCTAGATGCTCTTAGGGTTTGTATCCTTATTTTTCATATTTTCATTAGTTGCTTTAAATTTTTTAGATTTCATATATTATGTTTTAGCGTCATTATTCCAATTTGTTTACTATATTCCATCTCAAAAATATCTCTTCCATTAAGAAGTGTTAGACTAAGTGGTAACGCTATAGAGCATATTCAGATTCCTATTATTCAAGCCTATAATATGGATAAGAGACGTATCATAACTCCAATTATACATCTTTCACACCTTGATTATGTGGATTTCAATGATAATGCATCTGAATATGAACAATACATCAAGAGATAGATGATGTACACATTAAAAATTGGGACACTCTCCCTCCACTTAATTATGATGATATAATTATCAACAAAGATGATATATTATAGGGCTTCAAAGATAGAATTTGGAAATAACCCCTTCATCATCCATAAATCCTACAAGCCATATTTGAAATCAATAATAAACAAACAATGGTCAATCTTCAACTCCCCAAGTTAATAATGTTGTTACACCTACACTAGAGCCAACTCAACTAACACAACCTAAAACTATAACTCAATAGCATTTAGTGATAACTACACCTCTTGTTGCTAGTTCATCCATGTAGATGTACAATCCCTTATGCACGAGATTTATACTTTGCAAGCTAAGGTATTACAACTTGAAAAGGGAGCCACTAGGCCATCACATGCCTTAGATTATAACATTCTCTTACATACACCTTTGGCACATCACATACCATCAACTACCTTACCATCTGGTTTCATGGCACCCAAGATAAAATTAGATGATGGCAAGGGTGACCTAGAGCATCATCTCAGAGCTTTTCATGTAGCATGTTTAGACTAAGTGTCCAATGATTGGCTTCTTATGAATTTGTTTCCATGTAGTTTAAAGGATTATGCCCTATAATGATTTTATGATTTACAAAATAAATCTATCATAGCATTCAATCCTTTGGTTGACATGTTTTTAGCACACTTCTCCATCAATATCAATGATAAGATATCAAATGCTCAAGTGGCATAGTTGAAATAAAAGTCAAAAAATCCTATTGTAGATTATGTCTTACGATACAAGATTACATTAGCCAATTTGACTAGCCCCATGGTAGATAGAGAGCTTTAAGACATATTTAAATAAAGCCTCTTACAAGAATTACATGAAGCTATCTTCTTCAATAAGTTTCCTACATTCACATATTTGCAACACACAGTTAAATAAAGAGAGGTTAATCTCCTATAAATGGCAAACTCAAGTATACCAATGGATCATAATCAATTGTTAAGAGTTTAAATAAGCATCCATAGAAGGTAAGGGCACTAAGAAATAGAGTGATCAAAAGGATACAATCAATGTTGCTTTAGAGCTATCTCGTACATTGATTTTATCCATTTCCCAGCATCGAATCTTTACCAACCTTTCAAATTTTCCAGCACAGGTTTTACAACAACTCTTGGAATGCAATGTCATATCTCCCTCCCATTAAATAGGATTATATGGCATGACGTATTACAAATAACTATGATTCTAATGCATTATGTGAGTACCATAGGGCACCTAGCCATACAACAACAAATTCATAACCCTGAAGCATAAGATACAAGATCTGATTGAGGTTAATATTATTGATGTGGACACACCCACAAAGGCACCAAAATCACAAAAAATAGAGGCTAAGATAGTAAATATGTTCTTAGATCCATTTCTAAAGCACTTAATAAATGAGGTAGGGAATACATCATGTGTTCACTACACATATCAAGCACATCCACCACCAACTTCATATCATATTGTTATAAAGGACGCACATCCATTGTAAAACATTATTGGCATGTACCTTACTAAAATTTTACCTAGACAACTCATCACATTCTCAAGGTGGGAGATTGTTGATGATCATACAATTTTACATGCACTCTTTATACGAGCATACATAGAATATCATCTTATCTAGAGTGTTATGGTTGACAACAAGTCAAACATATGCATGTACACTATGACACTTTTACATCATTTGGGGTAATCAGAGTAGGATATATGCCCCACAGATTTAGTCATTAGTGGTTTCACTAGTCATGTTCAAATCTCCATCGGGGAGATTGTACATTCATTATAAGTTAGACCAGCATATATAGCCACTCGGTTCTTAGTAGTACCTAGTGAAGGTGTGTTTGATATGTTATTGGGTAGGCCATGGTTGAAATGGATCTAAACCATCCCATATATAGTGCATAGATGCTTAAAGTACATACATGCAAATCAAGTGGTCAAAGTTGAGGATCTCCCTTATGAGTATCCTCTACCTATCCCATAGGAAATTTCATCATAATCATGAATTATAATTCTAGCACCATTACCATATATTTCATAGTTATTAGTTACATCTTAGAGTACAGTTCCTATTCATACATCATAGAGTTTAGTAGATCCACTAGTGCAGGTGAGGTTTTATCATATAGTATCGATACATATGCATACCCTCCCATAGAGACCATTATTAGAGAGACCCCTACGTCAGATATATGTCATAGATTCTAGAGGATCCTCCTCCACTTAGTTTATACCAAGATCACTATTATTGGGTTCTTAAGGTTCTCAGCATAGAACACCTACGTCACCTATAGCTTCATTTACTATATGGGTTCTTAAAACCCCTATAGTTGATAAGGCATCACATTCAGTGCCATAGATTCATAGCACCACTACATAGGTAGATACAAATATAGATTGCTCACTACAATAGATTATGGGTTCATAAATGCCCTTTCACATAGCATGCATGATCATAGTTCCCTTATTTGACATAGGTAATGGTGATAGTGAGTCTCCCATGAAACTCATTAGTTGGTATGATTCCAACCCCCTTGTACATACTTTCTTCTCTCTTGATCCTTATACAAAGTTTATTTTCACTTGCTTGTACATAACTTATATCTATAAAATATATAAACAATATAACATGCCAACACATTCAAATATTACTCAGAAAACACAAAATTTATAGATTGTGTACATTGACATGTTTACATTTCTTATATTTTATAGACATTATATATGTTATTTATCTTAGTATAGTCAGTTTTATCATACATACATGCTTCACTTGTTCTTGTTGAGTACTTGTAGATTCCTTGCGGGACTCAAATCCACTACATTGATCAAAACATGGTATCACCTACCCAGTGGGGGCATATACATTGATCTAAGTTTATTCATTTGATGCATCCACCCACTTGGGGGCATCTTGTACATAGTTTATATTACCAAGTTCTATCATTACATTCTATACATTCCAGTTTACACATTGATAAATCTTAGTATTGATCATTACTACTCATACTCATATTTTTTACCAACTATAACTAGTTTAGACTTAGGAAATGTACATCCTATGTTTTACATAGATTTTTACTACATTCATACATACTTTCATTTCTATCTCTACTAAGTTAAATCTGATTATGTTTTCATATGATTCTTCTATTCAAGGGCATTTAAATATGCCATTGTTCTTTGGATTTACACCACTTATATTCATATATGGCTTGGGAATGTTCCCATGTCCCTTGTATGTGATTTTTTGATTATGTATGTAGACATTTGAACATGTCCTTCTATTTGGCTCTAATCCAACTTATTTGTTTCTTATGTATGTGGACATTTGAACATGTCCTTGTATGTCTTCCATTCTTAGATTTAGTGACATGTGCCGATGTCCCTTGTATTGTGGCCCCTTGGCCTATTTTTCTTGCTTCATGAATTTTGTATGTATGATTTCTTGTATGTGTCATTACCATGGCACTTGTCTTTTCTTGTTACACACACCAATTTTTGATGCCATGAGAGACCTTATGCATCTACCCTTCCTACTTGGGTGTCGTGATGGACATCATACCCCATCCCCCTAGGTATATACTCATATTTGTTGTTATACACATTGATTACATATATCTTGACACCCTTGTTCAATGCTATATACAACATATATCTTATTCTACATACTTATGCTCAAATTGTTTTACATTTTGATTGTTATGTTTGCACATTGTATTGGATTATCACATAGTTGTCATATATGCGCTAGCTAACACATTTTTTAGAGCTATTTATTTTGAGGATATTTGTTGCATAGGTTCAAAAACTAACCTAAAAAAAGGGTGCATTCATAGGGGTTTATCACATATATCAGGCTCCTACATTTCATTTCCAAAACATTTTTCAGCACATAGGCTTAGTTTCAGGAAATCAAACACAAGAAAAAATAGGGACTCAAAAAGTAGTTCAGTGACTTAGATTTTAGACAAGACAAACATTAGTGCCCAGATTTGTAAATATTAGTATCCAATACATGGTGCTATTGTCCAGTAGTGCCAGTTTCAAGGTAGTTCAAATTAGCCAAAACATTACACTGGGTATAGTATAGGCTTACACAAACACAGTTACAAGTTTGATAGTTATGCTCAAATTTTTATTGGATTCACACTAATTCAGCTTAGATTGGGGGAATCATGCACAAAATTATTATTCCCACATTAATTTCATATATTTAAATACATTTATTACAACTTAGTCCAAAAATATTATACTCAGATATCATATTGGGGGCATGTGCATAGCACATAGTTTCCATATGATCAATTACACATAGGTTAATTAGATGAAATGGAAAAATCCATGTCATTATCTATATTATATACACTTGAAATCATATTCTATCTTGTCACTAGTTTCATTCCTTACTCTATTTATAATGGTTGGCATTCCTGAGTGGCCTAGAGCCACCTAATGTACTAGAGTGGCCATGGAGCCGATATACACAATTAGATATACCCAATTATATATTTCTATCACTTTGTGTAGTTTATTTTTAGATGCATCTACTACACACAGGTGGGAAATGATGGATTCATGGCTTACTTAAATTCTTGAGCCACCCATATGAGAGGGTTATACAAACTACAGTTTAATCCAAGCTATTCACAAGTCACAATCCACCAAGCAAGGGTGGGAAATGATGGAGTCAAAACCAAATTAAGTTATTAAGCCACCCATATATGAGGATTTATAAATTTTTTAGCTTAGTCTAAGTTATTCAACAATTTTATCACTACATACATGCACACACAAGTTATCACCAAGTTCATGCATTAGTTTGCATACTCAATGAAGTGTATTTTTTCCTTTCCTTTTTCCCATGTCTTTACTGAATTTTACTCAGTTACTTTATTCAACATAGTCTTTTGATTTTTATATCTCTAATTAAGGACTGATTTATGCACATTTAATTACAATTCATGCTTTGGATCATGTTTTCCATTTGCAAACTTAGTTTTACATACTCAAACTCAACTACATGGGCTTCACTTTCTAGGTAAGTCTAGGTATGCTTATTTTTCCTTTATACTAGTCATTATGATTTGTTGTATTTATATTATAAATGGGAGGCAAATTTAATCACTTAAGGTATTTGGATGTTAAGAGTGTTATTTGAGACACCTTATTCCTAGCTTATCCTATTGTAGATATTTTTATCACACTTTTCTAGCCTTTGTGTAGATCATAGTCATTCTTATTCAATTGAAACATAGTCTCAGACCTTCATTCCAAAATCCTAGCCCTTCATGCCCAGTAGCCTACCAGTTGGACATTAAGAACACTAGAACCACATGGAGCTAATGTACCCAACATGGCACTAGTGTCCCTTACCCTAACTCTCCTAAACGGATATATTTTTAAATGTTAAATCCTCCTAAGATTGGCCCAAGTACATTTTATTATTTTCATAAGCTATGGAACACTATAAATACATGAATTTTAGACCTCTATTCACTAGATGGAAAATATATGCAAAAGACCTATTCAAATATGAAATAAGTTGAGTAAAATCAAGGTTATTAATCCCTATTCTTCCTTACTTATGCATACTACAATCTACAAATTCCCTAAGCCCATATTTTTTAAAATTATAATCTCAAACACACTCAAGGCATTCAAGACCACTATCATTATAGCATTATCTTTCACTTGCACCAACACTTAGGTGGGAGAACTACATCAGACTTGATCCCTTCTCTGAGTATTGGTATGTAGGAAACTCTCTTCATAATGGGGTGTTGAGGATGTCCATCATATCCTACTAATGGACACACATTTTTAGCTCATGACATACTTTTAAGGATGATTATTTGCATCATAAATCAACTATTATAAGCATAAAATTATAAGCATAAAATAGAGTTTTAAACTTCATGTGTACAAAAATAGAACCCAAAAACACAGGCGCAAGTGCACCCAAAATTTAGGAACAATATTGCATAGAGGATACTAACACCATTTTTAGGACACTAGAGCCACATGGTGATATTGTCCAAGTATGGCACTATTGTCCAGGGAAGATCTGACTCAAAAATCCTATTGATGACACTCATACCTATTCATATCCTAGTTTTTAGCACTCATATCTTCTGTGTTATGTGTTTTGAAGTTAATTCTCTATTTGCATATATTTATTAATATTTTAAAAAAGTAAAAGAAAGTCAAAAAACTATAATAAATCAATGGTTATTTATTGCATATTATTTCACTAATTTAGACTACTCAACCCTTTAATTAAATTTAAGTTTTACATAGCTAAAACCCAAAAAGGTTAAAACAACATCTTGTCATCAATGAAGTTATAAATGTTTATCAAACTAAGGAAGACAATCTCATCCCATATAAAAACATGGTCTAACATCTCATAACACACTTCTCTTCTTTCTTCATTGAGAGCATTCCTTGAAAAGATAATCGACATTATGATGTCATGGCTAGCACCACATCCTTAATCTAAATTTATATTAATGATGATCATGTAATATTTACTATCTAAAAACTATGCAATTATTTAGTTGGTAATTAACTTATCAACACATTCAAAGTTAGCATAATCACCTGAAGTGCATATAATCTAGAGTGGTATTTTGATATATATAATTATCTTTACAAATTTACCTTCCCTAAAAATGTTATATGAGAGGATAAAAATTGCTTACAACTCCAAACCATGAATTTTTTACTCATCACCAGATCCCTCTTCAAGCACTCTCTTGAGGTAAACTTATTATGATGTTTAAATCATGTTGAATATCAAATTGATTTACTTTAAATTCATAATACCAAATGTGTAGGACACTTAGTAGTAATACCATGTCTTAAAAACTCTTATGTCAAGGATATTATTAGACAATAATGGAATGATAATTTTACAAATATGTTAAATTATACACTTAATGTCAAAGGAATTGCAATCTCAATCATGCCCCATTATATGTGTTGCAGCCTATTATCTGTCCATGATATTTCTCTCTTTGGTGATTTAAATTAATTGGCAAAGTCAATCCAAAGTCATCAGAAGGACACAAATTTATACTTATAGCTACTAAATATTTTACAAAATGGGTAGAAGATTTACATTTATATATACAACATATGAATATAGTTGTAATTTTTTACTAACTTATATTATTGCATAATTTTGCTTACCTTATATAATTATAATGAATATCGGTTCATATTTTAAAAATAAAATAGTCAAAACATTTTGTGTTGAGTTTAAAATCTATCAAACTTTCTCTGCTCCATACTACTAGTAAAGAAAAGGTCAAGAAAAAGAAATTAATAAAATAATAAATAAATATTAAGTAATATTGTTGTAAAACATGGAATAGATTGGCATAATCAAACCATCTACACTCTTTAGGAATATCACTAAAGTATACACATATCAATAAAAGTGACATCTTAGTCTCTTATTTATGAAATTGAATCCATACTCCTTGTTGAGATAGAAATACCCTCTTTATGAGTTTCATTAAAGGACATTATAAAATATAATGAATATTGGGAAAAGTGCCTACACAAATTGAAAATTATTAATAATAAACACATGCATGCTCTTAAAAATTCAAAGGATTATCAAACACGTATAATAAGAACATATGACAATAAAATATGTGAGCGTGAATTGTAATTTGGTGATATAGTACTTAAATAAAATCAAAAGAATATTAATGCTGACAAATAATACAAAGGAAATTTTAAATCCAATTGGTTGGGTCCATTTGTAATCACTAAAAATATTGGTATGGGAACTTACTGATTGGCCAAACTTGAAGGAAAACTTATCAAAAATCCCATGATCATCATTCATTTACATTTTTATTATATTAGATAGATAATTTTCTTTCCAAATCTTTCAAAAATTCAAAAACATTCACATATGTCAAAAATTCAAAAAAATTAAAATGTTTTTAAAAATAAAAATCAGGACCTAAGAAGCATTTTCAAATGTTGTTAGCCTACTTTTTTACATCATTTTTATTTCATGTTAAGTGATAGCATGTTTTAGTTTTAAAATTCACTGCTTTCATAAGGTATTTGAGTGTGATATATGACACACTATTACATGGTTCTTTGATGTTGATTTCCCCTTTTTACCCAATAGCCTAACTAAATTGGGGAAATCTCTTTATTTTTTGTGAACATTTCAATAGGTTGTATTTATCCACAACCTTTCTACCTTGTTTATCTATATATAATATAATTTTTTTTATAATCACTCACACTTTACATTATGTTACATGAATATTTTATTTGTTAATAATGACATTGATACATATGGTTGATGTAGACTAGTCTCCTTTGCTTTATTCTTATTTTTACATTCTCACTTTTACTATGTAATAAGTTAGGACTTGTTAACTTATAATAGCTATCCATTGGCCTTGTGTGTGTAACATATACATGTTCTTGCCTGTATGGCATCCTCATCCCAATGCGGGTGGTCCTTATCCTTATGTGTTTATGCAACATTCACATGTCCCTTGTATGTGGCCTTTAGGCTTTATGTGTGACATTTTATGAAAATTGTGTCATATTGTGTGGCATATGTGTATGTTCATTACTTGTTACTATGGTTCCATGATTCTTATCATGCATTACTTTTATTTTATATTTTTTTACTATTATGCCATGATATATATCATGCACATGATACCTATATGCTTCAGTGATGTATATGTCTAACACATGTTTCATGTACATTCAATGTAATATTCAATACTATAATACAATACATTTCAAATTTTCATGTACTAATACACGATTATATATTTCACATATTTTATATTTCCCTTTTGAGATTAGTGACTTACAGCCTATGTCTCTCATCTCAAAATAGGGGCATCGCAATAGGCTTGTATTAAGAATTCAAGTCCTCACAAGTAACAAATTTTAGATTTATGATAGAATAAAGAATGATTATGGGGGCATGTGACATGAATGTGTAATAATTATAATAATTACTTCAATACATATTCATATATACTTGATGTGTATTTATAGGCATGTGCAAAAAATTTACAAGTTTCAAGTTTAAAAAGTTACAATTTCAATTAGCATTCTACATCAATATAGTATAGATACGTGTGGCATGATATTCATTCATGTTCATGTTTTGAAATTTTAAAAAAAAAAACAAATTTTAAAGTTCAAAATTTTTAAAGGTATCTGTCTATAAGAGTGTGATACATCTCATTTTTCAAGTGGACCATGTTAGAGTTTAGTGATACTCAATGTCTATGGTTTCACTTTAAAAAGACAAATTTGGTGATTATACCCTTTATCCTACCATGTTTGAATTTAGAGAAAATCAATGTCTATGGTTACACTTTAACAAGCCATATTTGGTTGTTCCACCCATTCTCCTTCCACATTTGAGTTTAGTGACACTCAACATCTATGGTGCAATGTAGCAAATTTTATTTGGTGGTTCCACCCCTTTAATAATTCAATGAGATTACTCCACACATTTATATGAGAGTTTAAGAATAAAAATTTTCCCAACTCAATGGCTTTCACTAATTTTCAAATTGAGATTTGATCACTCTCAGTTTTCCACAAGTTCAATATTTCTCCAAATGCCTAATATTTCTTCAAATGCCTCAACAAGGGGAAATGCATAATTCTCCACTTTCAATTAATATGGAAATTAAATTGCATAATTTTTTAGGTGTATACTTTCTTTACTCCCTTTTCAAATTTAAAAAATCAAGTTTCAGATTTTCAATTTTCAAATATGGACAATAACTACTTTCAATGGCATTGTTGCATGTTTTGCAGTGAGACACCTTACACAATCAAGTTTCACATCAAAAGGTAAAGTGTGTATGTAAATTTAGGGTTGCATATTATTTAATCTATTAATTTCACTTCATTTCATCACCAGAATAAAGTGGGGACAAATATACACACTAAAATTTAATCATTAGTTATTTGACAGTGTTTAATATTAGCATCCTTATCTTACTTTGACTATTCACCACTCTATTAACTTTCAATCTCTATGGGAGTCTTCACTATTATTTTTAATATAATAAATATCAATCATGCATCCTTATTCTTCTTACAGGTTCTTATCATCTAAATCCCAACAATCTTTGTCTTTCACAGATAGGATTTCACTAGGTAGATAAGGTCGCATTACGACCTTGTCCCTTGTGCTCCATTGATAACTTTTCAATTTTGAAACATTTCATATTATCCATCCTTAAATTTTATCAAGGTTGTATAATGGTAATATTCCAAAGGTTCCTCTATGTAATCAGATCAAGGCATCATATAGCAATCACTTGATAATTATACTGCACGTTAAGCAAAAGGGTCAATTTCTATTCTAATTTAGTCTAACAACCATAGGCCAAGTTTGAAGTCATTTTATTACAATTCAATGGTACTCATTGTCAATAATTAAATTCAATATATGTATTTACATTCATATATAAAATATCAAGATTCACACACTCACTCTAAGAAGGAGAACTACATCACAATAAAGTATTTTTGGGCTGTGAAGGCAACATTCAAATTATGTGGGGTTTTCTAAGGATAATTCAATTATTTTCCTTGACCAATTACCCCTTTGTGTTTGATATATATTTATTTTATTGTGAAATAACTATGGTTTATATTTTTGAAGTCTTTAACATGTAAAAATTTCACAAAGAGATAATATGTAAACTTTCTTAGATAGTTGTAGTTGCTCACACAAAAAAAGAAATTACACAATCAACTAGGATGCATTCATAGGTGCTCGCATAAAAAAATCAATCACACAATCAACCAGGATACAATCACAATCAACAACAAGGTCATAGTGTAACCCTTTCCTCCTAGTGTGGCCTTGTCTTGTTATAATTTTAAATTTTGCTTTTGAATTCAACATAGTTTAGGGGTCATTACAGTCAGTTTCCATCAATAATCAACCTACACAATCATCAAGTTTATTTTGATCTAGGTTTTTATGTTTTTTTATCAATTTACTATTTATAACTCATTTCAAATTTTGTAAATTATTGGATTGTACATTTAGGTTTTGAATATTTTGTAACATAAGGGTAAGTGCACCAAGTTGGAGGACAAAAATAGGCTACTCGTGGACAAGATTTTCCTAAAATTTCATAAAACTGAACTTGTGTAGATAATTTGAAATAACTACACTCAAAAATTAAATATGCTATAAGAACATGAATTCTATCACTTCAAGTCTAGTTTTTAAAACAATAGTGTTTTTAAAAAATTACTAAGTTTAACTAGGTAAAACATCTAAAATTTGAATAGGAACTCCTATGTTTTTCAATAAAATAGAGTGGATAGACGACCATGTGGCCCAACATTTTTTTAGCATCACTTAATATTATTTTAAACCCTTTGGGGAATATTTATAGAATATATTATAGTTTTTTACCTATATTTTTTTATATTTTATTATTAATTCTTTAAGTAAATAGATCATGAAAACTGACCAAAAATGGATAGTTGAGCTTGTGGCCTCCTAACTACCTCAAAAAAAACCAAAATGAATTTATTTATTTTTTAAATGTGTGTATAATTAGTCTTAGTTTGTGACCATATAATTGTTTTTACACTTATATGAATGGTATGAATGAAAAACAAATTACATAAACATGTATAGGTAGTATATTTAAGGAATGTGGAAATCTAAAAAATCTATAGTTAGAAATCAACATAGTTTGTAACCTTAAAATAGTCCTAAAATTATAAAAAATCATATATTTGAAAAGACAAGAGTGTGCTCGTAGTCATGGTAATAATTTTTTGAATTTTCTTATTGAAATTCCTAGTGTATTTAGCAATGGAAGTTGAAATTTGTTGTTTTATATCAAAGCTCTCTAACTTAGCTATAGATTGACAGGTCTACGCCTTTGGCTCAAGAATCCATGCCAGTTCTAAGCTAAAAGTCTAGGATTTTAAATTCATACTTACAACATGTACACTTTATGATATAAAACATACGCTTTATGCTAACATGTAGACATTATAGTATAGCACATTTTAGGCTAGTAACATGTACATGTTATACCAGAATGGGTATGTATTATATTGTAACATGTATATGTTATACTATAATATATATGTGTTATGATGGAATGCGTATGAATTATACATAGTATAGATAAAAACTTAATTTTCAATGAACATGTTTTACCCAATTCAATAAATCTATCCCCACAGACATTCTCTAATTGCTTGTATAGTACTTGCAAGTTAAGAACAAGAGCTATCAAGTGATTTTTTGGACCCTACCTTTGAAAAGCTATCAATTATCCAATGGGTGAAGGATCATGTTTAGGAAAGATAAATAAGTTAAAGACAAAAAACTTGATCAAATATAAGAGGTGAGAGAAAAAATAAGGTACAAATACAAGCACTTTGTTTAAAACAAGGTACAAAAATGATCTCTGATGAGCCAAATGCCATAGATAATAATGCAACAATAATGAATTGAATGATGTGATTAAATTGAAAATAATAAATTAAATAATGATAGAATTAAAAATATTGAATTGAATAATGATGAAATTGATAATAATGAATTAGATAATTTTGGAATCTCACATTCAAAGTATAGATTTTTTTATTTTGTTGATGATGAATGTATGCATGATGCCTTAACCCTTAACAATAAAGAAATTTTCATGGAATGAAATAATGATGAAATTATATATTTATAAAATTCCATGGAAGCATATAAGGAGGAAATAAACAATGAAGAAAATGTCTTCCCATCATTAATCAATGAAATTAATGATGATTTTTAAATACCCTCTCAACAAGTTCCACTAGTAACAACACCTCCAAGAATTATGCATAGAAAAGGTAAGTACTTAATTGAAGTCAATGAAAATATTTTGAAACCAATGCCTAACAAAATATCTGACTGCCATTTAAGAAGACTAGCTCCAAAAATTTAGAATTATTTATTTTAAAATTTGATTCATGATACTAAAAGATGTCAATTATTTATTTCATTGATGAAATTTATTAAGATGAGACCTACCATGTACACATTAGGTTTAATAACATCAAATATGGATGATGAAAATATATAAAAGTTTGACAACTCACATGATGTATATCATATTATAGGCCTTAAATCATGCAACAAATATTGTAATATTTCCCAGAATATAATCACAACTTGTGTAATAAGTAAGAAAATAAGGAAAAAAGATTGATTTCAAAAATAATCTGAATACTTGATATAAACAAAAAAATATTAATGAAATAAATTTCAATATGTGAAATACTTAATGAATCTGATACCAATGAGCTCTGGGCATTCTCCAGTCGACTTTCATGAAAGAACAAGGCTATAGCCTATGCTCTAAAAGAGTTACTTGCACAATTTTGGAAGGACAAAACTAGAGTTTTGACCAATACAAGAGATGTAGTCAAAATAAGAGTTGACTATCGTAACCGTGAACCACATTCAAAACATTTCTTGGATATGACTCAAACACAATTGTACTCCAAGTTTTTATTAAAAAATTCACAAATTTATATTAGTCCAAGATATTTTGAGATGGAAAAACCCAGACCTTTTTATGTAAAAATAAATCACACATGCACCACTTATTATTATAGGCAACATGTTAAGTTTGCAATGCACTATGATTTTTTATGCCATATTTGTTGTTCTATGCATATTAAAAATATTTTTTAGGAGTGTGGCTTAGAATTTCTACCAAAATTAGTTAGGGAATTATTTTTCAACCATTTTTTGTGAAAGACCAGATGGATAGTTCTTTTATAAAAGAGCATGTTTAGATGGAAATTGTAGCATTTATGGTGGATTGCCAAAACAAAAAAAATGTATCCATGAAGATGAAAGAAGTGCAATTAGATAGGAATTATTTGGTTTGAGAAAATATAAATTTGTGACTTATCAATCAAAATATGGCAAAGAGTCTAAAAGGTGTGAGCTTGTTACAAAATAGGTACCCATTTCAAAATTTATGGTCAAATTCAGGGAGAAAATTATTTATGAGTATGTAAGGTAGACACACAAAGGGATAGATGATGGATGAACATTTCAATATAAAAAATGACACATTCCCACTTAGTCTAATTATTTTAGTAATTAACTTTTCTAAAAATTACACACTCAAACCACAAATGGAAGTTCAATCGTAATATTATAACTCATCACAAGTTGGCATATTTGTGCATATACCATTCATGCATGTACCTAATAATACCAAGAAAGATCAAAAAATATTAATGGAGTGCAATTTCTATGTTAGTGATTATTGATCACATTATATAGAGTATGTTTATAGTTGTTTTGAGAAGTTGTATAGACAATTGACTGAGAGGAATATTCATTTCAATCAGCATTACATTTGGTCATCTAATTGTACATCATAATTCAAAAATACATGGATGTTTTATTGGTTGATTAGGATGCATGTTACCACTATTTTATAACATATTTGGAGTTTCACTAAGGTTATCCATGGAAAAGGCTAGCGTGATGATGTTTGAGCCTGTGTAAAAAGAGTCATTGCAAAGGAGGAGTTAAAATATGATGAGGGTGTTGATTTGAAGGAGGTACAAAGGATGGTTTAATGGTGTAATGAGAAGATGTGTCATGGTGATAAACTAGATTCTACTATTCATAGACATTTTTGGTTAATAGAGGAATAAAAATTGGTAAAGTATGAGGATTGTATAACTATAACAGGTTCAAGTGAGACACACCTGTTTCATAGCTCAAAAACTTGGCATGTTTTTATTATGCATGCATGGACTCTGCATGGAATGACTGTGAGTCACAATATTGGGTGGATGATTGGAGTTCCAAACCTCTAATTCTAATCAACACATATCAAGTTCCACAAGCATTACAATTTATAGATATGACATTATCACATGACTTTAACCATGTATCTAATCTAGTGAAGCCAGGTAGAATATTATTCATTATGTAGTATTTAATCCCATTATCTATATTGATAGTGTCATTAAAATTTGTTTTTTTTTGATATAGTGCATGTTTTCAAATTTATTGCAGATGATTACAATGAAAAGGGGATTAATTACTACTTATGTTAGTGTGCAGAGGAAAAGAAAAAATTGACTCTCATAGTCATAAATGGAGAAAATATTGAGTATCCTGTTGGGTTTATGGTAGTAATTGGAACTTGGCTTCGATGATATCCAATCAAAAAGTTAGATATATGGTTATTTGAATATTTTGAAACATAAGAAGATACCGCATTATTTAAAGTTGGTTTTTCTAATGAATATTCAATTGAAAAATTAGTATGGGATGCCATTAAATAGGAATATATGGAAAGTTAGTGAGTCAAACCATGAATCTATTCTTGCCACTATCAAGATTAGAGAAGATCCTAGTGGTTTGATGGATTGACATGTGTAGTTATGTTGACTTCTAAAATGTAGATATAATCAATTTTACTAAATATTTTTGATTTTATAGGTGGTACATATAAATTTCATTTTTAATTACTTACTAATATTTTTTTGTAGGTTAGCGGTGCCATATAAGCTTATACCTTCACGCAATTAGCACTTTTAGTAAATAATTTCATGTTCTTGAAGCTAAGAGAAAATGACATAAAATTACTTATCATTTATCCTTGAAATGAGGTTGCCTTGAATGAAGGCATAGAAGGAGCATCATATTTATTTGAAGTGTTTGATGTGGTCAAATGCCTTCATGAGTTAACCTATATTTGGGTATGGTGGTCTCCATGATTTCATTTTGATCTTAACTCACGATGTCCTTACTTTCAATATTTCCCTTCTTCAACCAACTTGTTTTTAACTACCATGAATTAGTTCCATTATTATAGGGTAGTTTGAAAGATCTTAAATGTTTCTTTAACTCCATCAAATGACTATTTGCTTGCTCCAGGATTAGGGGTATCATGTTTGAAATTATTAAAAACTTATTTATTCAAATATCATGGTCAAATTATCTCCCCATTTAGCATTTATTCTTTCTTACTTGCATGTAACTGATTTTCAACTCCTAAATTGCCACTCTCTCATTGCATTCACTAGCATCTTCATGATATTGCATGATTTTCAACATAGGATCCCCACTTATGCAAACTAATCCACCATGATAATTTAAATCAAATTTATTCATCTTTTTAAGTCTTATTACATCTCAAAATCTGATAATAACCTCAAATTAGAAACCATGGAAAGGCAAACGAGCTCATCTTCATTTTTGACTATGTCAATCCACCTCATTGGTGTAGCCATGGTGGATAAGTAATAGATAAATATTATTATGATAAAAATTATATATTAAATATACAAAAAAATATAATTTATATCTTAAATCATTCCAACCTCTCACCTTGGGTCATTATCACTTTACTTGCAAGAAGGTTCACTAGGCCACTAGCTTGCTAGGCCTATTTGGAGGTGGATAAAGAGTAAGATTAGAGATATAATATTAGAATAATATTTAACACATTTTGCATAATATTTTACATATTCTATTTACATTATAATATCTAATACCTTCACAAAATGATTACTTGTTACTCAACCTAGCTCATTTAAGCCTAGAAACAAGGCCATGTTTATGAATAGTCATATAGAACTTCATTTTTATTGTATTTTAAGGGTATATAAAACTTGAAACATATTAAATACATCAAAAATCACCTAAAAATAAAATTTTAAAGCATTTGGAGTAATATAACTTGACTTATAGTAATTGTGGTTCTCTCTAGGTCTGATTTTACTTCATTTTTGCATGTGTAGGCCTATATTTTTTGCATTTTATCTCTCATTATGTACATTATGGAAATTATACCACTTTAAAATTTTATGAAATTTTAATTCATAAATTCAATCCAAATTTTAAGTTATTTGGAGATATAAAACCGAAGTTAGGGTCCCTTTTGTGCAAACTAGGATCTACATGGCAACAAGCAACCCAATTTAGAAAAAAATTGTATCTTGAGACTTGTAGGGTATTAAGAGATCACTATTTTTTATAGGTTTGTTTCAACCCCCTCTAAAACCTCCAATCATTGGATGGGTAGGTCCAATCAATAAAAATCACCAAAACCATATAATCTCAGGCCTACATACCCATTTTGTGGTTGTGTGCATGCATTTAGGTTATGGAATTGATTTTGGAGGCCTAAATGACATGTAATGACACTTTTTATAGTTATTAGGCTTGTTTTAGTCATTTAATATGATCTTAAAAATGTATAAATCAACTTGAATTGCTCCCAAATACTCAATATCTCCAACCATGCACAAACCTATTGATAACTTTCACATTTTGTACAAGCCTATGACTGATCATTTCACCTTTGTTCATGGTGATAACTTGTTTATAGGTTTATTTGGGCCTACCCAATATATATATAGTCATACAAGGACCTAAACATGCTTGGATCAATCATAAACACATAAATTTGTCTCTTTTCAACTGATTGTAGACCTCTTCATGTGGGCTTGTATGCATGACAACCCATCTTACAGGCCATCCCTGAAGGTTTTGATAATTTTACAAATATTAGGTATTGGTAGGAATCTCAAGATAGGATCTCCATTGTGTCTTGATCATCTTTAAGCTCTTCCAAGATTGGTATGCTTTGGTATGAGTACTTTGTAATCCACGTTGGAATGGGGGTGGGTTTGTCCATCGGGCATGATGGGAGGCCAAGAATGTGGTATGATATGTTATCCACCCATATATACATGTTTATAGTGCTAGTTTTTAGTGAATAATCACTAAAAATGGATTTATTGAATAACAGCTCAAACTTTGACAACATTTGTTATCAATGTTTCTATGCTCCTGAACAATAGTGAGAATGTGTTTTTGGATGGACTTGGACATCAGGGTATGGAAACATGTGTAAATAACCTATATATATGTTTTTAAAGTGATATATTTTCACTTGGGGGTCCTGGAGGTAAAAATACTTGTTAGATCTTGAGACGTTTTCTCTTCACTGCCAAAAAGTTGCATTTTATAACCCATTATTGTAACTTATGCCATGAATTTATCTTAAAATTTCATCCAAAGTGATCATGAGTGAAAGAATATTTTTAAAACACACATAATATGGATCTTACGGTTTGTTAAAATGAATTATATTTTCCATTCTATGCATGTCTAAAGTTAGGCTAAATTTCTACATTATTCTTATATTGGGAAGGATGTTCTTGAGGCCAGAATGGATGTCGGGTTTGTCAATTAGGAATGATGGGAGGGCATGGTCCTATATGTTATCCACCCATTCAAACATGTTATAAGTGCTATTTTTAAGTGAATAAGCACTGAAAATGGAGTTCTCAAATAGATAGCTTGAACGTTGACAACATGTCTTGTCAGTGTTTCCACCCTCATCAATAGTAATGAAAATGTATTTTTCAGTGGACTTGGACATCAGGGTCATGTAAACATGAATAATTCACATATATATATTTTTTCCAAGTGATAATTACACCTGGGGGTCCCGAAGGTAAAAATTCTTATTAGAGTTTGAGAAGTTGTCTCTTCACTACCAAAAAGTTACATTTTAGGACCCATTACTGTAACTTATGCATGAATTACTCTCTAAGGTTCAGCCAAATTTATCTAGGATGAAATAAGAATTTTTATACATGCATATGAAGGATCTTATGGTTCATCAAAATGACATATATTTTTCATTCTATGCATGCCTAAAGTTAGCCTAAAATTCAGCATTTTTTTTGTATTAGGAAGGGCATTATTGAGGCTAGAATGGGTGGTGGGTTAGTCAATCATGCATGATAGGAGGCCAATAATATGTTCCTATACATTATCCACCCATTAATACATGTTTTTAGTTCCAATTTTTAGTTAAGAAGCACCTAAAATGGACTTCTCAAATAATAGCTCAAACTTTGACAACATTTGTTGTCAATGTTTATGCACTCCTAAACAGTAGTGGAAAGGTATTTTTGGGTAGAATTGGATGTCAAGGTTTTGTAATCATGTGTAATTCACCTATATATATGTGATATAAGTGATATATTTTTATCTGGATGTCCTAGAGGTAAAAATGCATGTTAGAGATCGAGAAGTTATCTTTTCATTGCCAAAAAGTTGCATTTTAAGACTTGTTACTGCAACTTATGCTATGAATTACTCTCTAAGGTTCAGCGAAAGTTATCAAGGGTTAAATAATATTTTTTATACATTAAAAATAATTATCATATAGTTCATTAAAGTGACTAATAGTTTATGTTTTATGTATATTTTAATTTAGACTAAAATTTTACATTTTTCTTGTATTGGGAAGGGTATTCTTGAGGCCAAAATGGGTGGTGGGTTTGTTAACCAGGCATGATATGAGGCCAATAACATAGTCCTAGACATTATTCTCCCATCCAAACATGTTTTAAATTCCATTTTGTAGTAAAGAAGCACTAGAAATGGATTTCTTGAATAACAACTTAAACTTTGAAAACATTTGTTGTCAGTGTTTCTACCCTTGTAAGCAGTAGTACAAAATGTATTTTTAGGTGGAATTGGATGTCAAGGTGATGGAAAAACATGTAATTCACCTATATATATGATAAATTTTCACTTGGTAATGATATGATATAGTCATACACAATCTATTAGAACTATGTTTAAAGGTTTTCACGAGCATGATTATACTATTGGTGAAGTGAGAAAATGTTGTTTACCTTCCTCTAAAGGTGTTAGGAAGGTTAGATAACCCTTATACTCTATGAATAACTTATAATAATATCTCAGGTCTCATTTAACTGTATACACCCTAAGACAAACATAATGAAGATAAATTGACCTTAAAATGAAAATGATTGAGAGAGAAGGTCTAGAATTTGATATGTACTTATTTTAAGACCCTATTCTTATGATCAAGTGATTTCTATGTTTTCAAGAACCTCTGTATGTCTAATTTAATAGTATGAATATTATAAAACATGTAGGTGTTAAGGTAATTAGGGTTTAATATAAATAAAAAGGGTCATATCTATACATCTAATCCTTATGAGTGTATTGAAACTCTATGTATGAGTATAAAGGAGTGTGATAATTGATTTAAGAAAGAGTAATAGTATTGTTAAGCTAAAAGGAGCTTGATATGAGGATAAGTCTCATTGGCCTCCAAGATACCAATATAATTGGATCTATAAGAGAGGATAAGAATATGTAGTGAAGGCCATAGATAGAGTATTGTTAGTGGTGAATGGTTAAGCAATCAGAGAACTCAAAGTCAATTTTTGTAAACTAATTTTTAAGGGTGTGGCCCTAGTTTCATGAATTGGTAATAGAGATTTTGGGAGATTCTCATCTAATGACAATCTCATATCTTTCAAGCACTATCCTAGGATACTTTAACTCATACCCTTTTTTATTTAGTTAGATTCACCATTCAAGAAAAAAGTACACTCCATTAGACCCATCCTGATAATAGATAGTCCATTACCCACTCTAATTATGTTTTTGTATCCTCTTATACTTTACTTATGGTTGTTTATAAACCATTCTAATTTAACTTTGACTTTTGTGCATTTTAGGTCTACATTTTTATTATATTAGTCCTCCAAGATCAATTTATTTAAACTATTAATGAAGGTTTATTATTTCTATCAATACCTTAGGTTTACCTAGATTTAATCTCATTCATCTATTTTATCCTTCGCTATGGATCCCTTGGTTACCAAAATTTGATGTCAAGAAGGATCTTGAAATTCACTCAATCTTCCAATGGATATACTTAGAAGTTTACCACTTTAGACAATATGTAACGTTAACCTTGTTATTCTTGACTCAATCACCTCACAAGGTCTATGAAATTCTCAAGATAATTAAATTGAGATTATTGAGTCTTTTTAAAAAGTTCAAAACACCAATTAGGTCTCTAAATGACCAAGAAAACTTGACTTAGTCCTAAAAAACCATGATAGGACTATGTGTAGGCCTTTTGGGTCTTAATAAATATGTTTACTATTCTAGTTTCCTCTTAATATACCATTTAATGACCTCTTTAATGGATACATATTTCCTATAAATATGAGAAACCAATCTTTGTTCACTTGGTTTCTCAAAAGATTAACTTAATAACAATTTTGGTTTTTTAGGTTTGTGTAAGCCTAGTTCTACCTTATTGAAGGAACTTGGGCATGATTCAACTGCCTATTGATTTGGATTGTCTATTAAAATATTTTTTATTGATCACAAAACCTTAACAAACCTTACTAGGAAGTTTGGAGCCAAATAATAAGATAAAATAATTTAATTTTTCCTTTTTAAAACCTTCTTGGTGACTACCTACATGCACTCCTACACATAGTCAACTGTAACTGAATTTATATAACTCCATTCAACTTGAAAACACATAGATTAGTTCCCAAACAAAATCTAAATTTCATACAAATTTTGTAAAGGTTTCATAGGTTAAATCTTTAGTTATGGGTTTGTTTCTCCAAGAAATTATTGGCTATGATTTTCATTATTCATATAGAGCTAAAAACTTGTTAATGATGGTTCATAAATATATTTTATTTTTAGATAAAAATAAGACATATATAAAATACCTAAACACCTCATCTTACCTTCCCAAACTGATAACCAATCTCATGCACTTGTTTGTAAGTGTTTTTGGCTAACTGTATATGATTGTGTACACACAAACAGAGGTTTTTTAAGGGTTTTTAACACAAGAACATCAAATTGGTTATCAAATCCTTATATAAACAATGAAACCTTAATTTAATCATATAAACAAACTAAAACAAGTATCTAACCCATAATCCTTTGTATCCATGCAATAAAATGATGATATTTACATATAGACCTCAAAATTCTTAATGATATACTGTCAATAATTCAAAACGTGAAAACCCTTGAAACATATAATAAAAATCAAAAGGACATGAAATATTTCACTTACTCATTTTCTAAGTTGAATAGCTTATTTAAATATATTATCCTCCTTTTATTAATCAGTCTTCTTACATAAACTTACCGTCATATAGACTGTCAAAATAATATCGCCCTAAAGGCCTTATTCCCTCTTAGTCTCCTCTTTCATCTTTTAAGACTTCATGATTCAACATTTATACATGTTTTCATTGCTTTATTAATCTATTTCATTCAATTTTTATCTTATTTTAACAACCATTTTAAACATAGTTTCTTCTCTAAGATATTTTCCTCTCAGCCTTATATGCTAAAATAGGGTTTCAATGTAGGATATAGCTTCTAGATGAGGTTCATAGAATTATTTAAATTTACCTAGAGTGAATATATGTTTTTAATGAGATAATAGTCCCTTAGGATCATTATGTTCAATTTCATGTCTTCTAAAATGAATTATACCCCTTAAAAGCTTTATATAATATTTCAAATATTCCCTTTTTTGGAGGGAAAGCCCAAACTATTGTTAAATTGACCTATGAAAAGATAATTGAAGAATCTAAGGCTTATTATTAGCTTTGTAAACACCCCTAATATCCTACAAGACTATGAAAAATTACAAATTTAATATATTTACATTTTTGAAATGGTTCATATTCTAATGCTCATGCATTACCATCAGAATGTAATTGGATAATTTAAAAAATAATTTTTATGAAAAAATCTAGGTATAAGTTAAACTAATTTGTTTAAATGAGGAGGTTCTCAATTCAAGTATTGATAGATAATCATACCTCAAAAAATATTGAATTAATGTCTAAGTTTGAATAAATCCATTCCAAATAAGATATATTTTGGAAATAGAATTCAATTGGTTAATGAAGGACATAAGAATGATTATTTTTTTGATAATCCAATGAAATAAAATTGAAACTCAAAAATCATACAAAATTCAAAATGAAAAATATCATTAGTAATATTTTTCATATAATATGACCAATTATATTTTTCTCACTATCACATGACTTTCAATCATCTAAAATTATCAAATCACCTAAAATTATCAAATGTGGATCAATGGTCAAACATTACACTTCATTGTTGATAATAAAAGTCAAAAAAAACTCATTTATCATAAATTAGTTTTAAAATATAATAATAAAATCCATAAAGGATTAAAAAATAAAAATTTAATAGAATGCTAGGTGAATGCCATATAGGCACATGTATAATGTCAATAATACATAGATTGCCATATATACATATAAAAAATGTGTACATTGCCATATAAGCATACAAAAAAGTACATCATGTAAGACATAAGTTAATCATCAAATAGCCTCCCTCTCTTTGCCTTCCTTGAATAAAACCCTCATTGGGATGCCCTATTGGTAGATAGAGATACCTCAAATGCCTTGGATTACTCCAAGATCTGACTGCAGGTCCTATGCTCATAGCTCTCTTACAGTTTAACCTATTCAAATACAAGTATTATTTAAAAATTAACATAAAATACATGCAACCAAGTTAAGAAATTAATTTTAAAATAGAATAAAAGAACATTTAAACATGCACTTACTGCAATCTCATGGTCCTACTCAATATAATTTTGATGCTCAATTGGGTCAGTGGCAGGTTGAGTTGCATGAACAGGCATTTGAAATGAGGAAGAAATATGAGAAGTTTCCCTAGTAATTATTTGAATAGGACTATCATATGTCATGGGACAGCCCTACATACACAATAAAATCACATAAGTTATATTTATTGGGCAAGTATGTAGTAAAATTATCAAAAAAAACATTTTATAATTAAAAATTACAAGTTAATAAGTACCTTTGTGAGGGCATATGTGGATGACATTGTTGTAACAATGCCTATGTCTACCTTCACTCATAGTGATGGATGAGTGTTTACTCAAGACATCAACTGAACAAACAAGGTCTCACTTAGTTTTCTATAAAGTATCAAAGATATATGGCAATTTTGTCTCCTTTATTAAAATAACAGTGTAAAATTAGCTCAAAATTTTACCTATACGTAAGTAAAAGGTGTCGTGCTAACACATGTAGATACAGTAGTAGATGGGCCAATAGTTAGCCCTGTATATGTAAAAAATGGCTTCATAAGATCAAATCTTGCAAACATGGACTATGATAATGAATAGATTGTCTCCTCTTGGAAAATAAAAAATTATATACATATATTATTCATTTTCCATGTAAATTAATTGTTAGATTTTAAATTTACAAATATAGCTTAAATTTGACATGAGATTTATATAATAGATACTTGCATCCATGTAGTGGCCAATAACTACACACCAAATTTGTGTGCCAAAAACTCTTCACTCAAGAGTATATCTTCCAACCCCTCTGAACCACCAGCATCATCATCATCAAAAGATCAAGTACATATATCTCCACAAGATCTATAAGGATGGGGTCAAGTATGCACACTGCATGGTGTATCTCTAGCATCATGTTAGGAATAAATCAAACAATTAATGAGAAATAATTTCACAAAATCACAATAATAAGAGATATGAATAGAGATACATAAACAACAGAAATTAAAATGCACAACAAGAAGATAAGATTCAGCATGGTTCACCCTATGTGGGCTACATCCACCAAGAAACACTTGCTCGCATTTTATTACAAGCCAACAAGAGTACAATCCACTATTAAATTACTCTTCTTATAATTATAATGCAAAAATATTGTTTAGAGTTGTACTCAACAAACTCTCCTAAATTTATCCTTGAATTCACACACTTTATTCTCCTTCTCAAACTCATTTCTCTTTTCTAATGTATTACCTATTGTATGTCCATCTATACATAATACATCAATAGATAACCAACATAGTGGTTTTAAAAAATAATGGGTACCAAAACCATGGGCCAAGTCAACCCATAATGGTTCCCCATTAAGGGGGTCCAAAAAAAATTTGGGGGGTTGCCTCCCCTAAACCCTTGATTTTTTGGGAGATATCACCCCTAAACCCCTACTTTTCATGGGTTGCCTCCCCTAAAACCTGATGAGAATACATTAAGAGTGTATACTACATTGTAAATGTACCACATTTTAAATACATTGTAATTTGGAAATAGGCTCCATAATATAACACATCAATCACTGAAAACCTACTCATATGTTAAATGTGTGTATTAATAAGTGTACTAAGCACATGTAAAGTGTCAATCTACATAACCTCCTTCACCATAGAGGGGATATAAGGATGAAGTGGCTTTTGGGTAGGGATCCTTATAGGTTGATTCAGAACATGATGTGCACCTAGTTGATCCTGCATAGAGCCTTTCGCTCGGCCCTAAAACTCACCATAATAAAAATAATTTGGAATATCATTGAGGATAAAATCGTAGTAGAGTTTCCTCAAAAAATACAATGAGACCTCATGGTTTTTAAATAGTGGATAATCAAACATCATCCACCATCAGTCCCATAAATTGGTTTTGATCAAATATGTTGGCACCTATGGATTGGGAAACATTAGTAGTTACTATAAATGTTGTATTGGTGGTTGGGTCAATGAATAATGCATAAATGGATGGTTTTGATATTTATTTATTTTTAACCTCATGTGCTAATAATTTTTTAGCATAATAATCCCTAAAACTATCCCAATATGATGCCTATATATCAATTTGACTCATTATCAAGTCAACTTAACCCAATAATGACTCTTGGTTATTGGCTAGATAGGTGTGGTGAGTGTTGATGGATGTGGGATCCCTCATTATCTTGATTAGTTGATCAATTTCAATTTGTTTTCCATAATGTGTACAGCTAGATACTCCTGGCTGCATGGGGGATCTTGTGGAATTGTAGGAGGGTTAAGTGAAGGAATATGAGGGTTAGGAGGGTTAGGTTGAGGGTTAGCCAAAGGATTAGGAGAGTCATGTGGAGGGTTAGCTAGAGGATTAGGATTTTCAAATGGAGGGTTAGCCATAGGAACATCAGGGTTAGGTGGAGGGTTAGTAGGATGGTTATGGTCTCTTGTAGTGGATTGGTTTGTTTAAAACAAATAATTTATAAATAAAACAATGTAAAAACAAAAAATTGGTAAAATTTAAGGTTAATAGGTGTAGTTTTTTATCACTTACCTCAAATACGTGGTGACATTGTGAATTTATATATGTGTCAAGTTTTCTAATGGACTTGTAACAAGTTTTGAGGTCTTTGGAGAAAAAAAATGATCGTAGAATAGTTTTTAAGATTTGGAAAAAAGTTAAATGGTAGCGTTTGGTTGTAGATTTTATTTAAAATAACACAAGTAATACATACACATTATAACAATGCATATGCATTACCATAACACATATGCATTACCATAATATATACATGTTATTTTAGCACATACATATTATGGCTTGGCAATTGTCGAGCCATACTTTTAATAATGCATATGTTGAAAGTGTATGTCCACAAAATTATCCCCCAACTTTGTGTACATACCCATAAATCAATTTAAATAGTTTATTTGTTTATAGCATTTAATTAATACTTAAAATAAACAAATCAAATAGTTAATTATAAATATTAAACAAATTAACAATATATTTTTTATACGTATTAATCACATGAAGTGGTTTGTTATGAGATGGTCAAAAACATTTTTTTTCCTATACTTCTACCTCATTTCTTAGTCATTTCATTTTCTTTAATTATATCATTATTTGTTGATTTCTCCTTAACACTTGTATTCATTATTTTATTCTTATCACCAACATGCTCTATTTCCTTTAGATCTTGAAAAAAAGGAATTTAGGAACTATTTACCCTATTTTTTATTTTAATTAAAATAAAGGATAAACTAGTTGCAATTAAAAAATATCTACGCACAAATGACTAAAAATATAGAAATCATATGTAGCTAACATGATACGATGAGAAACAAATTCCAAATGCAATAAATGAAACTAAACTAAGAAATGTAAATGATAAAGGGGCAAAGAATGATCACACCCTTTTTGTTACATAAATCTAAGATTGTAAACAACCTACATACATTATGCATAACATTATTTTGAAATATGAAAGTTGTGTGATGCTTTGGGGCAAACCCATACCTATGTTAAATAAATCTATACATTCATGGTTATCTAACTATGGTTGATTTTATCCTATTGTGGTTGGGCTCACCCTATTAGGTTTTCACAAATTGGTTTTTATGTTTCCTATGCATTGACATGTTCATGTTATGCATGTACCTTCACTTCACATATATGATGGATAAAATGTGAAAAATATGTGAATCTCCTCCTTGATCTAGCTTGCACTCAAAAACAAACAAATATTTATTGAGTCAAGCAATGACCAATACATCATTGCAAACTACATATCCCACAATCATGTAATTAGACCTACATGTATCTCAATGAATGTGTGGATGGAATAGCTCAAGTGAGTGTTTTTTAGCCTTTTCTTCCCTAGAATTGATGACACAACTACATGTATTTTAATAACCTCCTTTGGCACAAGGTAAATGTAGAGAAACCAATATAAGAAGGCAATGTCACAAGTGTATAAGATTTCATTTGATTCTTAGCTTGATTGATGTTTGGCTCTTGATAATCATAAATGTCTTACCTCTAGATATATACCTCTTAGATCTGCCCTTCAATATAATGCATGGCTTGGTTAGACCTTGTATATATATGTTGACCTAGCTTAACCTAAACACATTTTCTTACAATGGTAATGTATAAAAAAAAGATTAAATGTGCAATATTTTTAGAAACAATTTAACAAACCCAAAAAACAAAAGGGGAAAATCAGGATGCATATAATTTTTTCCAAGATAAACCCAGTCTATAGGTTGGTCCAGGATAGACCTGTGTAGTGTACAAGTCTATTTAGGAGATGACTTTGGCTCCAGTTTGTAGGCAAGGCTAGGTGATAAGTGAGAAATAGTCTAGATAAGTTAATAGATAAATTATTATAAGTATTTGAGTATATATATGCCTAATGGACTAGGTATAGAACTATTATGGGGTTAGAGTGACCCTAGAAATAAAATTCAATGTAAACATTTTCCAAATAAGGTAAACTAGGAATAAGAAACTGGGAAAAAGGGTCTTGTGCCAAATTTAGGTTTCTACATAATACACCCACTTTGATATGGGTATGTGAGTGAAATCTATGAGTGCGTCAAAGTATAAATGTAAATAATTGAAACATGTACCTTCACTTACCTATGGAATGATGAAATATTTTTTATGTACATTCAAGTTGAGATTCCATCCACATCATATATTTGATATACATAAAACAAATGTTAAATGCTATAGGTAGTCAAATTCTCATGATATGTTTTAATTTTTAAAAATTTCCAACATGATTTTAAATTTGAAAACAAATCAAAGGAACAAATACACATGGTCGGTATCACCCCAAATGCCACATCAATAATAATTTAGATAGGTGTTGACACATAACCAACACTTCTTTCAGAGTCTTCAAAAACCTAATCCACTTCTTGATCAAGGAAGTAGATAAACTTTTCCACTTTGTGACTTTTCCTTTTTTTAAATTTTGGCTTTAGAAATGTCATGATATATGCCCCACTTTTGAGGTAAAGGATAAATAACTTTTGTTTCAATTACTTATCTCAAAATAAAAGGTTAAATGTCTCATATATTTGGAAAAATAAATTAGTTGAAGCATGTTACAATCCTAGAAACATAATAAATTGAATATTTTCATCATTTCAAAAATTTGCATACATCATATATTAGGAAAAATAAATTAGCCAAAGCATGTTATAATCCTAAAAACATATGCAATTTTATAGTTTCCACAATCATAATGTTCTAAAAAGTTTGCATATTTTGAAGCAGAATTTTGGATATAGTTATACCACATACAATCATGTAAAGTGAAATATAGTGTAGGAAATATATTACCATATCAAACATAATGCACTAGGGTATGATCCCCCTTTAGAAAATCAAAATGGGAAGTAGGTTTTATGTCCCCAAATGTCACATTAAAACCCCTAGTTATGCTAGATAAAGAAATAAGAATACACACAAATAGCATGCTCCCATAGATGTATGGTGTAAACCATGGAAACATAAGCATCACATAAGTACACAATAATATGCATGATATACATCATAGATAAAATCATAGTATAGTAATATAGTGCCGTCAAGTTAGAACCACACAATGTTACTGACCATACCCAAGTTAGTGACATGACACATAAAGAATTAACTCACACAAGACATGAATACAATAAGGTCGTCTATGAACAAGGGCACACAAATAAGTAAACTCATGCATAATCAAGCAAGCATTTGTACACCGAAAATCAATGTAAGAGTGTAAAAATCACAATGTAAAACATCCATGAGATAAGAGACGTATAAGGTACTAGTAGAAGATGTAGTAATCTAGCTCAATATGATAAAGGAAAAACAAATATGGATATTAGCATGCAAGAATATGTTGAAATGGTAATTCCCCCAAGTTATGACATATTTTATCTAAAATTGGCCCCTCCAAGATGTGGGCACATGCTTTGAAATTAAGTATTATGTTACCTGTGAATTTGCATACCATTCAGGCAAGATAATACCATGAAAATCATATGTGTAAACCATGGATAATAAAAAACTACAGCATAGGTAAACATGTAACATGTATAAATCAATGTTTGTGAATGTTTGAATTTTTTATCTTGTTATTTTTTTATTTTTTCAAATGTTTTTAATTTTTTAATTTTGTCAATGTTTTTAAAATTTTAAATTTTTTTGAAGTTTTTTTTAAAAAATAATACTTTTTCCAATGTTTGTATGTTTGGGCCCCTAGACGAGAAAATTATGAGTTATGTAGGAATCAAAAATGATAAGCATAGCATGATAGAGTGTATTAATATTGGATTGAGTATCATGATCCATGTAATAGTACAAACCAAATATGTAATATAGGTCTCAAAGTGCATGATAAAATCAGAATGTCATAACATATGATATAGTTGACTACATAACAAGAATAAATATAAAATGAATCATAAGTTAATGATATTAATTTATATGGGTAAGACCTCCTACCCCTATTTTGAAAATTCTCAAAGAAATCAAGATATGACATGATAAAAATCATATGTCAATGTAATGTGCAAATCATAGAGTTTGAAGCTAAGAATACATAGTGTCAATGTGAATGTGTGTGTGTGTGTGTGTGTGTGTGTGTGTGTGTGTGTGTGTGTGTGTGTGTGTGTGTGTGTGTGTGTGTGTGTGTGTGTGTGTGTGTGTGTGTGTGTGTGTGTGTGTGTGTGTGTGTGTGTGTGTGTGTGTCTATGTGTGTGTGTGTGTGTGTGTGTGTACCTTTGCCTTTTGGGGCATCATACACACACATGTTTATCATTGACATATTATGAGTTTATTTGAGCATGACTTTAGCATAGTCTATCCAAGGGGGCATGATGTTCATAGTTCCATCTTATCCATTATACCGATTATACTTGTATCACTTTCGCAGGCCATATTACTTGTGTGCCTTGCCTTATTATTATGAATATATGTGTCATGTACACCAATGTAAAAGATATAGACAATGGAATACTACTTATGAAAATAAAGCAATGTTAAGACATAAATTGTGTTAAGGACATGAAATCCCTAATACAAATATAATAAGGCAAGGCATGCAAGTAATATGGCTTGCTAAAGTGATACAAGTATAATCGGTATAATGGATAAGATGAAACTATGAGCATCATGCCCCCATGGATAGACTATGCTAAAGTCATGCTCAAATAAACTCATAATATGTCAATGATAAACATGTGTGTGTATGATGACCCCAAAGGCAAAGGTGTGTGTGTGTGTGTCTGTGTGTGTGTGTGTGTGTGTGTGTGTGTGTGTGTGTGTGTGTGTGTGTGTGTGTGTGTGTGTGTGTGTGTGTGTGTGTGTAATCAATAAAGATAATGCTTGGGTATGATGCCCACATAATAAAATAGATATGATCATGTATGAAACCTTGTTTTTTTATTTTTTAAGTTATATATGTATAATAAAATAGAAATTAGCACAAGAGAGCATGGGGTCGTATAGGAAAAAAATAATCAAGGTTCATAGACTAGAAGAAATGAAATGAGAAAGATTATAAGCAACTATGGTTCCCCTTGGAACTCAATGCATGTTATGACAAAATGTCTCGATAAGTATGTTTTCATTTTCAGGAAGAGTAGTGTAAGTGCTAAGAATAAGTTCAACAGTCAAATGGTCAAGGTTGGTGAAACATATCAAACAACATGAAACAAGTGGATATAAGAATGTCAATGCAAATATAAGGCAAACACCAAGCAAAATCTATAAAATAGAAGAATACAATAGAGGTCAAAAAATAGGCCTAAATCGTAATCATAGATTTGAGGATGGTTATGATAAATTGCAAATAGCATGAATAAATCCATGTACACATATAATATATGTATACCTTATGTAAGTAATAAGTAAGAAATAGGATGCATGTAAAGGCAACTATATATTATTGGTGCTAGGAACAGGAGGAATTACATTGTGAATAAAGATTTCCACATAAAAAGTAATTATATTATATTGGATTTTTTTATATACAAAGAGGTGAAAGTTTATAAAGCTTTCATGGGGTAGTTACGGGGCCCAACTAACTCTCTAGTGAACCAATAAACCTACTAACAAGTTTATTTAATTTAGTTGCTATCATACTAACAAAAACATAAGAAAAATAAGATTGGATCAATTGACCCAACAAACCCCCTTGATCCAATAAGGGGTACAGAAGATGATATGGATCCATGACTATGAAGTCATCAAAATTATGTGACACCTACAACTGGCAAGCTATACATCATGGTACTAATCAAATCGATGTCACTCTATATAGAATCCCACCCCATGAGTTATGGCATAAAATTTGATGAACATGATCAAGACTTGCTCATTCCATGTGATCATTGTATTGTACTATAGTAGAACATGATCAAGTCATATTCAACCACATTGAACTACATAAGGTCTCACACATAAATCCATCCAAGTAAATATTCAGTATTGTGTATGGCACACCTCCCTGATGTCTAAAAAATGTTGACAGACCTTTGCTCAACACTTATGGTGCTAGTAACTCCTATGTTAACTTGTACAATCACTGATGATTGATTAAAGGCCTTGTATTATCTTCTACTCTATCAAGCGAGAGGTGAGAAGCCCTTCAGCAAAAACACCAAATCAAAACTACTTTTTCTACTCCTCATCATGAATATCAATGGAGTGAAGAAAATCAAAATTGAAACTGAAATAAGCATACTACTACTAACAAAATTGTCATTCAAACATTTGACCCAAACTCCAAGCAAATAAATATGGAGAAGTGGAATAGTCCTTCAACCTCCAAAAGATCCTCTAACCTCCAGTGTGACACTTACACTTTATCAAACACAAAGATCTTGATGGACCTGTAAATTACAAGATGGTCATTGATAGCACAATCATGAGGTGACATTATGAGAATTTTTATTTTAAAGGTGCCAGTTTCGATCGAAAATACACCTTTATACATTATTTTTATTACATTTGTTGTAAAAATCATACAAAGAAGCTTCAAAACACAAAATACACCATGTCGTTATGTCTGGAATGTCTGAAAATGAAGAAATCAAGTAATTAACGATCACTTTTACACAAATTAAACCACAAAAGTTACAACCAATGTCATGACTTACACCCTTATATTGCCTATTTTCCTTTACAAAGCCTTTAACAAATAGAATATTCCCTTTTCAAAAAAGCATATTCCCAAAAATCAAAGTCAAAGTTAACCAAAAAATTGATTTGAAAGGAATTAAACTCCTGACCTCTATTTTTTAGAGTAATTTACAAAATTATTATCACCAACTCTTCTTCAATCAATGTGAAAACATAATAAATTATTCTATATAACCTTATCTTTTGTTGTTGATGTGATAAATAAATATAAATTTACATTTCACTTTCATGTAAAAATATGTGATGCCATTTTACTTATACATAAAAATAAATGTATTGGCTTTCTATAGAGCCCGTAGGGTATAAAATCAAATGAAAGTATATTGATACCCTTTACGCACTATATCACACCTTATTTTTGTGTCGTATAGGTATATGATCAAAAATAATATGCCATTGTACAGGTTTGATCTTCTATATTCTAAATCAATGAATTGTGTTGAAGTGTTCTAGAACAAATTTGTAAATAAATTTATTAATGTTGTACATTTTTCAAGTCATCATCATACACACAGGCAATGAATGATCAAGAAATAAAGTTAAAATTCAATTAAAAACATACCATTATTTGTGATGTACATTGGACAAACTCATTTAAAATATTAACAAAAATCATCAAAAACTTACCCAAACACCCCCTGGGATTGCACAAAAATATGGCGATAAATTATGCATGAAATTTCAATTCTTATATGAAAAAGCAAAAGAGCTTATGGAAAGTGAAGTAATTATTTCAAATGATCTCATTATGTAGCTAGATGCTATCAAATTTGGATAAATTGTGTTAGGACCGCGGAAGCACCAATGATTACCATGTACAAGCAACTTAACATGCGAAATTCAACCAGAAGTAACAAGTAACTAGAATTAACAAATGACACTAAATATGAGAGACAATACACAATCTTGTATTAATACTCATGCCTGAAGGAAATACAATGAATATGCCACAATCTTCCACACCTCTCAGATGTACAGATCTCTTTCCCTCAAGAGTTCACTCTCCTACCAAAAATGGTCCCAACACACAACTCAAACACAGAGTTGGTGTTCACCTCCAACCAGTTAGTAATAACCCTGCCAGTACACAAGTACTCAAAGTACTTCAAGTAGATCTCCCATGAACCTGCAGCAACCTGCAACTCAAATGATCTTACTTACCATGTAGAACTTCCTGATCTTGCTGCCACCTGCAAATCAACTATTCTTACAATTAGAAGGATCTCTTCCTTGCCTTTGAATCCTTGATCCTTCTGATTCTCCAAACCAGTACCCCAGTGGATCTTCTCCCTGATCTTGCACACCTGCAGACAAATCTGATCATACACACTCGGCACCCCTGTGGAACTAGGAGGAGCTACCCTTGCTCTCTTCACTCTCAGAAGGAGCTAACCTTGCTCAACTCAAACTAGAACAAATTACAATATAGTCCATGAGTCTATTATATAGATCTCATGCAAACAATAATTAAACATCCAATTACAATAATTAGATCCGTAGCTCTAAGGCTAAAATTAGCCTTTAACATGCAAACAACCAGTTCGTTAACAAACTATCCATAACACTCACAGTTTCGAACCACACAGGTGACCGACGTCAGTCCCTGTCTGCCTGGAGATGACCGACGTCAGCCGAATACTGTCGATGTCAGTTTCATTCCTGTCTACCCCTGACAGACATCGATTAGACTGACCGACGCCGGTGACTGTGACACTCAGCAACCTCCTCCCCTATTTGTATCAGTGAAGCTTTTAGCTCCACAACCTAACAATCTCCCACTTCGAGATAAACAGTTGCACTGTACCTATACCTATACATCGTCTAATTTGTTTTTTGGCTTGTATCCCTCTTTAAGCTCAATCCTGAAGACCAACCACCACACAACCTATGGTGCACCACCTGTCATCCAAGTAACCTGCCACATTCAAAGTACTTGACCCTGCATAGCATGAATCCCTGCTACTGGTCCCTCTCAGATACATGAGAATCCACTGAACTGCCCTCCAGTGCTTCTTTTCTGGATTGGCTCTAAACTTTCTGATAGCACCCACTTCTTGGGCAAACTCAGGGAGTACACATGTACTCAACCTCATCATGTGAATCAAGACACTGTTCATAGAACTGTCCAACCCTCGGCGTGCTGATCGGTTTTACACAATCATCCAGAGACAAAATCAACATGTGACCTTCTATGTCTCTAGAACACACTTATGCCAAAGAATTTTGCTCCTCCAAATTCTTCATGACACACCTCCGAACTAACTTTACCCTTAGCTCAAAAAAACCCTGTATGTGTAACCCTGCATCAAGCAAACACACAACATACAGTAATAAGATGATGTTGCAATCATCACCCACCTGGTAAAGAAACCACAGTAGTTACAATGACATTGACTAAAGCCATGCTTTGTCATCCACCTGTCAAACATGTACCACTGTCCTAGAGCTTCCTCAAGACCATATGCCCTGGCCTTCCATCTCACGCATCCATTCTCTCTATTCTTTAACCAAGGAATCCATTCATCTCTCAGTGCTTTCATATCAGTTGGCAACCCTACCAAATCTCCCATTTGGTTCTGCATCCTATTCATGCCATGCTCCCACTATTTTTTGGATCCTTCCTGCTCTGCAGTGAGCAACTAGTATAAAGAAGAGGAACAACGAATTTGAGGCTTAGCCTTTCAGTCCTCCACATGGGCGTTTGAGACTCATTGATAGCTTGCTATCTGCCCAAAATATCTTCCAGTGACCGACCTCGGTCACCACACAGTCTGCACCCGACCGACGTCGGTTCCATGCGACTATCTAGGTCATCGACGCCGATTATCCTATTGATGTCGGTCTCCACCTGCTTGACACCACCAACTTTGCTTGTTTGCACATGATCGACGTCGGTCCCTATCTATTTGACGTTGATTTTCTGTGACCGATGTCGGTACCTGTGTTCTCTTGTGAGTGATGACTTTTTACCCGCGAGCTCTTTTTGGATCAAAACCTTGTCCAAACTGCCCTGCTCAGAGTTACTCAGTCCCATCCGCTGATCTCTATCCATCATCTCCTCCATAAACACCAAGGCTTTCCAATTCTTAAGTCTGTCAAACACATCTGACTTCCACTTAAGAACATGCATATCCTTCTTGCTCATGTGACCAAGCCTAGAAAACCACGTCCTTGCAATAGAAAAAAATCAGTAATACAAGCAAGTAGATAAAGAGTACCTGCTTTCTTACCACTTGCTAATTTAAGTGCATCTGCTGTAAGAGTTTTTTTGCATCTCTCATCACCCAACTTTCCTAAAAAAATTAGCCGCATCTTCAAGACTGGGACCTGCATGACCTTCTTCAACACCCATGTGTTGGCCGCCTGCAATTTCAACAACACTTCCCCTTTGCCAATACTTTGACAAGGCTCACCAACCCCTCTATTTGGGGCTGCATGGAAAGAGGCAACAGAATCTATAAACCAAGATTCTACTTTATCCAAGGAACATCCCATAGCATCCAGTGCAACAACACCTGCAACATCTGCTTCTTCAGTTCCTTCATGCTGATCTTCTACCAACCAACAATATTCCTTTACCTGCTCTTTCTTTCCATAACACCATAATTGATCATTCGTGCTTTTCAATTTATCCATTCTTAGTGTACTTTCTTCTGCCATTGCTATACTCCCACTCAATCAGAAACCCCTGAGAGTGACCTGTAATCAAACACAAACCTGCTCCCTACAACTTTAACTCTGATACCAACTATTAGTGGTATCAAGCTATGAACCAGCACCCTGGCTATGATACCAACTGTTAGGACCGCTTAAGCACCAATGATTACCATGTACAAGCAACTTAACATGCAAAATTTAACTAGAAGTAACAAGTAACTAGAATTCACAAATGACACTAAATATGAGAGACAATACACAATCTTGTATTAATACTCATGCCTGAAGGAAATACAATGAAGATACCACAATCTTCCACACCTCTCAGATGTACAGATCTCTTTCCCTCAAGATTTCACTTTCCTACCAAAAACGGTCCCAACACACAACTCAAACACAGAGTTAGTGTTCACCTCCAACCAGTCAATAATAACCCTGCCAGTACACAAGTACTCAAAGTACTTCAAGTAGATCTCCCATGAACCTGCAGCAACCTGCAACTCAAATGATCTTACTTACCATGTATAACTTCTTCCTGATCTTGCTACCACTTACAGATCAACTATTCTTACAATTGGAAGGATCTCTTCCTTGCCTTGAATCCTTGATCCTTCTGATTCTCCAAACCAGTACCCCGGTGGATCTTCTCCCTGATCTTGCACACCTGCAAACCAATCTGATCATACACAATCGGCACCCCTATGGAACTAGGAGGAGCTACCCTTGCTCTCTTCACTCTCAGAAGGAGCTAACCTTGCTCAACTCAAACTAGAACAAATTACAATACAGCCCATGAGTCTATTATATAGATCTCATGCAAACAATAATTAGACATCCAATTACAATAATTAGATCCGTAGCTCCAAGGCTAAAATTAGCCTTTAACATGCAAACAACCGGTTCATTAACAAACTGTCTGTAACACTCACAGTTCTGAACCGCACAGGTGATCGATGTCGGTCCCTATCTGCCTAGAGATGACCGACGTCGACCGAATACTGCTGATGTTAGTTGCATTTCTGTCTACCCCTGACCGACGTCGATTGGACTAACTGACACCAGTGACTATGACACTCAGCAACCTCCTCCCCTGTTTGCATCAGTGAAGCTTTTAGCTCCACAACCTAACAAATTGTGCCTCAATGAAGAAATTATGAATTTAGTGAACAAAAGATAAAATGGGTAAAAACAGATGGAGATTGTTCAAGGTTAACCTTGCTAGTTATTTCATAACGAGTGCCATAAGAAAGAGCATGCAATCCAAACTCTTCAATAGAAAGCAACATTTAAAACCCTGATGAATTGATGAAGACTTAGGACTTTGGGTATGGTAGACACTCTTCCTCTCCTTCTGTTGTCACATTCATGGCTTCCTCATTTTCTTATTGTGGCTCTGATACCATTGTTGGCACAAGGAACAGGAGGAATTACATTGTGAACAAATCTTTCCACACAAAAAAATAATTATATTATATCGTACTTTTTGTTTACAAAGAGGTGAAAGCTTATAAATCTTTCACGGGGTGGTTATGGGACTCAACTAACTCTCTTGTGAACCAACCTACTAACAAGTTTATTTAATTTATTTACTAACATACTAACAAAAACATAAGCAAAATAAGATTACATCAACCAACCAACATATATATCAAGTGTGATTGCTTATCATGATGTTACTATATAACCATTGACAAAGTAATTAATTTTCCCTCGTGGGAGAGTTAAAAATGTAATCATAATCATATCTAGCTATATTTTCCTACCTTTTACCAAAATCAAGGTATACCATAAAAATCAATTGTGAAAACATGGATACGCAAACTTTGTATTATATGTATATAGGTATGATGTATATCATACAATCAAGATAAATGCAAAAAAAAACATATTTTATGAATGTTTTTTTTTTTTTTAATAATTTTGACAAAGTTTTAGGAGGAAGGTACAACATATAGAAGAAGAAAAGTTATGCACAAGACTATGGTATAGTAAACATGTCAAAAGATGTATGCATTGAAGCCCATGTTATTCCTTATTAGGTATTTAACGTGTATTACAGGGATGGTCGTTATCCTCTCAATATGTCTCATCACAGAATAAGTGATCATCTTCATCAAATTTTTTTTCATTGAATTGATCATTTATTTTAAAAAAATATATATTTTGAAATGTCTTTATGAGATTGAATTTATTTTTTAGAAATGACTTTTTGTAGAGGATTTTGAGGAAGCTTGATTTTGTTTTGATTAATTAATTTTTGAATTTTGTCTCTTAAAGGAATGTATCTATCTGTTGAATGTCCTCTTCTTTTATGACATGAAAAAAAAACATATTTGTGATTTGTTGGCTTATAGTTTGAAAATGTGTGTCACATATGTGGTAATGTAAGCAAGATTTTTTCTATAAGTAATTCAATATTTTATATTAATTCTTGAATAAAGATGTTGATTTGGTTGCAATATGCTCAACATCTAGTAGTATTGCTTCTTAAACCCTAGTAATAGAGGAATGCTTAATCGGTTCATGAGCTTTAACTTTGCTTAATTACTTAATAGATGTTGTTAGTTTCTTCTTAATCTAAGTATTAGGAATTTTGGGAATTGGTATATCAGTATAAATGTTGGTTGTTCCCTTAAAAGGTGATGTTTTGATCATGGATTTTTTCCTCTATTTCAATATCCCTATATGTAAGATGATTAAATGATTTTTATATTGTCCCAAGTAACTTATGTTGATAGATTCTATGAGACCATTGATAAAATATGTTTTCTTTATGTTAGGTTGTGGAGCTAAAAGCTTCACCAGGATGCGAACAGGAGGAGTTGTGGAGGTTGCTGAGTTACAGAACAGTTGCAGGGCAATCGACGGTAGTCTGATGAACCGATGTTAGTCATATTACAGTGCAGAAGCAACCGACATCGGTTATGAGTCGGCTGACATCGGTCAGGAAGGAGCCGACATCGACAACCTGTGTGTGCATGCAGTTTGCATGAGGGTTTCGGACTGGTCTATTTTTGGACAGGCAGTTTGCATGTAAAGACTATTTTTGGTCTTAGAGTTGCAAGTCTAATTATTGTAATTGAGAAAGTCTAATTATTGTATGCATGAGATCTATATAATAGACTCATGGGCTATATTGTAAAAGTGTGCTAGAAAGCCATTGTGCTTGAAGAGAGAGCAAGAGTAGCTCTTCCTAGTTCCAAAGGGGTGTTGAGTGTGTATGATCAGGGAGAGTTGCAAGTTGTGCAAGTTCTACTAGGAGGTCCACTAGGGTACTGGTTGAATAATCATGAGGACTTGGTGAGGCAAGGACAAGGGTTCTTCAGGTTGTAGAGATATCTACATGGTAAGTAAGGTCTGTTGATTTGCAGGTGGCAGCAAGGAAAGGGAGATCTACTTGGAGTACGATTGTGTACTTGGTGTACTGGCAGTGTTGTTACTGACTGTGGAGGTGAACAACAACTCTGTATTGGAGCTGATTGTTGTGACCGTGATGAGAGATTGAAGTGTTGAAGGAGAATTACAGGTGAACCCTAGAAGTGTGAGAGCTCTAGAGGTGTGGGAAGAAGAAGTGCGGCATCTTCTTTATTATATTTTCTTCTGATTGAGTATTAATACAATTGGGTATTGTCTCTCATATCCTGTGTTGTTTCATATTTTTAGTTACTTATTCATTCTGGTTAAATTATGTGTTTAGTTGCTAATACAAAGGTAATCAAGTGTGCCCTTAGTGGGCAGTAGGATCCTGACAGTTGGTATTAGAGCATGTTTGTTGTTTTAGATTCCTAACAAGTGGTATCAGAGCTTCAAATTGGGTTACTAACAGGTGGTTTCAGATCTGATTAGTGTTTGTTGATTACAGGTCACTCACAGGGGTTTTAGATTGAGTGGGAGTATAGCAATGGCAGAATAAAGTAAGCTACGAATGGAGAAACTGAATAGCACGAATGGTCAGATTGATGGAAAGAAAGAGCAGGTAAAAGAAGATTGTTGGTCGGTAGAAGATCAGCATGTAGAAGCAGATGTTGCAGGTGTTGTTGCACAGGTTGCTCTGGATAAAGTAGAATCTTGGTCTATAGATTATGTTGCCTCTTTCCATGCAGCCCGAAATAGAGCATCTTTTCATGGGTATGTTTTTGGAGACTTTGAAGAGATTTATTTAGGGGTTGGTGAGCCTTGTCACATGGTTGGCAAAGGGGAAGTGAAGCTAAAATTGTAGACAGATAACACACAAGTGTTGAATGAGGTCATGCAGGTACCAATCTTAGAGATGAGTCTAATTTCTTCAAGAAAGTTAGGTGATGAGAGATGCATAGTAACTCTCACAGTGGATGCACTTGAATTTGACGGTGGTAAGAAAGTAGGTATCCTTTATCTATCTACTTATATTATTGATTCACCTTCTATTGCAGAGATGTGGCTTTGTAGGCTTGGTCACATGTGTAAGAAGGAAATGCATGTTCTTAAGCGGAAGACAGATATCTTTGACAAACTTAAGAACTGGAAAGCCTTGGTGTTCATGGAAGAGATGACGGACAGAGATCCGCTGAGGAGACTGAATTATTCTGAGCAGGGATGTGTTAATATGGACAAGGGTTTGATCCAAAAGGAGCTCACAGATAAAAAGTCATCATCACTCACAGATAGGTGAACACGTCGAGATATCATGTGCAAATCAGTCGATCAGCAGAGGAACCGACGTCGGTTAGAACAGACAGGCACCGACGTCGATCATGTGCAAATCAGAACAATAGAGTCGCTCCTCAGATGGTGTCGCAATTGAATATGCAGCAGGAATTCGACAGAATATGTCGTATTAACAGAAAGGAACACTCTTTCACCTTACAGACGCCACACCTCAAGTGTAGCAAAAGGGACACTCACCAACCAGTCAGTCAGGGAATGAACCTGAACCTACAATTCAAAGTCATGTAGATCTCCAGTAAGGGTCAGTCGCAGGGAACCGACGTTGGTCTGGTGCAGATTGGGAGATGGCTGAGATCGGTCACTGGAACGGATGTTGGGCGAACAGCAAGCTGTCAAGGAGATAAACAGCTGCATATGGAGGACTGAAAGGGTATGTGAACCTCATATTCTTGACCCTTGTTCACCTTCTTTATTTTATTTGTTGACTTACTGATGGTCAAGAAACCTCAGGAAGATATGAAGAGGCAATATAGGTAGAATCCTAGAACACACTCATGAAATTCTCCAGTGGGAGCATGGCATGAATTTTTTAGAAGAGAACCAAGCGGGAGATTTGGTAGAGTTGTCAGCGGGGATGAAAATAACTTCCTAGTCACTAAGTGAAAGATGAATGGATTCCACCTTCAGGTTAAAGAAGAGAGTGGATGGATACGTGAGATGCCTTTCTGCCGACAAGGCCAGGGTATAAGGTCTTGAGGAAGCTGCAGGATCAGTGGTAGAATTCCTCTGCAGGTTTTGTCACTTTCTCCTTGAAAACCAGGTGGATGACAAAGAAGGGCTTCACTCAAGAACCAGCATCAATGTCAGTGTAACCATTGTGTTTAAAACAAGTCTTTACCGCTATAACAAGTTGGATGATGATTGCAACATTATTCTAACAGAAATCAGTTACTGTATGTGGTGTGGTTACTTTGCTTGCAACAATCTGACAAGGTCACACATGCAGGGAGTTTCTGAGCTAAAGGTAAAGTTAGTTCAGAGGTATGTCATGAAGAATTTGGGAGCAGCAAAATTCTTTGGCATAAGAGACATGGAAGATCACAGGTTGATTTTGTCTCCAGTGGGAGCTGATGTGAAGAAGGTGTTGGCTTACACTGGGTTCAATAATCAAGACTCAATCTAACAGATCCCAGAGCCTTCCGATCAAGAACCTCCCATTCTTCATCTTTCATATCCAAGGGTTTGCTAGCAACCCCACCCAACGGTAGTACAAATCTTTCTGATACAGATAGTAAGCACACCAAGGTTGACTAAACTCCCACTCAAACAGAAACCCTTCAAGCTGAGCTTAGAACAGTGTTCGAAATCACATAAGGTCTGGTGTAGACCTAAGTTTTCCCAAGTAGTGGGAGTTGTTAGAGAGTTCATAGCCAATTCGTGGAAGGAGCACTCACCAACCAGAGGGGTACAGTTCAGTAGATTCTCAGGTATTTGAGAGGGACTCTTCCTTTCTAGTAGCAGGGATTCATGACTCTACGCAACCCAAGACTCTAACTGGTCTCAAGGTCTTCACTACATGGGTTTGTAGGTTCGGATGTGGGATTCTGCCGAGGGTACTTGAATGAACCATCTGTTCCTAGGAGGTGCACCACAGGGTGTGTGGTTGTTGGTCTTCAAGGATTGAGCTTAAAGAGGGATACAAGCCAAGAAATGAATTAGATGAAGGTACAAGTAATGGATTCCCAGGTACAGGTGCAGGAAGCTGCTATTTATCTCCAAGTGGGAGATTGTTAAGTTGTGGAGCTAAAAGCTTCACCAGGATGCGAACAGGAGGAGTTGTGAAGAAGGTGTTGGCGGAGGTTGCTGAGTTGCAGAACACATAAGGTTGGTGTAGACAGGGCAACCAATTCGACGGAGGGCAGTTCAGTAGATTCTCAGGTATTTGAGAGGGACTGATCAACGCAAGGTCAAGGTCTTCACGTCGGATGTCATATTAATGACAGTGCAGAAGCAACCCAAGAAATGTTAGATGATATGAGTCGCTATTTATCCGACATCACCAGTCAGGAAGGAGGTTGCTGACATCGGGCAACTGACGGCAGTCCTGTGTGTGCATGCAGTTTGCATGCAACCTGGTTTCAGTTTGCATGCGGGTTTCGGACTGGTCTATTTTTGGACAGGCAGTTTGCATGTAAAGACTATTTTTGGTCTTAGAGTTGCGAGTCTAATTATTGTAATTAAGAAAGTCTAATTATTGTATGCATGAGATCTATATAATAAACTCATGGGTTGTATTGTAAAAGTGTGCTAGAAAGCCATTGTGCTTGAAGAGAGAGCAAGAGTAGCTCCTCCTAGTTCCAAAGGGGTGTTGAGTGTGTATGATCAGGGAGAGTTGCAGGTTGTGCAAGTTCTACTAGGAGATCCACCGGGGTACTGGTTAAAGAATAATGAGGACTTGGTGAGGCAAGGACAAGGGTTCTTCAGGTTGTAGAGATATCTACATGGTAAGTAAGGTCTTTTGATTTGCAGGTGGCAGCAAGGAAAGGGAGATCTACTTGGAGTACGATTGTGTACTTGGTGTACTGGCAGCGTTGTTACTGACTGGTGGAGGTGAACAACTCTGTATTGGAGTTGATTTTTGTGACCGTGATGAGAGAGTGAAGTGTTGAAGGAGAATTACAGGTGAACCCTAGAAGTGTGGGAGCTCTAGAGGTGTGGGAAGAAGAAGTGTGGCATCTTCTTTATTGTATTTTCTTCTGATTGAGTATTAATACAATTGGGTATTATCTCTCATATCCTGTGTTGTTTCATATTTCTAGTTACTTATTCATTCTGGTTAAATTTCGTGTTTAGTTGCTAATACGAAGGTAATCAAGTGTGCCCTTAGTTGGCAGTAGGATCCTGACAGTTGGTATCAGAGCATGTTTGTTGTTCTAGATTCCTGACACTTTCTAGATCACAAGATATGTTTTCTTTATAGATCACATGGTTGGTAGATTAATGAATGCATATGGTAACGAACCCTAAAGATAAAATCGCGCATAGTTTTGTTTGTCTTTAGATGTTGAATACTTTCAATTATAAATCTTGGTATGTTATTAATAATTTATCATTTTTTTTTAAATCAAATATCTCATTGTATCTAGGTAGCCACTAGGCAAATAATAGAACTAATATAAGGCATTTCAAACCAAATTCTTAGGAAAATACTTAAGCTTCATTAAAGAACAATCCTCAAAATTACCTATAGAATTCAATGTGTTATCATGGTGCTCTTGAGGATCTTCATTAGCATCAAATACCTGAAATTTTGGAATGATCAAGTCGTGTCCAATATATCTTTTTGCATGTCTACACTTTATATTATTTTTAATGTGAGCCTTAAAGCTTTCTTGTTTTGATCTTAAAATATGCATTTGCCTTTGTATGTCCCCTATAACATGTCTCATCTAGTGTCTAATTTAGGTGTAGGAAGGGTAATATTTTCAATTAGCTCATACACACATTGAGAACAGTTCTTTACCTAGGTGTAGGAAGGATGATATTTTCAATAATCTCATGCATATGTTGAGAAAATTATTTGACTAGGTGTAGGAATTCGCCTAGCTGTCAAAAAATTACTACGAAGAGTGGCAAACAAATGAAAATAAGTTTGAATGGAAGAAGTAATATTTTTAATCTCTTTTATCCATTTTCTATTATACCTTGGATAGAGTAATTTTCTTCAATATATTGTAAAATAATTTAATTTTACCATTAGTTATTATGACTTCATTGTGTAGTCTATGTAACAAGGGTAGATTACTCTTATCAATTGAAGTTTCTAGTCTATGCAATATAGGTTCTATCAAATCAAAATTGTTTTTTGACTTTTGTAAAATGTGATAAGTGAGAAATAGTCTAAATGTGTTAACGGATACACTTTTTATAAGTGTTGTTGTGATTTTAGGTTCAAAGTAAAAAAGAATATACCTATTTTAGGGTCAAAATAATCCTAAAAAAAGGTTACAAGTTTTCCAAATAAGGTAAATTGGGAAAAAATGTCTCATGCCAAATTTAAGTGTATATAGGAACCCTTTATAAAACATGTTGGTTATTGATATCCTTTACAATCCAATTTTTTATTGGTGGAGACCAGTTACTTTTTGTTATGGAGTATTTGCATCCAATATTGTGTCTTGGAAGTGTTCTACTCTTATGAGAAAACATTGACCTACCTTCAAGCCCATAATTCCATTACTTCCATTTAATTGGTAGTCAAAAATAAATAAAATAATTTACCTCCTAAAACATAAGGGGTTTAATTTTCTTGTAATCTTGTGTGTGTTCATCATTTTGCACATGTCCATACATCTTTTATTTTAAATAAGTCTGACATATTTCCAAAGTTTTGTAAATATTCTCATAGGTATATCCTATTGGAAAATTCCCACCGCAATGGCATGGAAGACACTAATGTCCATTACTAATGACAAATATTAAAATAAATAAAATTTAATGAACATAATTAATATGAAGCACGTGTGATATCATTATTATATTCTACAAAAAATTTATTGTATTTTATGTTATTATTGCAAGATGATGTTGATGATGATTATTGTTGTTGTTGTTGTTGTTGTTGTTGTTGTTGTTGTTGTTGTTTTTGTTGTTATTTCAAATAAATTGGAGAGCACATGTTTATTCATAATATTAAATTAAATTAATGGAAAATTGTGAAATCTAATAATTATACAATATTTTTGTTGAATAAACAAACAAATTTGAGATACAATAAATATATACAAAAATAAAAACAACAAATATTCAAATTAAACTTTTAATATAATAAATAGTCATATAAGACTTTTAAACATTGTCAAATTAGATCGTTGTTACATTACTCAACATCATGAATCTAGTTCACATACAAAAAAAATTGATATATCTTGTCTACCAAAACATAAGTCGGAAACATAACCATAAAAAAGAAGACTCAAGCACTAAATTTGTTATAACAAGCCCAAGCATACATATATGGAAAACCCAAACACAAAAATAAAAATATCAAACAGTTTAGAAATACCAATCTCGCTATCATTAAATAAGTTTCCTGCTAAAATGTGATTGTTAGAAAATGAATAACAAATCCATCTAGTTCTTCTCAATATTCATTTAAAGAGTCTCAAGATCTATTAGCTTCTACAAGAACGTGAGCTTTAGCTTCAACTTGAGGTTAAGATCGAGCCTCAACTTCATCTACAACCTATAATTATGGAATATTAATGTAAGAATTGTGGATGTATATAATTTAACAAAACATAAATAGATTGATACATTCATAATATGAAGTCAAATATATTAAATCCATGAGCATTTCATGAACTTCACAAAGATAATCAAAACCACCTCATCTTTTGTGTTTCTCCAATAAATATATATATATTTGTGGTTAGTATACTTGTCATCTTACATGTGTTATGGACAAAACATATATTAGAAAAAAATATTAGAACTTCTAAGATTTTTTAATATTTAATTATAATTCACTAAAAATTAATTTCATCAATATTACATGCTTAAAAGTTTTCATCTACAAATTATGATAACCCATTATATATGAAAATATTTTCTAAGCCCTATCTTTGTCAATATTTTTGATAGATTATGTCCATACTTCCTCGCTTATAATGAAAGAGAATTCGGTGTTATTAAGGATCATTATATAATTTGAAAATGAAGAATGATTTTGAAATTAGTTCCACATTTTTCTCACAAATTTTGCTATCAACCCTCTTCATTCCTTGTTGATCTCATAGAAACCTTTAAGTTAGAAGATTTTGTTGAAAGAAGACAAATTTTGTCATTTTTGCACTTTTTGAAAATTTTGATGCACTTTATCACTTTTGCAATTGCATCAAAATAAGAATATTTACAAAATGTTCCATTCATTTCAAATGTATGTGTGGGCTGAAATATTTACAACAATGTTGTCACCTAGGCAAAACCCATCACTTTTACCAACCATAACCAATAATATTGTTGTGTTAAAAAGAATAAGATATCATATTGAAAGGCCCAATTTATATGTTGTTTAATATTACTACAAGTGTGATTCATTTCCTGAGGTAAGAGCATGAGACATCATCAATAGTATTTTTGTACTATCATGTTACTAGTTGAGGGAAACTTTTTTGAGATTTACATGCAATGTTAAGGTATATTACTAAGGTTACTATTAGAGAGCTTCCAAACCTTATGAAAAATACACAAATTAAGGATAAGATTCTCCAAATGAAATTGGAGCTTATAATATGGTATGAATAGATGTATGTGGAATTGGGGTAAAAGGAATGAAGATGTTGTTATGTAAGATGGTTGGATATGAATAACTCTCTTAGAATTAAGGAACTTCACTCTCCATTTAATCACAAGATCACCTCGATAAGAGCAAATCTTCTCAAAATCTCGATTAATATGTTGTGAGTTAAGTAGATCAGTTTGAGATTCTAACGTCCCTTCTTATGGTTCACCATCCCTGATTTGCATGGAAAAATACACTTGAACAAAGAAAAATAATTCAATAGATAAATAAGCCTAGAAAAAGTAAAAGGTTACTATTACTCAACGGATGCTCTAAAGCTGAATCAAATAGATTTTCGAGTGATTTGTGAATATGCTTCATATAGTCTTGTTTTATTACTATAAAATTTTGGTCTTTTTTTATTGCTTCGAAAGATTGATTTTGCTTCAAAATAAGTGTTACCTTTTGTTTGATATCTTTTTAATCATTTTTTGGTTGGTTTTGAAGGTTCTCCTTATTTGACTCAATGGATCCTCGATAGTTTTTCATTTGACTAGTGTATCTTTATATACTTTTGTAAAAAACATGTTGGTTAAGAGGTATTTACTTAGATTTATAGATGGTGAAACATGTGAAAAGGGGATGTGATTTACACTGAAAATCTTGAAACTTGTTAACATCATTGTATGAAACTTTTTGTTATTAACACATGGGAGATGGATCTCTTAACCCTCTTATTTACCAATAAAAAATGTTGAGCGATAATAATAATCTAGGTATCAATTGAGATAAGTTTATGCAATGTCAAGGTATCAAGTGACTCCATTATTCATTGATATGTTAGTATATATTAGAACATGCACCTTTGTATAATCTAAGATGCACTCTTTATGGATATCCATAATTTATTTATAATAACTTATTTATAAATAAGAATATATCTTTGGTGGTTATCATCAAATTAGGGTTTGTCTAATTTAAACTGATATCGTTCAAATATATAGATTCCTTCCAACCCTAAACCTATTTACTTATCTATATAATAAATTGGAGGGCAAGGGTAAAGGCAATCAATTGTAATTTTAATGTATTGTGTTCTTCATATGAGCAGAGCCATTAAACCTCATCCACATTTGAACTTTAATATATTACGATAATCATTCACCCTTTGACATAACTATGTTTATTCTCCATTAATGTTTCACATGAATTCACATGCAACAGTGGATGAAATTCTTGAGATTGTTGCTTCACAAATATTAGAACCTATACCAAATACACACACCATGGGCCCACCCAAAATTTTAACATGGTATCAGAGTATTCTAAAACTTCACTTCATTGGATGGATGATTTCTATCTCTGAAAATCATCTTCTCTTTTGTTTTGTGGATTTCTATCAAAGTTGCATTAGGACCTTGTTGGTTTCTCCACTTCTGGATTTTCTTAAAGAGATTTCAACCATTCCTTGCATCTGAAACATATAAGAGAATTAGTTTTGACTTTATTTTCATAAAAAAGTGCATTTAAAATGCTCAATTAATGGAGGTCTGAAATTTTATTTTTCGCATGCATCCTCATTTTTTTTAGTTTTTCCTTCTTTTTTTCTAAATCTGCAAAATTAAAAAATATAGGGCAAAAAAAGTTTGTAATATCTTTTTGTAGTTTCTTTTATGTTGTTTTGGGCTTTATGGCCCTCTACAAATCTTCATAGACGGTCACCTTTCTATGCAACCTCATGTCCTGCAAAATTTGCACGTCACCATCCTTTGTTCCTTTTGAGTTGCCCCTAGTTGTGATTTGTTTTGAGCTCTTACTCGAGTAGCCTATTACCCAGGCTCCTCATGCCAATTTTCTTAATTTTCAAGTTTTTTAATGCAACATTTGACTATTCTGACCACACCTGGCTTCTCTTTGAACATTTTATGTAGAGCACTCGACAATTTACACATCTCACACGAGGTTGAACCTAGTGTCTGCTAATTCTGCTACCATTCACAAAGTTATTTATGTTCATACCAACCCAAGTGGCTCCTCTATTTTTGGATTTGAAAGTTTCTAATAACTACCACCCACTAATTACAACGCCACCAACAATTTCCTAGAACTAATGACAGCTAATTTTTGGTTCACCTACAATGTGTTTGCAAACTCGTGTCCACTAATTTTGGATCACTACTAGTAATGATCTTGTAAACTAGAAATTATTAAGTTTGATCGCAATCAGTAGCTACCTACAAACTAGTAACCACTAATTCTTCATGCCCCAATTGTGTTATGGGAATATAGAGGTTGCTAATTCTCAATGCACTTGTAATCCTCCGGGAAATTTGTGGCCACTAATTTTTTACCCTTCGGCATTTCGAGCAATCAAACTCCTAGCCCAAATTGGAAAATTTGTTTTCTGCTAAAAAGTTTTCCAACTTACACAATTTTTTCATATAGAAAATCACAGGGTTTACCCATTAAGCCTAAATAAATAAAAACTTTTGAAAAAATCATTTTCTTGCTTAAATTTTTTTCAACTAACAATTTTTTTAGACAGAAAAAGATAGAATTTGGTCATTAAGCTTGAACATTAAAATATTATTTCTCTACGCAGAAAACAATTGTACACTTAGATTCTTTACTTTGTGCAATTTTTAAGGCCATCCAATCATTTTTTTATACCTCAATTATGGGTAGACATGGCACGTCAATTTGTTATTATATAATGAGAACAGTTGTACTAGGGTGCATGCTTCTTGACAATTTAGTAAGCAATTACAAGGCATCTTGTGTAGTAGATTTGTTACACTCTAACCTTACACATCTAAGATACATTGTATATAGTGTAAATGTGTATTTGTATGGTCATCTTCCTATAATTTCATAGAGATCTTCATATTCAACACCATTTTCTTCTTAATTATCAACTCAATAATCCTGAATTTTGATTGGTGTCCATAAGGACTTTCGCACTATTTGGTATTCATCTCGACATGTAAATAATTGTATCTAATCCCATTGTGATACATTAAAAACATGTTTGGAGATTTCTTAAAGTACAAATTTTAAAGCATTAGCTTCAACCCAATCATTGTTATGGTCCTTGTTGTTTTGTTCATAATGTACATGGGTACCTAACATGGCCTAGTTTTCCATATCAAAGGTTTTGCGTCAATTGCTCACTTTCTAAGTTGCTCTTAAGGAGGATATGTTAATGTATACAAGATTTTGTGCACTTTTATAAACTTAATTAGGCTAATGTAGTTTCATTCATCCTTTAATTTATCAGAGTACAACTTAAGGGAGGATGTTGGTGTATCTTAGGATACACGCCTTTGTATAGTCTGAGATGCACTCTTTATAGATAATCACTAACATTTGTGCACATCATTATCCATTACCTATTTATAATAAGTTATTTATAAATAAGAATATCTATTTATCTTCAAAGTAGGTTGTATCTAATTTAAGCTAGTATATCTAAAATTTTGAAATTGTTTCCAAGCATGAAACTCATTACTTATCTATATAAGAAATTGGAAGGCAATGGTAAAGACAATCAAATCAAATGTAATCTCATTGTATTGTATTTTTCATGTAAGGAGGGCCATAATAGCCCTCCTCCACATCTAATATTTAATATATTATAATATTCATTATACCGTTGACATATATGTGTTTATTTTCCATTAATGTTTCATAGGTATGCACATGCAATCATGGGTGCAAGTCTTGGGGTTGATGCTTCACCGATATTGGAACCTATACCAAATCCACACATCATAGATCCACCCACCATTCTAACACAATAAAACTAATCTAGGTATCACTCAAGCAACCACATTATTGAACAACAATACTAATTTATGTATACCATTGTTGTGCTTTGTAAATGATATCACTTTTGTGCTAAAAATTATAATAGATATCATTCTTGTTATAATTGTAATGTGGATTTCGTAACTAATATCTTTTTTGTGGGAAAATTGCAATGGATATCATTTCTCAGAATTGTAAAAGATCGTGGGATAATTTTGGGGCTCACCCCATTCATACTAAAATATGCATATACACATCTCTTTGGAAAGAGGTGTTGTAGCAATTTGCTAAGTAGTTACAAGGTTTGAAGAAGGAAATTGTTTATTGTATAAGGTGTGTAATCAAGCCTAGATCTTTTAGTGTTTATGTGTTATGACTAAAGATATTTGTATCCTTACAAATTATTTTGACCCTATGATATCGCAATGGAGGACTATGTCTTATTTATCATGTTATTCACTATGCAATGTATCACTAAAATAGTGGCAGGACCTCTATTATGATATCAATCCTCAAATTTATAGTCTTGTCTAAATATGGTTCGCTTTGAACATGAAGATAACCTAGGTCTGAAAATATATGAATTTTTTGAGGGAGTAGATAAATGGACATTTATGTAATATAATTGAGGATTTTGTAAATGATCTCTCTCTTGGGCAAAAACTATGACGGATATCGCTTGTCTCTATTATAAATGGTTTTGGGATAGTTGTAAGGCTTATCCCATACATATTTCATATATATATATATATATATATATATATATATATATATATATATGAAATATGTATGGGATAAGCCTTACAACTATCCCAAAACACTCTATATATGTATATATATACACACACTCTATTACTTTATATTTCAATGCTATAGCAATTTGCTATGCAAATACAACGTTTTTGATGGCGAATTTGTGTTATTGTATAAGGTGATCCTTTTTTGCTTGTCACATTTATACATTATGATTGAAAATGTTTGTAAACGTGAGAAATTATTTTTCCAACGGTGTTAAAAAGAGAATAAGAAGATGCAATTGGACTCACCAAATTATCGATCAAAGGCATTTACATTGAATGGCATTTCCATTGGCCCACTTTTTGTAGAGGTATTTTGTCAAGAATTTTGCATGCCTTATGTATGCTTCCACAGTTTGCAATGCATGTCTTTCATAAATGAACTCTAGTACATAAGGTCAAAAATAACTTGTAGCATTTTTAAATGGCATATATATATATAAACCTAATTTGGCACATATCCTAGAATAATCCTAACCGAAAAAAGTAGATTCATGTGGGCATCTTTAAAATATTTCACATCCTTGCCATTTAATAACACTACAAGGTATTTTTGACCTACTCCTTCAATAGCATGGTTGTGAGGAGTCTAAAGAAATTATATAACAAAATATGTCATGAAAAAAGTGGGCTTATGGACTACAATGAGTTTACGAAATGACCCAAATGGAGTGTTATACACACATACATACATACATGTGTGTGTGTGTGTGTGCGCGCGCGCGTGTAGTGTTTTACTTTAATATAAGAAATTCAATGTACAAATGTCAAAATCCGTGGCTCTTTATTTGGCATTGTAATGTCTCATGCAAAGTCAAATTTTCTACTACATGTTATCAACTTTTTTGCTACATTTTTCTCAAAAAATGACTTATTTTCAACAATTGGACATTAACTTTTAAACCAAAATTTGTAGTTTATTGAGTGAATATATCCCAACCATCTTTCTTAAAGGATCACCTCTTAGCATCCATCTTGACACGATCCTTAGAGACCCATTCTTAATAGGATAGCCACTAGAGAGAAAGTTGAGCTAAAATCTGCTTTCAACATTTGCTACCATAGAAGGCAATCTGAACCATCAATATCACTTGGGGGTTACATCTAACTTCAACCATTTTGACCCCAATAAACAATTGCCTTGTTTGAATACAAAGCTACCTTAAGCAAGGCTCAATCTAGGAAATTCTTAATAACATCACTCTAGACAAAATCTTCATCAAAAGTTCTTGTTAGAACTATGTAGTTTCAATATGTCTTAGAACCTTGACTTTATTTGATGCCTTCAAACAACTAAATTTTTGATCTATTAAGATCTAAATGGTGTACACCTAATTTTATTCAACTATTAAGATCTAAATTGCATGTACCTACTTTTTTTCAACTATTAAGAACTAAATTGCATATACCTATTTCTTTTCAACCTCATCCTCAATAGCACTTTATTAGTTTGATTTAAGATAACATACATTTGAGTTTTTCATCTATTAAGTTCTAAATCATGTATACCTACCTAATAAAATCTCATACTCAATGGCACACGACTACTTTGATTTAGATGACTTGATACCTTAATCCTCCATTACCAAATATAATTCCACTTTTATACAACACAATTCAACATATAACGCATTTAGTATTTATATCTTTTAATTCCCCGTATAACATGTCTCATGATCACATCAATCTTGGGGTTTAGATTGGACCATTCAAACAATTATCAAATAGTCACATCAATCTTGGGTTTTAGATTGGACCATTCAAACAATTATCAAATAATTCAACATTTTGATTTTGTAGTCAAATACAATCATCACTACTTTACCTTAGATTGTAATCTCGTCAATATTTATGCAACATGTCCCATACGTCTCCATAATCATATGTTTGTGGCACAATACAAATTAATACATGATTAAATTAATTCAAATATAATATATAACTAGTTGCAAAAGTGTATTAAAAAATGATATCTAAGATTAATCCTAGACTCATGCAAGAATAATGAAACCATAAAAGCTTTTATTACATTAAGTAGCTATGCAAGTCCCTTTTATGAGCCAAATAATTTCTTAATACCAAAAAGTTCATATATATATATATATATATATATATAGCTATGCAAGTCCCTTTTATGAGCCAAATAATTTCTTAATACCAAAAAGTCAATATATATATAAACTTTTTGGTATTAAGAAATTATTTGGCTCATAAAAGGGACTTGCATAGCTACTTAATGTAAAAAAAGCTTATATATATATATATATATATATATAACTTATTATTATGATATATTTTTCAATGATGCCAAAATGAAGATAGGATTTCCACTTCAGATTTTTCGTGGTTAAAAATCTATATATATATATATACTTATTGTTATGATATATTTTTCAATGATGCCAAAATGAAGATAGAATTTCCACATCGATTTTTCATGGTTAAAAATCTTACAAAAGCTAATTTCTGATCTTAATTATCAAGAAATAGCAAAAGATGAATCAAATATCTGATGGATGCAGCATACATTTTTTATTGTGGAGAACCAAACACATTTGCCCTCTGCTAAAAAGAAAAAAAAGAGAACAATTAAAGGACGTCAAACAAAATGGTCCAACCGAAGATACTATGCAAACAACAGTCCATCCGTTGATAAATTAAGTAGCATAGCATTCAAATTGGAAATAGTTGTCGAATATCATAAGCGTAGTACTGCCACCATTTATGCACGGCTTACCCATCACTGCCACCGTTTGTTTAATTGTTTTCTTTCAAAATGTTACATCTGTCTTGGAAGGGCATTAGAGGGAAAAGGCCTTAAGAGGGAAAACGCCATCTATTGATTCAAGGTTCTTTATCATAATTAATTTTACAAACCTGTCGATGGAAATATGTTGTTCTCAAAGCTTGTATCCTAAATTAGTGATTTTAGATGTTTATAGTAATGTTATTCAGGGAATGTACTTATTGAACCACTTCTATTTGAAATTAGACCTTTTTTTTTATTGCTTGTTTCTTTCTATGCATGAGCACCATGGAATTCTTTTAGGGGAAATCATTTTTTTTTTTTTTTAAAGATAGTTCTGTACTATTATTTAGAGAGTCCCCAAGCCCCAAGGAATTTGTCTTTGTTTAAGGTGATGTTCAGTGATGTTTTCAGATTCCTTAGGAAAAAATAACCACCTTGATCTCATCCAGGTCAAGGGCTTATTCCTGGCATAATTTGCACGTAAAAGCTGGCTGAGAGACAATGTAAGCACACTGCTGTCAAATGAAAAAATTGACAGAGCATGTCACTCTCTTCATTTTAAAATGGATTCATTTTCTTAGATGTTTAAAAGGACACAATTCATTGATGACAAGAAATATTGTTGGGGAATGAATTTTAAAATGTGAAACTATGTCCACTCAAAATAATTGATGCCTTCCCATCTGCACCAGGAACTGTCCATCCAACTCGATCAACAAACAAATTATAATTATAATCCATTTCAAAAACCATTTTTTACTCCCGGACCTTTTGTATTCCAGTCCAACGAGCATAGTCTACCCACCTGTTCATCAAGGGAATGGCAATACTCTATCACATGCAGCACAAACTTGTTTTCATTTTAACTTTGAAATAACTCAAGCTATAAGAATGTAATGTTTTCTGATAAATTGAACAACTTACATTAGTGAACCCAAGAATGTGTTTCCTGTCCTTACAGCAAAGCATAACATGCTTAGCAACAATTTCTGTTTATGAAGCAATGGTTCCAAAATCCTTTGCTCAATGACACCAGCCAATATTTGGTACCTGGTTGATTACAGAGCCAAGAAGCAATGAATTTGATGTTAAATTTACAATGAGCTGCAACTTTATTCAGAATTTCACTTTCGCTGATGTGTATCAATTTTTTATTTTTTATCAGCAAATGATATATAATATAAAATATACATTCAGCAGGAGTCTAAAAACCTGGTCGAGCCAAGTTATGTATCAGACCCTGCATACCAGACACAAGGATAAGATATTACAAATGTATTATTTAAGTAACTAATAGAACTATCATATTTATGCGGTTGAAACCTGCACCCTGTCTAAGCATTAAAACAAACAAAATCAAAAGCTTACTTATCCACATTCACCATTCATCACTCCTACCCACAGACCATAGAAAAGGGAAGCCTCTTTTGTTTCTTGGAGAAAGATTGACCCAGCTGCATTTTTCCCTTTACTGATGGCCCTGGAGTGTCATCCTCCTGCCAATTGCTGGAATCAAATGCGGCAGAAAAGGTGAACTGGTTCTCTGCAAGGACAGAGATCCTTCAAGAATGACCAGAATGCTCAGGGATCCTTCGCCGTGAAGTTCCAGCAAAGGAATCATGCATAGAAGCTGGACTGAGTGGAGTCCTTCACCATGTTCGCCAAAAAACTCCCTCGTACTCAATATACTGGCATTGATAGCTTCACCCTGAAAAGTGACTCTAAATAAACTAGTCAAAATTTGGAGAAGCCGGTCCTCCAGGCCTCTCTGTTGTTCACTAGGACTTTGGACAGGCCCAGCCTGTACCGCCTGATTAGGGCTTTAGACAGGCTCAGCCTGTATTGCCTGAATAGGATTGCCCAACACTTCAACCTCCAGGAAAAGATCCCAGGAAGCCTCCAACACAAATCATCCTGGACCGTGCAGAATGTTGGTTAGGAGCAGTGGGGGAATGAGTTCCACACAATGAATATGTTCCCTTAGGAGAGGATGATTAAATGTTCAAGGCACTGATGGCCAGGAACAGGATGATGCAGATTTGGCAATTGCATTGGAGAAGGCAGCATTGGCAGTCCGCTTAAGAATTGTGCCTTAACTGCAAACACATTAGCAGATGAATTTTGCACGTTTGTTAGAGATTTCATACCTGGAAAGTGTTCCCAGGTAAACCAACAATTACCCAATCTGTGCAATTCTTCCAAAGCCTGCACTTGATTGCTTGCTACATTAACTGCCTCGTGTTGCATTCTCCAAGTTTCTAATGCAGCCATCTATTGGCATATAATATACTGAAAGATATGTTGAGAGTCCATCTGATGGAAGCTAATTTGTTCCCGGTTGGACCTGAAGCGTCTTCTTCTGCATATTTCTGACCATTGGAGAATTTTTTCGAATGAAATTGCTAAGCATGTTTCTTGACAGGAAATGACCTGGTATTTGTACAAGAGGAGTGAAGGTCAGTTGTGCCTAAAGTGGATAGCCATGACAGACTGCAGTAGATGCAGAAGGGATTATTTGCTCAGTGGCTAGCAGAAATCTAATGACACGAGTTCAAGAGGAGTTTACTTACTGAGCTGATAAATGAAATGAGCAGTGGAAGGAGACTGTATGGGTGGCAAAGCACTTGAAAAGTTTTTGTGATTGTGGTCATTGTGCTGTAAGTGATGTCCAGTCCTCTTCTACTAACAATCTTCATCCTCTTCTGTAGTCGTCCTAGGTGATACAACTACTCACACTATTGGGTCATGAAGGGAATGAAGTGATGGGGGCTGTCGATTCCTTAACAGTTCCAGTTGTGCCGTCAGGACGACTGATATTCCCACCCCCGTTCAACTATTTGGGGGAAAACAGACCTGGGAAGAAAAATGTCCCTCCTGGGAGAAACAATCATCATGACACTGGTATTACTGATGCTTTCATGATTGTAGGATTAAGAGAGACACAACAAGGCGGCAGGAAATGTGATCAGGTTTATGCGTACTTGCAATCACGAGAATTTGGCTGTCTAGAGAAGTGCCTCAATGTGCATCTTTTTAATTTGTGTGAAGGACTGCTGGTGATGGCAGTATGCCAAAGGTGACCTTGCCCATGTCCACGCATATGCCACAATAATATTCAGTCAGCTGAAGCAACCTACGTGAACAATTGATCTCTTACAAAGGAAATTGCCCCAGAATGATGAGATATTCTACAGTGTGGAGCTACATGACAGGAATGACTGGAAAAACAGCTTGCTGGCATCCTTTATGGGCCGTGGGTGAGTTCAAGATGCCAATCACATGCAAAAATTCATTAGTCTCATAGGATATGGACAATTGGATCATGATGGTGGGTTTCAAAAGAGGTTTGTCAATCAGTGGGATAAGCTTGCAAATTAAGGTTTGGGATAAAGGGTGGACATTACACAAGGAGAAGTCCTAGTAATCTATAGGAAAGATGACTAAGTTGGGAACGGGTCTCAATATTTTAATATAACACTGTATAAAGTTTAAAGCATAAAAAAATAATGTCATCATGTTTGGTTTTATGGGGAAGGTCATCGAATAAGGTGCTTGGCCAAAATCGACCTCAGATTTGGAGCTATCAGATTGGACAGGCATGTGGGATTTGAGTATTGGTGAGAATATGGACGTCCTGAGCAATTGTCATTTAAATTTCTTTGTTTCCATAGAAGTGATGTTTAGGGATGTTTGCAGACTTGAGAACAGCAAAGAGCGGTGACTGGAGAGTTTCTCTCTGTCCATACAATGCAAGAGGATATATGCTTTGAATGGATGGCAGTGTGAATTCGAGAGACAGGAGGGATGAGATGCAAGTCTGTAAGAGCCAATTTTCTTCTTCTATTTTTCTTATTCAAAAATGGGTATAAAAAGCTAAGTAGTCTTGCAATGAATTCTGAGAGACGGTGTGACAATATTATTCATCTTTTGGGTCTGTTCTTTGATTGATAAGCTCTTCCTTCTATTTTCTGCTGCAAGAAGAGGGAAGAGAGGAATGAGTGCGCTACTGCCTTTCAAGGGAGTCTTTGCTTAACTTATATGAATCGTTTTAAAAGCATCTTTCTTTTGTAAAACTGATGAGAGACAAGGTAAAAACTAGCCAGCAAAAGAGTGGATAAGTTAGTTAGAGAAGGAGGATGAAAGACATGAGAGGTTGAAAGAAGTCTGATTAAGAAATGATTGCCTGGCATTATTTGGGTCTCCAGCATATAATGGATGACTTTTATTCTTAAATACCCCTTGCTTTCTTTCTCCTCTTATCTATGTCAGAAGATATGTGTGTGTGTGAAAAGAGAAGCTAATAGCAGTAGAAGTGAATTGCTTTGGAAGCTCCGGAGCATTGCTATGGCATCTGCTTGGGGGATATTGTGCATTATTTTTAGGCCAGTCCATGCAACTGTCTCCTCCTGAGCAGTAGTTCATGTGGTGCTTGGGTTTAGCAGTCTCTGTGGCCTTGATGGCATTTTTTCCTTGGGTTGGATTGACGGCTTAAGGCCTTCTAGTCTCATTTTTATCCTTTTCCAATTCAGGTTGGTGAGGTAAATACCGCAGTGTTGGCATCTTGCCAACTTTTTATCAGATCTAGGGTCTCTAACCCTAGGTATATCGAGCAAACAGAGAGAGAGAGAGAGGGATTGTTTTTTTTTTTTTTTGAAGTCAATAAGTGAAAAAGAAAAGAGAGGAGGGAGGCAGAGAGAGAGAGAGAGAGGAAACATAAAAGAAAGGAAAGAAAGTGAAAAGAATTTAAAATATGACATTTAAAAAAAGTTCATTACATTTTCTGAAAAAAGAAAAGTTAACTCAGTAGTATATAACTCGCAACATTGAAACAGTAAGATTGAAAATGACGATGAGCCAAGAAGCTGCTTATGCAGCTCCATTCCACCATCAAAAACCAAATTCTGTTTTAACTCCAATAGGCATATAAATTCTATTTATTATATTGTGCGTCTAGAGATAAAGACAACTCACAAACCCACAAGGGTATGAGGACCAGCATAAAATGAACCCAACTATATGATCAGCACTCCAAGGAATGAAAAAGATTCTAAATCCCATCTCTTCCTGAACCCCAGGAAGCTCACAAATATTCAAGGAGCATCACCTGAACAAAACAACCTCCTCTCCAATTCTGATAATCAAACAAGACAGTAGCACAAGCAAAAGCCCAAAGCAAAGGTCCTATAGAATCACCAACAACTCTCACTCTCAATTCTGAATCGCAAGCCCGACACAGCAAGTACACAGTTCAAGAAACCAGGCAAGCATCTCTCCCTTGCATCACTTCTCATTCACACTCAGCAAAACTCCTTTTCCTATTTCCCAATTTATGAACCGTCTCAAAAGGACCGGTAGCAACTAATCTCATTTTCTCTGTTCCCCCCTTTTTATGGATTCCACTCACAGACAGATGCAACTAAAACAAAAACAACTATAGCATCCTCACATTTCAGGCTTTCGTTCCCAAATTAGTTGACCTCAATGGTGCGAGATGTGGTTAGGGCATTGATGTAACCAAGCATATGCTGAAATACAAATAAACACTGTGCAACCTCTCATCTCTCTCTTTTGTCACAAGAGAAAAAAGGCAGACAAAAGTTCATAGATCTTTTAAATCTCCAAACCATATCCAATATAAGGCGTAAGTAACCCAGAAGGGAAAAGAAGGCAGACAGAAGTTCATAAATCTTTTAAATTTCTAAGCCATATCCAATATAAGGCGTAAGTCACCCAGATCTACCTAGAGGCATAAGGCTAACACCTCTCAGACAATCAATTCAGCTTTTATGAATTTCAACAGACTTCTATTCTTAAGACTCTCACTAAAAAAATGCTAGTTCCTTTCACTTCAAAATAATCATTGAAGGAAGATTGAAAGAAAAGGAGCAAACCACCATCACAGCCTTGAAGGATAATTTAAAGTCTTCACATTACTAGTCGAAAAGGTCTCGTCAATTATTCAAATATAAATATCAAAAAGACTGCTACCATTATGGTACAGAATCAGTCACGAAAAAAATTCTAGTTAAACAGAAAGCTTATGAAGTCTATAATGCTAAAAAAGCTCGGCTTATGTCAATCTCCACAATTGAGACTGAGCCACTCTTTTTCCCTCATCACAATCAGCCCTGTAGATAGGAGCAGAGGGCAGAGGAATCTTTACAGTCTTTGCAATTGTGTCCACAAATGCCTGAAGATAAATATTCAAAACATGTTTTCCTTCACTTTCCCTCAAGTTTTACAGAGGACAACTTGAAAGAAAACATTCCCCCAAGCGAGCTAGGAGAACAGCAAGGTCGTGCAGCCCCCTAAATCATAATACCAAGAACAAATCTTTCAGGACCCAAAGAGGGAAACTTAGCAGGGCACGTCAACCAGATGCAGACTATCAACACTGAAGCAGGGTGGAACCCCCTCCAGACCAGCCATGTGAAAGTGCAAATGACCACGGTAATCAAAAGGGTTGTAGTCGAATCAGTGCAGATGATGGTAAGGGAGGATTCTTCTCACATCATCCACCACGGTACAAATCCCTATAGATACACGAATAAAAAAGGAAGAGATTGGGATCAAACTCCAGGCAAATTTGGCAGAATGGATACCCGAGTCAGTGGCAATAAGCTGAAGAAGGGCGATTATTCGTGCACCCTAATCAGGAAGTATATCCTTCAATTAAAAAAAAAAAAACTGAAAAGAGAATGAAAATTAAAATTATCCCACCCTCATGAAGCCACATCCCCCTTCAACTAAGATATGTTGTCAGATCACTTGAGAAGGGAAGAGGGGTAAAGACAAAGGCCTTTAAGAAGAGGAGCTCCAGGAAATAATTCCCCCTCAATCTTTCATGAATATAGGAAATCACAACAAAAAGGAGGAAATAGAGGGGGGTTTATGAGGGGAAACAAAGGGCATCACTTACCATGATGCCTTCAAAGTCCTTAGGAAATGGAGGGATTTTTCTATTCCCTAGAAAGAATCATATGCAACTATTATAATTGGTGATGTCAGGAAATGTAAGGAATTAATAATTGGTGATGTCAGGAAATGGAGGGATTAAACCTTAAAGGAATCATATGTAACTGGTATAAATGGTGATGTCAATAAATGGAGGGATTCACTATTACCTAGAAAGGTTTCATTGGTGATTATTTGAAACAATTTGAACCTCTAAAGTCTCGTGATTGTGTCAAACAAAACCATTTAGCGAATATTGTTAGAATAGGAGGCTCTAGCTACATATTTTTAAGAATGTTCCTAAGCAATTTTTATTGGAAACTTAAATCTAAGATCTTCAATCCAATATTTGAGATGAATCATGTATGCATGAGATACAAACAATCCAATATGCAATGTATAAAGGTCTTATTGTTGAGCAAATAACTTGGTATCAACAAAGAAACTATAATTCATCCTTCCTACTTGCAAATCAGTACAATACCGATTATCACAAATTTGAAGCACCACAGCTTCCGTAAGCTAATTTTGGTAAATACAACAACATGGGACAAACAAGAACTGCAACCAATTGAAAATCATAAGAAAGCATACATTCATAAAGGTGAACACGAACATGAAAGTAGTAACAATACATAAAGCAGTGATACTATAAATTCAAACAGTTTGAGTTGGACAGCGATCAGCCGTCTCAACAAGAAATTTGACCAATAGTATCAATAGCATCTGCAACCAGAATCATTCAAACCGAAACCTTGAAAATTCAAGGGTATTTCAAAAAGAATAAATTTATGATCCTTATCGACCCTGGAAGCACCCATAAATTTATTGACACATCATTGCCCATAACAATGGGTTTGATTGTCCGTCCTGCTAAAGCTTTCAAGTCATTGTAGTTTATGGTGCTACAAAATCTTGTCAAGGAAAATGTTATAATGTCAATTTGACTATGAAAACTATACAGTTTTGAAAACTTTCTACGCCTTGCCTCTTCCTAGAGTTGGTTGCAAGAATTGAATACTTTTATATGAATTTACAAAGTCATTTCATCAGTTTTAGTCTATGTTACTGGATATGCCTATACGCCCCACCTGGTATGGGTATGGTACATTTGGATACGGGTACGAGGGGCGGTATGCCAGCCCTACGTCCAGGGTACGCCCCAACCCCTGCAGGTACGGCTGGGTACGTCTGAGGACGTACCCGCAGGGGCTGGGGCGTACCCCCCAGAAAAAAGCATATTTTTTAATTTTTTTCCTCCTTATTTCTCCATTCAAAGTCAAATATGGACCTCAAAAAACATTTTAAAGTGCATTTGCAACCCTAAAAGCATGAATCACACTCATTTTATCAAAAGATAACAACACATTTACCTTTCATTGCATTTTTACCTCCCATTGCATATTTGTTCACTCTTGCTGTTTCAATGGCTGGCTGTGTTTTCAAAACATGAGCTTCAGTCGATTCATCTGCATCTTCTTTATTAGGGCTGTATACAACAGCTATGAAGGTTGTCAGAGCAAGTCAGGAAGTCTTCCAGTTATTTGATCGTGTTTCAGCGTTGCCAAAATAAGGGGAATAAATGTCTGTAACATGATCAAGATGAGGGAGAGGTTGAAATCAATAATGTCTTTTTTTGCTTATCCTCTATGTCCCAAAAATATGGTTCTCCAGGACTCTTTGTGTGCAGTACATACAGTAAGATGATTTGCACAGGTATAATACGAAAGCTCAACTCGTGAATAAGCTCAAAGAAGAGAACAGGCAATGGTCTTAAGTTGATTTAACACCAGATCATCTCATTGTAATCTTCACCAAACTGCAGAGAGTGCATTTTCTTTTGTCTTTATTTTTGTCCATACATTGTAACATTTGCACTATGTACTTGTAATAAGACTAATCTACGTTCGACAATTGAATATTATGATATTTGGCATCGAATTATTAGTATTTTTTGTGGTTATTTAACTTATTATGTTTCCTCTGCATATTATGTGGTTAATTTTGCTTATATGGCTATGTTTTTATATTTTTTATTTTTTATATATATTTTTGTACGGTTGTACCTAGCCATACCCAAACCCCAAAAGAAAATCCCCTATATCCACGTACCCGATACTTGTACCCGTACCCATATCAGCTACTTAGGACCTTAGTTGTGCAATGTTTAAAATACATGCTTGAAGGATTTATACCCCCGCCAACTAAGCTGGTATCATCTTATATAATAGAGAAAATGATTGGGGAAAGAGCTCCAACATTTGTATGCAGATGTTATGCCATTCAAACACCTGTAAAGAAGACATATGACTGAATATCGAATCAAGTGGATTCTGAAAAATCTATCAAGAGAAGAATGTGGGGAAATACATTTTCTATGGCGATCCATCCTTCTCTCCCTATGCTTTGAGGGCAAAGCATCTCAAGCAGCAGGGACTTGATATTAAACTATTAACTAATTGCTTGTAAGGGTGTATCCCCCCATAAATGCACCCTTTGGTACATATATCTGACGTCTTCATATGCTGTAATCATTTTACCTGTACAGTCATTGAAATCAATATGACATATATAGCTTCAAACTTACATTCCTCCTTGTTCCTTATCAAAGAGATACAACTGTGAATCCAAACAGTAATGTGGGAGTTAAATCCAAAACTCGTCATAGTGTTAATAAGAAAATTCCCACTTGCATCGATCAAAGGCTTTTGACATGTCCAGCTTAATAAACACCCCTGATTGGCATTACTTAAGAAGCTGCAGGCATGAAATCGGATGTTTTTTTAAGGCTATAATCATGTCAGTATTGCACAGAAGGAGGGTTGAAGCAGATGACAGGTTGAATATCACTTTCATAATGGAATTAGAGTTTATACTTATAGCATAATGGAATTTAGAGTTTATACTTATAGCAAGATATCATCCGGATTATGTAATGCGCCTGACAAATTTCGATGCTTTTTCAGTCTATAACCAGGTCAGTATTGCACAGAAGACGGCCCATGGGTTGAAGATTGCTTTCATAATGGAATTTAGAGTTTATAGTTATGGCAAGATATCATCCAGATTATGTAATGCGCCTGCCAAATTTCAATGAGTGATAGTATACATGTTTGAGTGATTAGATACAGGTCCAGTAAATTAAGGCTTATATGTACATGAATTCAGAAAAGGAATGTATGCGTATATGCAACTGCAAGACAGTGTTTGTCACTAAACCCCAGTAAGTGTTTTTTTTCTGGTAGCATAGAGAAGTTAGTGGGCAGGAACTAGCTCCTGATCCAGATAAGATTACAGTAACTGGAAACTTGAACCGGGAACACAGTGGCTATCTGAGCCTTTCGAACATGTGGGATATTACAGACAATGATACTCGGAGATTGTCATGAAAGGGAATTTCCACTATAAGATGAAGTCAAATGCTTAAATGGCTAACGGCTATAAACACGTCATTATTTTTCTTTCAAACATCAATCTCTTACATTAAAATATGGACAATCCTGAACATAGTCTTGTAATCACATAATATATCCAAATAGAAACAAGCTCCAAAATAATATAAAATATTAAGAAATCAATAAGGCTACACTTCAACATTGCAACTGTAAAAATAAAATGTCCATACCGCAGGTTGCTTGAAACCGCCATATATACTCCATAGGCCACACTTGTGGATACTATTGGCACATCTTCTGCTTCCCCAGCAAAGTCTTTGTCAACTGCCTTTCTTGCATTTATTAATAAATTTGTTGCTCCTGTACCAATCTGTAAAAAACAAACTAGTACATTACAAACTTATATATGCAAGCAAAGGTGCAGAAAAGATCAAACTTACTCTTCTTGGGCAATGCAAAATATAAAACCCAGCATTCACAAGACCTAAAACCATACCTTGTTTCTCATTAGTTACCAAAACAAACTTTCTTGTAGTGAAGTCCTTTTCAAACCACAACTTCAAACACAATAGCCTGACACCAAAACCATAGTTAACTATAGAGTCATTTGATGTACTAAAATTGCTCTAAAGAGCAACGATATCAAAGTAGGGAAAGAGCATGTCATAATGGCTCCCATATCTCCATAATTGGAGACGCCTGTATGAGTTATTTTCGAAAAGCTAGCATAGTTTCACAAAAATAAAATTAAGGGACCTTGCAGCCATTTCTCCCAATTTCCTTCAGACTAGTATGTTTCAATGTTTACAGGTTTTCACCACCTTTATAAGTTTCCAAGTATTGTTGAAGTCATGAGAAACTTACTTGAGATTTTGGGGCTGTAACACATTTACTGTAGCCCTCGATGTACAGGGAGAATCACAAAAATCGTGATTACAAAAGGAAGATGAACATCAAACATATTCTATTGAAACCAAAGCCGTTGATGGCCCAAGGGTGCACTTAAAAGGGTAAAGCATAACCATAAAGAACAATGAGCAATGTATCAATGAGGTAAGTTTGGGAAATTGTCAGCCTTTAACCCTTATAAATTAGGACCGATATCATGACCACATGGATGGGCATGTTAGCCACAAAACATATGTTCCAGGTTTCTATTAAGAGAACAGCATATAAGTGCTCAATTTACCAAATTAAATCAAGCTGTTACCAAATGCAAAATATTCCAAATGGAAATCAGCATCAAGATCTGTATCAAAGCTCCATTCAAGAAAATAACCTAAACTGAATACAATCAAGGATTAAGATATCCAATTGGATAACATCCTGCTCCTGCTATCTACTATGAGGGGTTTGAAAAGAAAAGTATGTGTTAGGGCCATAACAAGGTAGCAGGCATTAAATGTATGGACCTGAAAAGTTTCAAGTTTGTATAGCATATAGGAAGTCCACTTATTTATCAGTATCATTGTATTGTAATAACTTTTCTCTGAGTACCTGACAGACATTTAAAACTCATGCAAATTTTATAATAATACAGAATCCTTCATTCCCCATACCTGCAACTAAATCAAAATGCTAGGAAAAAGACTCCTGAAAGTGCAGTTTGCTTGCCTTCTTGATTTTTTCATCTTCAAATAAGAAATGAATGTGTACTATAAGGCATGCAAAACACGAGTTTTTTCTACCATCTAGGATACAACACAAAATATATGGATCCCCATTGCTTCTGTACAAATCATCCACTACCACTAATTACATCCAATCTTAGAGATTTTCAAAGAACTTACATTAAAAGAAATATTACCAATATTTCAAGCATAATTAAACTTAAAGAAAACATCTTAAGTAGGAAATTCTTACCAAGGATGCTGAAGTCCCCACACAAAACAACTTCGCACCATTGCGCTGCAAGAATTTAATACTAGTGAGATGCTAATAAACAGAAATTCTCTTTTGGCAAACATATTAACTTAAAAATAAGTAATAACTTTAACAAGTAAACATTAACAAGAAATATGAATGCTTTATTGCTAGATTCTTACCACAATTGCTCCTACTCGTTGAAGGAAGGAATAAGATGTGCCTCTCAAAGCAACCTGTTAGATTAATTAAAAGCATTAGTGTTCAAGGATAAAAAATTATACCTAATTCTGGGAATCATGGTGCTGTCATCAAACCCTTGTATCAATAGCGGTCACCTGGAAAGCATTATCAGGACAGTTGTACAAGAATTTTGTAAGCAATCCAGCTTCTCTAGCAAGTGCCGGACGGAGGGAAACAGTGGGAGCAGGAAGCCATACAAGCATAAAATCCGCAACTATAGCCATGATCTGAAATCACAACAAAATAAATTGCATTTTAACCAGAAATATGAAAAGATTATCCATGTGAGGTCTCATTTAAATAATGGTATCAGGGTAGGAAAAAACTTGAATAAAGGACAAAAGCATTGTTGTTAGTACATGTAAAAGTTCTTAAAAAAAAAACCTATACGGCTACAAAGGTGTAAAATTTTAGAATTCAATGCAACACCTAGCCCCACTCAAGGTTCATTTTATGAGCCCATGTCGGAAAACCCCTTAGGGTTTGTTTAGGCGACTCTGATTCGCAGGGTTGGCGAATCTGAGTATATTTGAAAAAAACAAAATCATCTTTTTAAGTTTTCCATACAAACTCCCGTCGGCATGCTCGGTTCAAGACTTATGGTGTCACCCAAAACCATGCTGTCAGCGACAGCATGCTGCCACCCGGCACCATGTTATCGGGAAACAACATGTTGCAGCTCAACACCATGCTGCCAGGTGGCACAATGTTGTCGTCCGACTGCATGTTGTCGAGCAGCAGCATGCTACCGCAGCATGTTGTCGCCCAACATCATGGTTTCGTGTGGCACCATGCAGCGGCCCGACAGCATGCTACCACCCAGCAACACCAATACATGACCAGTTGCCACCGGTCACGTGAACCGCTCGTCTGCGTTGCCCGAGTAAGTTGTAACTTATAAATACCCCCCCCCCCCCATGGCCCTCATTTTCACACTTTATTCATAGGTTTTTCTCGTCCCACTCTCTTCTTCAGATTTCGAAAAACAACAAATCTTAATCCAAATGGCTTCAGTGACTGCAGAGTCCACAAAAGCAGGTTTAATCCACAATAACATTTTAAAGAATTTTTTGTGTCCGGACTTCCTCAAGTTGATGTAGCAACCTGAGACATATGTCAATCGGATAGATACATGCCATCTCCGAGACCTGGTGGACATGCCTCAGTATGACACCATGACCAACAATACCCTGCTCCGATCTCTTATTTCTTGTTACAACCATACTGAGACCTGATTCCATATGCAAGTTAACATGAAATTGATATTCTTCGGCACCTCCTTTAGATATCCACAATTTAACAGGCCTTCCACATTGCAACGCAAACCCTATTAACAACAAAATTATGTTATCTAATGAAGACAAAAAGTATTGGGAGTCTGTCTACAACTTGGCCATCGACCTAGCAGGTAAGTGCTAAATTTATTATTGATATTTAGATTTTTTTAATAATTCCTAAATCATTATTGTTATTTAGTCTGATGTCTTAATTGCATGTTTTCTGCTTTCATTGCAGATAGTCAGCTAATAAGGGGAATGCAAGTAGATAAAATACTCAATCCGTTTCTGAAAGCCATTGTGCATTTCTTCTAACCCAGAATTGTTTTACAAGGAAGACTAGGGGGCATTCCATATTGGGCTATTTACTAAATTCTTTGTTCTCTGTCAAGGGTAAAATATGACTGGTGCACGTATATATCAAGCAGGATTAGGTTTGAGTTGAATAATGTTTTTTCGAATGAGACTTCCGCCATTTCTTCCTCAAACTATATTTTGGCCTTGTATTACGAGGCCTTATATGATATACAAAAAACAACAATTCCAACTGCCCTCCATACAAAGATGACAACTAATTATTTGTCCATCGAGGAACAGGAGGTAAGTTTAGCTTCCAAATTAATCAGCTCTGTTGCTTTATACTTATTTAAATTGTAACATTTCTTGGCTTGTTATAGATAAGAATGCGCACATATGGCACAAGAAAATAGGGGACATTGAAAGGTCGTCATGCTCCTAAGAGCTCTGGCGATACCAAGTTCACGGATTCTAATTCATTTCTAAACGCCCAAGGCCTCCTTCAATATCGTCTCCGCTTGCAAGTTCTCCTCCCAAATTTCCATGATTATTTATTTCTTGTATTAATTAATGAAAAAAATATTTTTCATATTAGTTTATTAATTTATTTTTTTTTTGCAATGGACTCTCGAACCGTTGCCGTTGAGGATTCTTCTCAACAACGCATTCAATGTTTGCCACCTTGCATCATTTTTTTTGAATTGAAGTTTCTACTATTGGATAATTTGTTAACTAGATAATTTACTCTTTTGCAGTTAAAACCACCATTGTCACTCTGACCAGAACAAACAGAATGGAAGAGGCAATCTCCCCGACTACACGTAATAATTATTTCATTTTGGATTTGCATTAATTTATGTTTTTGAATTTACCATTTTTCAATAAATTTTTGTTTTGCACATCACCCTACATCTGTGAGGAAAAGTATGCCACCACCCCCACCACCCATCCAGACTCAGATAAGAGGGAAGAATATCTCCCTCCCTGCACAGAGCAAAGGAACCCTGCAACTCCCTGCACAGAGCAGAGGAACCCTGCAAATTTCAGGGTTTGAATTCCCAAATTTCTCTATTGGTGGTGTTTCTAGTGCACAAGGACTTACATGTTTGCAGCATATTGATCTTGATGAAGAGTATCTTGGGATCGAAAGTGGGGCCCTGACTGGTGGTGAATTCAATCCACATGATTTTATTCATGTTTTTAATGTTCCTGCAATAGAAGTGTCTTCTCCCTCTTCCCCATCTACCCCACCCAAACTGAAAATTTGAACATGTCTGATGATTCTATAACTTATTTTCCATTGGATAATTTAGTTTTAGAAAATCTACTTGCTAATCTGAAAGAGGGTGTTATTGATGAGTTTAATGTTTTAAAACAGTGGGAGATAAGGGCAAAAGCATTGATCAAAGAAATTAACGTCCGTTTTCACAATCACTCCCAAAGAGTTACTTTGTTTTCACTTGTTTAAAATGAAACCTCAAAAATTGACGCTTTGTTCAAACTCAATCTGGGTTAATTTCTATTAATAATGTTTACAATGATAATGTTTTAGGAATTTTGATAAACAAGTTGGAAAATTTAAATGGAGAAGCCCAAGATTATTTCAATAAATGGGCTAGAGACATAAACCTTGTTGCCATTGTCCAAACAGAGAAGGAAAAAGCTATGGTAAGTTTTCATCATTTCTAACATGTATTCTTGTTATTATAATTTTTATGTACTCGAGTCTTATATTTTATTTGTCAATTGCAGGCAAAATATGAAAATTTGAAGAAAAAAGCACTTCTTAATGTCCATTTGAAAAACACCTACAAAAAGTATAACCTCAGCTATTGCATTCAAAGGAAAGCTTGTTTTATTAAACAAACAAAACAACACTTTGAAGAAAATTATTAAAGAGTAGGGCATGGATCTAGACATTTTATTGAAGCAGGAAACAGATGTGGATCCAAGTCTTCTTTCAACTGGTGATGCAGCGAATAAGAGAAAATCTTGCAAATATCAATTCCACTGCATAGGGGGGCAAAGTTCCGTGGAGGGAAGTGGCACGCAACAAGTGGGTAAAGAAGATGTTGGAGGAAGATGTTAGTTTGTTTCAAAAAAATTATAATGTTCAAAATGACTGATTTCTATTCAAGACAGTTTATTATGTTTAAAAATACTTGCTTTATTCAACATTATACATGTCAATGTCAAATGATATCTATTGCACTTTATGTTTGAAACACTCTTGATTTGTAATTTTATGGTTTCAAATGTGTTGTGATTAAGCTTAGTTAGCCTTAAATATTCAATGGTCATATTGTTATAGTAGTTGTACTATTTGAAATACTCTTGGTTAAATGCATTGTTTAAATATTCTTTAGTCTTAAATACTCTGTAGGCAATGTTCAAAATGACTTATAACTATTAAACACTTATGTTTAAATGTATTGTGGTCTGCAGTGTAAATGTTTTGTAGTATTTAATTAATAATTTTGTATTTAATTAATTAATACTTTGGATTTTAAATGTATTGTTTAAAAAATTATTAAATTATAAGAGCAAAGATATAATATTTGTTACACTATGTTTGAAACACTCTTGGTTTATAATTTTATGATTTTAAATATGTTGTGGTCAAGCTTAGTGGCTAGTCTTAAATATTCAATGGTTATAGAAGTTGTACTATTTGAAATACACAGAATTGTAATAGGACAAATAATAAAGTTCTTAATCCCAGTCTATTGAAAAAGTATTGCTACATTTTTGACTATCAAAGTTTCATAATTTTTAATGTGAAAGTGAAGACATCAGTTCTAATTGGCTCTCAATTAATCCATAGCGTTTAAGAAGCTTGCAAGTAGTTTATATGCATGAAATAGATTACACAATTTGAACATGAAAAAATATGAAATATTTCATAAAACAGTGAATGCTATACATATCAAACTAAAAGTCGGGTAGCTGAAACAATCCTCGATAAACTCGTTCATCGTAAGTGTGATTTGCATCTACCATGTCGATGTCATATTCAGTCTTGATATTCACATCCTCTATATTAGTCACTATATTACTAACGCCTTTTCTTTCAACTAGAGAACTCCATGTTGCCAATGCTCTTTCATAAGGAAACTTGTCCACAGAATAACGCGAAACATAGAGTCTCAAGCAAGTCTCTAGATTTTTATCCAATCTGTTTCTAAGTTTTGACTTCACGAAAGATAATGCACTAAACACTCACTCATCTTCCACATAACCCAAAATCATTGTTTGAACAAGTTCATATAATCTGAAATATTCACTAATACTTTCCTGTAAGATGCTAATAGGATAAAGTTTTTTCCATAGCCGTGTAATTGCACCATCTTCAGTTGGGTCACTTAAACACTGAAATTGATCCATCATTGTAAATCCGAACTGTGTTGATTGAGACGTTAGTAATTATTTTTTAAAAATACCATTAATCTCAACTCCATTCACCTCTACAAATTTACATAATGCTTAACAATTGAACCCCTGTATTTGTGAAATAAATTGCTACTTTGTTGTTGACTGTTAACACTGTTCCAAAAAATAGGATTCACAACTCCAATGCCCTCCAACAACTCATCCCTTTGAAAAAGTTCTCTGATTTCAGCAGATAAACTTTGCAAGATTTGACTTAATTTAATTCGTGTTTTAGATAAAATAGTATCATACAGTAGACGTGTTACAAGTACATCTTCAGGTTTAGCTCCCACAACTTCAAGTCTTCTATAGCAAGTGTGCATTGGGATCTCATTGCCATTTACCAGGACACAAAGATGATCATTGATATTGAATTTCAATTAACTCTCAGGATTCTGAAAATTTATCAAAATTTCCCAAGTTCTAAAAACAGCGCTGTGAAAGCTTTCATTCGATGTGTATAATATATCTAAAGATTGACATACAAGTTTTCTCAAACGTATGAAGTCAACATATATATATATATATATATATATATATATATATATATATCATGGGCATGTTTCATTAAACAGTTGATTTCCTTCAACATTGGCAAAATATTGCATAATGTCAGTAATGTTTCGAAATCTGTTAAACGGTACAACAAATCTTTTGCCTTGTCAACTTCCCTACGGTATTTATACATAAAACCTGTTAAGGATGGATATTCCTCAAAAATTCTGCATGCAAGTTCATACATGGAAATCCATCTTGTATCAACATCTTTCAGCAGTTTTTTACCATCAATCACCCCAATTGCAAATTTTTGGAACTCCAAAAATCTTTTTGGGTTGCTTGACATATAAGCATGCAAGTCACGAATGAGCTCTTCCACTTTTGTGAAATTTTCAGTTCTATAAATGAATATTCGTTGCCCAGTCAACTTAAAAAGACCTTCCAATTGTCCATGTATTTCTCTTCCTCCGTCAAGATTTTTGAGTGGAATGTTCAACTAAATTTGGTGTTTGAAGAGAACTGCAATTCTCTTTTGAATTGTCCAGAAGAGTGTCTTCTAGGGGTGGCAATATCATTAATAAAATCTTCAAGTGGCGAAATGTTATCATGATTAATTCTTTCTAATGAAATAGTATCATTATCAGTGGTGATTTCTACATTGAAATGGTTTTGAAATTATTCTACAATTAAAAAGAAAATTACTAATTTATTTTTTTTTAAGTTTAAGAAATACCTGTATTTTGAGTGCATGCCAGTTGCACTGTCGTTTTTCCTAGGTTTCTAAAATAAGATAATATGTTTGATTTCCCTGATATTTGTTGTGGTGTTTTACCCTTACCACCTGATGCCATTTTAACTTAGGGAGGATGCTGCAGACTCAAGATACAACTGGGCTACAGCAGTTGGAAAGGCGTTGTCGAACGACAGCAGCCAGGGGACAGCAGTTGGAAAGGCGTTGTCGGACGACAGCAGCGGGATGGCAACAAAATGCAGTCGGGCGATAGCAATCGGCAGCACAGTATGTTGTCGGGCAACAACACTCAGGGAGCGCAGTATGATATCGAGCAACAACAATCGAGCGGTATAGTCTGCTATCAGGGGATAGCACTCAAGCAGCACAGTATGTTGTCGAGCAATAGCAATCAAGGCAGTACAATCTACTATCAAGCGACAACACTCAAGCAACGCAATATGTTGTCGGGCGATAGCAATCGAGTGGCACTGTATGTTGTCGGGGGGCACAATATGTTGTTTGGCGGTAGTAGTGAGGCGGCAAATAGGCACTTGCATGGATGTTGTCGAGCGGTTACAAGAATGTTGTCAGAGGGCCTTAAGAACTTGGCAATGAGGTAAAGAAAGAGACTTTGATGATAACCCCTGTGAACATATGTACTATATATATATAAGGCGAATTACATAGCTGCCCCCATAATTATTCTAAAGGATTGATGAGCCGACCCCTTAAAAAAATTACATACCAAAATTTAGGCGAATGGGTCCTATGTACCACTCCCAAAAATCGCCAAATACAATTTCTCAAAAACCAAATATTCATGAATTAATAAATATGCGCCACTAAAATTTATTTTGGCCCCGCTATGCTTTAGAAGACAACCGTATCAATTAAGAGGATCAAACCCATGAAGTAAGGTGTCCTTTTGGAAAAATATTGCCACCAAACTTCAAGTTCGGTATGCCACGAACAGATCACAATGTAGAAAAGGCACTATAGCTCAATTAATGCTAACAATCACACTAAGACAGCTTTGAATCAATCCAAACTACAAGATCCCTATGAAAAGCGTTCAAATATTGCTAACATACATAATATTTGGTTTACCGTTGTAAGCTACAAGCCTTTGGAAGTATTGTTTGTATGGGAGTAGCAATGGCTATTGCTATGTTGTAATTAGATAGTTTACATACCTTGATAAAAAGCTTTGAGTTCTTAAGGCATAGAAGCACTATCCTTGTATAGTTAGATTTGTATTAATGAAAACTTTATTTTAGAATTTGTTCTATTGGTTGCTGGATTCTGGAGTAACACCTTAGATTTCCTTTTGCTCCACTCACCGAGTTCACTGCTAGGTCTTTCTCATACAGTTCAATCCCAAAGAACAATTGAGAGTCAGTTGTAATACAGGGGATCCCTATACCTTGATAATATGCCTTGAGCTCTGAAGGGATAGCAGCACATCCTTGTATAGTTAAATTTGCATTAATGAAAATTTTGTTTAAGGATTTCTTTTATCGGTTGCTGGATTCTGGAGTATAGTCTTAAATTTCCTTTTGCTCCACTCACCAAGTTCAGTGTTAGGTCTTTCTTGCACTGCTGGGCCTTGGAGAACAATTTTGAGTCGGTTGCAATACAAGGGATCCCCGAAGGGTGGCTAAGGATGTGTGAACAGGTAGGCAAATTTTGACTTGGCCCTTGCAAATGGATCAAATCTGTATCAGAGCAGGTTCATTGACAATCTGTGTACATGGAAGTTGGTATTACAAAACATTGAGGAACTGAGTATCAACTGGCATGGAACAAAAAAAAATCTTCAAGAGACAAGTAGCTTCATAGTCCAAATGGCTCTGAAAAGTCTGAGAAAGATCTTGCCAGAAGTGGAGAACATAGAGATTCGAGAAAGACCAAGACTTTAAGAGAAAGTTGTTGCCAAAAATAAAGTAAGAGAGCAGGGAGATTTTGAGAGAAGGTTTACTTCAATATAGGATAGCATCTCTCTGACCTGACAACCATTTTCAACAACTTCAGGACCGTTATGCTTAATAAGAGAGGAGGATGTTCATGTGGCTCTCATTGGAAAAATAAGGACAGCTAGAAGAAGCCTGGGAAGAAAACACAATGATAATCCTTCTAGTGATGGTCCAAACTAGAAAAGGGAATCAGCCACGTGCTGTAAGTGTGACAGGAAAGGTCACTATATACACAAATGTACAGAGAGACGACTCGAAAGCAACTGCAAAGATAAAGGTTCCATCCATGGAAAACAATGTGCAAATAATGTTAACAGTTAAGCAAAGGACGAGCTATGCGACAGGCTTGAGACAGCATTTACCATGATTTCTTCCCTGTCAACAAGTACCACCTCTTCCAGTGAATGATATGTCGATAGTGGACCTTCGCATCATATGGCCATTGACAAATCATTTTTCAGTGAGTTATTGGAGGAAAAGATCAAGATCCAAGTAACCATTGGTGATGATACCGCTTATCCCATGATGGGATTGGGAACTATACCTATCAGGGTTACTTCATGTGATGTTGTTAATCTTAAAGATGTTTTATATGATCCTGGTCTTACCAAGAAATTGTTGTTTGTTTCAGCTATCATAGATGCCAAATACAAAGTGAATTTTGATGACAAGGAATGTGTCATCATGGATCACGATGTACAACCAGTAAGTGCCATTGCTCGAGGAATCTGAGAGTGAGGTCTCTACAGACTGGTGGTTGGGTCAAAGGCTCATGAAGACTTAATATACTAGTATGATCAGATCTGTGAGTTATGGCATAATATGTTCGGCCATCATCATTATGGTTCACCTCTTGTGAAGCAGATGTGCATGGTATGCCCAACTTCAAGATCGAAGACATGAAGGTTTGCAAGGGGTGTGCATTGGGAAAGCACACAAAAGTAGCTTTTCCAAGCAACGAAAAGAAGGCCAAGGACACTCTAGATTTGACTCATTCAGATGTATGTGAGCCGATGTCTTTAACATCCTTCGATGGCAACCAATATTACATGAGTTTTATTGATGATTTCCATAGAAAGACTTGGAAATGTTTTCTTAAATCAAAATCATGAGCCTTTTCCAAGTTTCAAGAGTTTGAGGACTTAAATGAAAGTTGATGTGCAAAGGAGCTCATGGTGTTGTGTTATGACAACGAAGGAATTTGATAGTTTTTGCCTACATTACCAGATACATCCCTACACACCCTAGGTACGGGTACGGGACATTCGGGTATAGGTAAGGAGAGCGGTACACCCAGCAAACGGCCAAGGTATGCCTCAACCCCTGCGGGTACGCCTGGGCACATTTGAGGACGTACCCAAGCTTACCTGCAGGGGTTGAGGCGTACCCTAGCCATTTGTTGGGCATACCACCAAAAAAAAACTATTTTGTTATTTTTCCCCCCTTATTTCACCGATCAAAGTCAACTATGGACCTCAAAAAACATTTTAAAGTGCATTTGCAACCCTAAAAGCATGAATCACACTCATTTTATCAAAAGATAACAACACATTTACCTTTCATTGCATTTTTACCTCCCATTGCATATTTGTTCACTCTTGCTCATTTTTTCAATTGCATCGCAGACGAAGATGAAAATTTTTAAATTAATAAAGACCACAGCGAATACTGAGTTGTCTTTATTGTTTTCCATACATTGTAATTTGTAACATTTGCACTATGTACCTATTATAAATTTACAAAACTATTCAAAGTTCGACCGTTTAATATTATGATATTATCATATTTGCTCTTGGCATTGAAATTATGAGTATGTTTTGTGGTTATTTAACTTATTTTGTTTCCTCTATGCATATTATGTGGTTGATTTTGCTTATATAGCTATATGGCTATATTTTTAATTTTTTATATATATTTTTGTACGGCTGTACCCAACCGTGCCCAAACCCCATAATGAAAATTACCGTATCCACATACCCGATACTTGTACCCATACCCGTACCCGTATCGGCTACTAAGGTTTTTGCAGGGCAGCAAGGATAAAAGGGAGTTTACGGTTCCCTATAGCCCTCAGCAGAATGGGGTTACAAAAAGGAAGAATTGGTCTATCATAGAGACCACCAAATCCATGCAATGTGACATTGATCTATCTATGTCACGTTGGGTAGAGGCATGCAACACAGCTGTTTATTTGTTTAAATGAATGCCCTCGTAGGATTCTCAAAGACAACACCAAAGGAAACTTTTACAAGTGAGAGCCCAGATGTTTCCGACCTTAGAGTGTTCGGCTGCCCTATGTATTTTTAAGTTCCAACAAAGAAGAGATCGTAGCTTGATCATTCTAGTGTGAAATTCATATTTGTTGGAAACAAAAAAACATCAAAGGGGTACTGCCCAGATGTGTCCGACTTTAGAGTATTTGGCTGCCCTATATAATTTTCTGTTCCAACAAAGAAGAGATCCAAGCTTGATCCTTCTAGTGTGAAAGGCATACTTGAGTGACACATCAAAGGGATAGATACTTTATCTTCCTAGTCAGTGGAAGGTGATAGTTACCCAAGATGTCAAATTCAAGCACAATAGATTATCTTTCAGTAGATCCGAGCCGTCGTCAATGACTTATAAAGCGAACACTCCTGCTGGTCTGATTGCTGATCCAACCAAGAGTGTTGGTTCATCCAGTCTAGCATACAGTTCTAGCAGAGAGAAGCCACTAGGTACAACAAGAAAGTCTCAATGGCTTACACATGCTACAAGAAGCAGAAACGTTTGTGGGTGAACGAAAATCTACAGTGAGAGTAAGTTGACCTCCCAAGAATTTTACTTCTTATCTTGCTCTTATGTCTTCGAAGGTGGTGCATGGACTCCTAGTGGTTTTACAAGATCAAGCATGTAGCCGACGGCAATATAGAGAAGTACAAGGCCAATTTCATGGTTCAAGTTTCAAGGATTCTCTCTAAGGGATGGAATCAATTATAAGGAGACATTTGCCCTGGTGGCTAGGTATACTTCCATTCGGTCTATCATTTCAATAGAAACTTGTTTTGGATGGATTTTACATCAGCTAGATGTAAAGACAACTTTCTTGAATGGAACTATTGATGACAAAATCTCCATAGAAAGAAAGAAAGAATTTAATTATATTAATTTCCATGAATGACCAAAAGTAGGTCAATGGGACTCGAGGTTTCATCCAATTACAATAGAAAGTGTTAGGTTAAAAGGATCCTAGGATCAATGACTAAATAAATTAGCAACAAAAGTACTGAAATAAATGCAGGGTAAACCCAACACAGTATAACCAACCTGTGGGGTTAGCGTACCAATACAAATAGCCATGGTGTAGCAAGAGTGCCCACAGAGCATGGGTTGATGAAAGTCCCAAAGATTGCATGGTATTCCCATCAAACATCTCTAACCATGCTCGAGACAAAGAAATCATTTATCATCGTCTATCACTATGAAATTGCCAATGCAGGATCTGATGATGCTTATTTGGGAGTATCTAGGGCTGAGGGGGGCAGGTTTGATAATCCTAGGTGGAAGCAAAGCACTCACCTTAGAATCCTTACTAACATCCAAGGCTGAAGAAACTCCCATGGAAATGAAGAAACTCGTAATGTGGGCGTGTGCCCGTGGCCCAGGAAGCAGTCATGAAGGAGCAAATCAACAACACCAAGGAGTAGATCCATGACGTTGATCAAGGGAAAATCCACAACGCCAAAAGCAAGTGTGTTGGGGTACCTTAGTTGTAGTGCTGTCCAAAGATGAGCACTGCCTCACTCACCTACCCACCTTAATGTGTGAAGCAACGATATCCAAAGGGTGCTTAATGTTGCCAACCTCCATGACGGGTTGAAAGAAAGAGATGATCAGCCTAGGGGCTCTAGGGGTCCCCCTGCAAGGCGCTGAGTTGAAGGGTGACAACCTCCCGAAGAAAAAGGGCCAATTATCGTTGGTCCGAATATAGAAAGAAAGTTGATATAGAGCTGCCCAAGTCTCTATAAAGATAGTGGTATCTCCCCCAAATCTCATAATAAATAGTACATCTAAAAATGAAGTGTTGCTCAATCTACACCTCCTAGAGGGAACAAAGACGACAAATCCGGTCCCCACATGGAATATGATGAGTAATCTCAACCCACAACTGGTGCAAGCACACCCTCCACTAGCTGAGGGAAAACCTCAAGCCGTGAGGCCAATGACACTAGAGATAGTCAGGGCAATGAATGACATCATCCACCACTTGCAAGAAATGCTCAACATAAAAGGCAAGCTTGCAACTGAGGAGGAGAGGTCCAAGTGATCTGGATGTACTGCCTATAGATATCCTTTCTGATAGCTCTAATGATGAGCTCCTTTAAGGAAAGAAGTCAATGAGGGGCATCTAAAGAGTACCTAAAAGGATGTAATCTATCAGCAGAGATGCCTATGAGATTTGAGGTCAATGTGCATGTTAATTTTGTTTGCAAATTAAAGAAAGCCCCGTATGGGATGAGGCACACCTCTAGCTTGGTACATCCTAATTGATGAGCATTTAGCTTACACAGGTTTTGCTAAAACATCAGCTGATTCAAATTTGTATTTCATTATAAATGAATCTGACTTGCTTGTTTTAGTGCTATATGTAGACAACTTGATATTGACAGATAGCTCTTCAGAGCTTGTTGATTGGTTCAAGGAAGAGCAAAGTCATGAGTTTTACATTGAGGACCTAGGTAATTTGTACTTTTTTTAGGGTCTTGGGGGAGGCAACCAAAGTTTAAAATTTTCTTTTGCCAGTGCAAATATCCGATTCAAATTCTAAAGAGATTTAGATGATGAAATCTAATTCATTAAGGACTCCTATGGTGCACAACCTCAAGTTGAGGCCAATTTATCACTGAATCTTGTTGAGTCTTTATTGTATCGGAGCTGATTGATTCATTTAAGTAATTGGTGAACACTAAGTTGAACATTTGCTATACGATGCACACCCTCAGCCAACGTAAGGTGGAGCCTATGCGGTCATTGGAAGGCTGTTAATCATGTTCATCAGCACCTCGAGGGTACCTTGCAAACAGGGCTCAAGGATACAAGTGATTCAGATTTGTACTTGCATGGATTTGTTTATAGCAACTAGTCTGGTGATATGGAGACCCAAAAATCCACTTCTAGGTATTGTTTCTCTTTGGGTTCATCAGTGGTTTCCTATTTCAGCAGTGGTTCCTTGGTTCTAAGGGAATTGAGCTCAGCCGAGGTAGATTATATATCAATGTCTACAGTATGTTACAAAGCAATTTGGCTTTGAAAGATTATCTCACAAATGTAAATGCACACAAAGTAGAGAAGTGTTTTGGAATGTCTTGCTGAACGGATAATGCAACAATTTTTTTGATGCACATATGTCTGGGCTTCTATTTGGGCTTATTGTTATCACTCTGGAGTGCACCCCGCTTGAAGGTATGCAAGCACACCCTCACTTCAACTAATACAATTGGAACTTCTCAGAGTGTGGGTGACTTTGTGATGAGAAGAACCTCCAGAGAGCGTTGATTATAAGTGGGTTTTGACAGCTACAGATTATTTCACCAAGTGGGTGGAAGCAGTGCCTTTGAAAGAGGCAAATGAGAACCTTGTGCTTGAGTTCTATGAGAGTCTAGTCACTCGTTTTGGAGCACCTTTTGCTATCATCTCAGATAATGCTTTGGCATTCAGCAGTACAAAGGTATGTGAATGGGCTCTTTAACATAATATTTATTTGACAACTTCATCCAATTATTATCCACAGAGTAATGGACTAGTTGAATATACTAATAAGAACCTAATTCGGATCATCAAAAAAACAATGGAGGATAATCAGAATATATGGTATTGATTGCAGTCTGAAGTGTCTTCTTTGTGATGCATTCAAACCCCTTAGACATTCTCCAATTTGAAGAAATCTAACAATGTTCTGTGTCCAGCTTGTAGGTGTATTTTCAACGTCTTGCTGAGTGTCCTAAATTGCCAAAATTGTCTTTTTTTCTTCTTTTACATCTTCTGCAAGATGTTCACATAATCCTTTGGCTCGGACCAACTTTGTAACTTTGACTTCAATGTCATATTCCATGCAATCTGTGACCCATCCAGCTCTCGTTTCGTTCAAATCTCTGTTGAGAATGAAGTCCACACTTGGATGAACAACCATTAGTATAATCTTGTTATTTGAAACTAAATATTTGAATTTTTTCAGACCTCTTATAACAAGTACATGCTTTTCTACAAAAGAATGTCTTTCCTCATAACCCTCTAAAGATTGACTAAAGAAAGCAATGTGTTGTTCCAAACCTTCATCGTTCTGTTGCATAAGCATGGCTGAAATAGTACTGGAAGTAGAGAAAGCATACAAGAAGAAATCCTTACTGAAATCCGGATTGAGCAAAGTAGGAGCTTGGCTGATTGCTTCTTTGATAGCTTCAAAACTTCTTTTACCTTCTTTACTCCATGTGAACTCTTAATGTTTCTTAAGCATTTGAGTAAGTGGCTTTACTAGTTTTGCAAAACTAGGAATGAATCTTCTAATAAAATTAATCTTACCCAAGAAACTTTGCAATCATTTCTTGTGTTTAGGCAATGATAGAGCAAGGATTGCCTCTATTCTTTCTGGATCAATGGAAAGACCAGCTTTGGACACCACATGTCCAAGAAGTCTTCATGTACTGAAAAAATGCATTTCCTTAGATTCAAAGAGACTCCAAATTCTCTACATCTATCAAAAACAATCTTCAAATGAGTTAGATGATCATTAGGATACTTTGAAAATCTTGTAATGTCATCAAGATAGACTAAAACCATTTCACTCAAAAGACCATGAAAACCAACATCCATTGCCCTTTGAAAAGTAGCTCCAGCATTGGAGAGTCCAAAACGCATCTTCTTGTAAGCAAAAGTACCCCATTTGGTGGTAAAAGCGGTTTTATATTGATCTTGCTCTTTCACCAGTATCTAGTTATATCCTGAGTACCCATCCAATAAAAAAAACCTCCGTGAACCTGAAACTCTCTGCAAGGTTTGATCCATGGAAGGAAGTGGATAGTGATCTTTTAATGATACTCTATTCAAATCTCTGAAATCTACACAAAGTCTTATTTCTCCATTCTTTTTCCTTACTGGAACAAGATTTGCAACCCATGTTGAATGCTTAATAGAAAAAATGATACATGATTCAATCAGCGTTGTAAGCTTTCCTTATGAGAATCTCAACCTTGGCGTTGATTGGCCTTTGTTTTTGTCTTACCGGTTTTGCATCTTGTTCCAACTCAATCGTATGATGTGCTAATTTGGGATCAAAATCTTTCAAATCATGGTATTCCCAAGCAAAAACATCCATAAACTCTTGACATAATGAAATGAAAGCTACTCTCTCAGAGTCAGTGTTCACTTTACTCAACTTGAGTTGCTTACCCTCAACTATGGTAATTGGCTCATAATGCTCTTTCTTGAAAGATATACCACTTTGTCCTTCCTTAGCTGATCATCTTCATTGAAAATGCTCTCTAAAGTCACCAAACTTTTAGGCATCTTGTTTGATTTTAATTGCACAATCTGATTTTCATATTGATCCTGCAATTTATCATCATTTCTTTGGCAAAATTCTGCCTCATTCTATAAAAAATATGCTATTTGTTTATCGAAATCAAAAACTTGCCAACTTACATCATTATTTGGGACTGAAGGCCTGCATACCACTTTGATTTGAATCTGATTTCTATTGTCCTTAATCTGATCCGAAATATAATACTGTGCACCTATGACAGCAAGTCTATCAGCATGCTAATTTGCTTCTCTAGGAATAGAGCGAATGTCAAATGCAAGGAAGTCTTCCATGAGATCCCAAACTCTATGTTTGTAGGCCTTCAAAAGAGGATTCTTTGTTGCACTTAAACCTCTAACTTGTTGGACTACCAATTCATTGTCACCTTTCACCTACAAGAGCGTAATATCCCTCTTTCTAGCCCACTGAAGATCATAAATAAGAGCTTCATATTCTGCACAACTGAACTGAAATCTAACAAAAGAATAATACCTTTGATTTTGTGGTGAAACCAACATAACACCAGCCTCACTACCATTCTTTGTTCTGGATCAATCAAAGAATAGATTCCAAACTCTTTGATCCTGCAATGAGCTAGTGAGACTAAGCAATAAGTGACCTTCGTGCATACAGTAAACTCCAAAACCAGCATCTTCAATACTTTTGTAGAGATCATGTCCATGATTATCAACAGTGCATTCATCAAGGAGAAGATCCGGAATGCCTTCAAGAGGCTTAAAAGGCTCTTGTTCAATGGTGTTATCATTTCTTCTGTAATACTCTACGTTATCGGATACGCCAATCCAGGGTTCCAGATACGCCAGGGAGCGGCGATACAATACGGAGCGGGTACGATACGCGAGGAATACAGCCAAGACACGTCTTGCCCCCTGCGGATATGGCCGGATACGTCCATGCACATATCCGGCCGTATCCACAGGGGGCAAGACGTGCCCTGGACCCCCGCGGATCGACAAATAAAAAATCATTTTAAAATTCTTTTTTCACTTTAAAAAAAATTAAAGTTAAACCCTAGTCAAAAGCGTAACCCTAAAAGGGTAAAACTGTAGTGAAAAGCGTAACCAACTCTCCCCTTGTTAATTCATTCCGCTGCCCATCTGCTTTTGTTCCTTTTGCCGCTCCTATCTGCGTTTGTTCCTTTTGCCGCTGCTGCTGCCGTCAACCGTTGCTCGCCGTTCCAGGTTGCAGAGAGGTTTTTTTAATTTTTTTTTCTTTTAGTTTTAACTTTTAAGTTTAATAATAGTAGTTTACACTTTAAGTTTAAGTTTAAATTATTATATCTAAGTTAGTTTAAATTATAAAATATTAAATATTAATATTATATTTCAAATTTTAAAACATGTCATAATATTATACCATAAAATGTTTTAAATTTAAATATTAATATCAAATTATAATTTATAATACATATTAATATAGTTAATAATAATAATCATATTTTTAATATTTTAACTTTTTAACTTTAAGGTATTCAAAATATTAATATATAAATTACTTTGTTTTATTTATAATTTATTAATTATTAGTATTTTAATTTTAAGTTTGTTAATATTTAAATATTTTATTTTGTTTATTTAAATATAATTATATTTATATTTTATATTTTTGACTTTTTAATATTTATTAATCATTATTTTCAGAAATATTAAATACAAATTGATTATGTTTTTAATTTTAATAGTACTTGTTTTTTTTTAGTTTTAACTTTTTACTATTAAATTTTAATAGCAATTTTTTTATTTTGTACCAGGATTGGAGCTATAAGCTTATATGGATTTGTCAGAAATTAGAATGTCTCAGGGTGCAAGTGCTAGTTCGGTGGGGCAAGTGATAACCCTCAAACCTGATCCACAAACACCCATTTAGAAGTATGTGACAATATTAGAACAAATTTCTGGTGGAGGGTGTTTTCATTGGCTTTGCTCAGAGTGTAACGGTAAATTCAAGAGCTCGTATAGTCGAGTGAAAGCTCATTTGTGTGCGATTTCAGGTACTGAAATCAGAATTTGAGGTGAGCCAAGCATAGGTGGAAGACCTGAAAAGGGCTTGCCACATGCAAAGATCGTTGCATACATCAAAGAGCAAGAAGAGGCAGACGTTGTCGGCAAAGATCGAAGCATCCTTTGAGAAAGAAAGGATCACCACCTGTTGATCCAGCTCGTGCTAGTGTGGTGACCCCATCACACTCCTTTCTTGCTACACCCGTTGCGACCAAAGAGGAAGAGGATTCACCTCTTGGTCGCAAGAGAACAAAAGATGTAGGCCCATTGGAGAGGGCATTCCAAAATGACTCCAGGGAGATAGCGGAGCAGAGCATCGCGTGTTGTATTTACGCATGTGGGTTGTCATTTAATACTGTTAGATCACCATACTGGTAGGAAATGGTGAGATCTATCAATGTTGCCCCTAAAGGGTTTGTCACCCCAGGGTATGAAAAGGTGCACACCACTTTATTGACAAAAGAAAAAAAACATATTGAAGATGCATTGAAGCCCACCAGAGATTCATGGATCAAAACAGGGGTGTCCATCATTTCCGATGGATGGAAAGATACAGCAAATAGGCCATTGATTAATGTGATTGCAATGAGCCCTAAAGGGGCAATGTTTTTGAAGGCCGTTGATTGTGAGGGACAAGTGAAGGATGCACAACTCATTGCTAACAACCTGATAAAGTCGATTGAAGCAATGGGGCCTCAAAACGTTATTCAAGTTGTAACGAACAATGCTAAAAATTGCAGAGCTGCAGGCATGTTGGTTGAGGCAAGGTGTGAGCATATATTTTGGACACCTTGTGCCGTGCATTCCCTCAACCTTATGTTGCAAAAGTTGGGGACAAAAATTGACTGGATCAAACAAGTCTATGAGGAGGCGAATGAGATCCAAATGTTCATAACCAACCATCACATGTCCCAAGCCATCTTTAAGACCTTAAAATTACAGTTGTTGAAAGTTAACTCTTAATTTAATTTAATATTATAACTTATACGTTTGTAATTTGTAGTGTTTTTATTTTTGAACAATTTTTTAAGTTTATTAATTATTTCAATTTGTTTTAATTTTGTATTAGGTTGCTGAGACTCGATTTGCCTCACACACCATCATCTTGAAACAACTTGTTAAAGTGCGTGAAGCATTGAGTAGCATGGTCATCAACAACCTTTGGGGCGTATGGAGGCAGAGAAAAGTGAGAGGACCACAAAGGTGATAGGGTGGATTCTTGATGATGCACGATGGGAACATGCAGAGTATTTGTTGATTTTTACTGAGCTTATCGTCAATATGTTGAGATATGTGGACATGGATCATCCATGTTTGGGTGAGATTTATGATGGAATTGACTCAATGATTGAGAACATTAAATCCATCATAAATGCTAAAGAGCAAGATCCCACAGAAAAGTTCTTCAAAGAAGTGCAATCGCATCTCATTGAAAGGTGGAACAAAATGACCACCTCATTACATCTTCTTGCGTTTGTCTTGACACCTACATACTACAATGCAGAGATTCTTTCTTTACGCAGGAGGGTCGCACCATATAGGGATGTTGAGGTTGCCGAGATATATAAGGCAACATTCTCTAGAATCTTTCCCAATCTAGAGGTAAAAGACCAAGTTAGAGAAGAGTTTGTGCATTTCATATCCTCAGTGGGTCACTCCCTTGGTACTGTTCGTGACAAGTACAAGATGGATGCTCACTTTTGGTGGTACCTCCATGGGCAAGCATCCACCCACCTTCAACCACTTGCAATTAAATTCTTTCACAAGTAAGATTTTATTTTTTTTACTCTACCCTTCTTTTGACCTTTTCGATGTTTTGTTTTAAGTTTTAACTTTTAGTCTTTTAATTTTTAATTTTTTATAAATTCTAATTCTCTTTGTGGCTTCAATAGGTTGCAAGTTCCTATTCAGCAGAGCGGAGTTGGGGCAGTTATGGCTTTATCCACTCGGTTAAACGCAACAAGTTGGCTGCAAAAAAAGGCAGAGGATTTGGTTTATGTGCATTCCAACTTACGTCTTCTCTCACATAAACAACCTCAATACAAGGAAGGGCCAACAAAGTTGTGGGATGTGAACCCAGAGACAGCTGATTTAGATGCCTCCCTTACATGTCTTTCTTTATTTGACACGGAGCTAAACAATGCTTCACACGACTTGCACAGTGGAGCTAGTGGGAGTGGCACTGCTACTGCTTGTGGTTCTAATGAACCACATGATGATGAAGACATTGCAGGGGAAGAAGCATATACTATATAGTGAACAATGAGAACGCTGATTTGTCTCTATTTTTGTCCATACATTGTAACATTTGCACCATGTACCTGTTATGATTTATAAAACTAATATAAGTTCGACTATTGAATATTATGATATTTGGCATTGAGTTATGAGTATATATTTTGTGGTTATATAGCTTATTTGAAGTTATTTTGTTTCCTCTATGCATATTATGTGGTTAATTTTGCTTATATGACTATATTTTTATATTTTTAATTTTATATATATATATATATTTGTACGGTTGTATCCAGCCGTATCCAAACCCTAAAAAAAAAAATCGTCGTATCCCTGTATCCGATACTCGTACCCATATCCGTATCGGCAACTTAGGTAATACTGCAATTCACATTTGTCATATTTGACATATATGGCTCAAAGTGAAATCTAGAAATAGGCTCTGATCTAATAGTTACTTTGGTTCCATACCTGGCTCTAAAAACCATGTATGACCAATCTAAAGAAAGGTAACATCTTGTTTTGATGGTGAAATCTCTGGATAGGCATAGTGCAAAATATGGAGGTAGATCAACAACATCCTATAGAATGGTGAAATTTGGACAAATAACAAGTACAATTTTCAGAGCTTTCAATACACCCACAGTCTTGGTAGGAGACCCATCTAATTGCAAGACACCTTTGTCATGGGGTTCATACTGCAAACCTAACTTATCAACTATTGATTTGGGCATAACAGAAGTACTAGCCCCACTATCAATCATGTAGTTTTGAACTGGACAATCTCCAATGATAACAAAAAGGTAAAATGAAAGAGGTTTAGTCACCTTAAGAGGTTGAGACTCAACAGTGGAATTAGAATTAATTAGGACAGCACTTACTCTTTCTTTTTCAGATGATTTTTCAAAGATAGTGAGCTTTGAAAGCTCTCCTTGCAAGTACTCATTTTGTCTTGGGATTAGTAGAGTATCCCACATTGAAATTGAGACTGTTGTCTTCTTCATATGATCCACAATATTGAGTGAAGTGGCTACCTTTGATTGTGATTTAAGAGCAGCAAAAGCTCCCAAATTTTGTGTAAATTGAAGAAAATAAGGTCCCTTCACATTCTAATCTTTTGGATCTTGAACTTGTTGATTCGAACTTTTCTGAGACAGTTCATTTGTAGTTGTCTTTTGTTGTGGCTGGGAAGAAGGGGCTGCCCTTTCAAGCCCTGAACCTTCTCCAATTGTTTTTTTTTGGGATCTACTATAGATTACAATTGGATTATCAACATTAAGTAAATCTTGACTTTGATTTACAGCCAAGTGTTCAAAAGAATTTTCACCTTCTTGGGAATTGACAAATGTAGTTTCAGTAAGTGCTTTACCACTACCTTCTCCTTGTTGATTTGGCACTTTTGCTTTAGTGAATGAAGGAATGTCTCCATAGAGTAGAAAGGCTTCCTTATTCTGAGGTGGCTGGTTTTCAAATGAAAGAACTGAACTTTGTTGCATGCAAGATTAATGAAAACTCTCACCAGTTGGAGCCATTGCCATGTTTAATTGATCCCATTGATTGTTCCATTGTCCTTCTTGAGTATAATTACTCTGAGTTGGCACTATCGCTCTTGAATTGCTTGGAGCATTAGGATTATATTGCCTTGATTGAGAATTATGCCCTTGACCTTACTGGTTGGATTGATAGGATGGCCTATTGGGCTGATAATTTTGATTAGTATTTTGATAAGGCCTATATGGTGGAGCTTGTTGCCTCTCAATTGCAACCAACTTGTTATTTTGAGCCTTAAAAAGACTATCTTCCCCAATCTATCAGTTTGATCACCTTCTGTTTGATAAAACTTTGATAACTCTGGAATTGGAGCAACAGTTGGAGCAGGAGGATGAATCTCTAAAAAAAGAAGCATTGAGGCCTTGGATATAACTTCCCTGCTTGTATAAGGCAATTTTCAGTCTTGATTGTTACTTCAAAAGCTTCAGGTAAAGTATTACCTCCCATAAATTGGATCATTACAACCACATCTGAATCAAGAGCTTTCAGATAATACAGAAAGACATAGTTGGGCGTAGGCTTGATTTCTATTGGAATTATGTTCTATGTCTTCTAGAATCTGTAGTTGAAATCCACCATGAACTCATGGTTGAATCTCTTAATTGTTGTAAGCTGCTCCACAAGTGAAAGATGATCACTTTTATCTTCAAAATGTTTGCACAAAACTTCTCCAAATTCGTCCCAGTTGTTGATTGATGCAGGAGCCAAACTTTTGTACCATTGAAGTGCTTTTCATTTAAAAGAAGTTGCCAACAACCTTATTGCTACATTCTCATGTGTCACATGATGCACTGAACAAATATTAGCAATATCTGCAATATGTTCTATAGGAGTTATTGAATTTTATCCTGTATAATAAGAAAGAGCTTTCAGAGCTGAAACTGAAATATCATTCCATTGAGTGATATTTAGAGGACTAACACCATTGAATGCAACAAAACTTTGTCTTCTGGGAATGGCCATCTGAGGAATAGGATTTATAACAATATTTGGCTGAACAATATTGCCTTGAACAGAAGGAATTTGTGCAATAACAAGGATCACAGAGGGTGTAGGATTTGGATTTGACTGAGGTCTCCTTTTCTTTGGCTGATAAGACAACTCAGAAAAATCTGTTTTTTTTCCTTTTACAGCTGATCTTGTGACAACTTTTGGAGGCATAAAAAATATGTAAATCTGAACATGAAAATCTGAAAATAAATATAATACTCAAATACATAGATAACAATTCAAAAATGTGAATAAACATGTACTTTTAATATTGTTATAAATCCTATTCCTCAGATGGCCGTTCCCAGAAGATAGGTTTTTGTTGCATTCAATGGTGGTAGTCCTCTAAATATCACTCAATGGGATGATATTCCAGTTTCAGTGCTAAAGGCTCTTCCTTATTATACAGGGGAAAATTCAATAACTCTTATAGAACATATTGCAGATATTGCTAATCTTTGTTCAGTGCATCATGTGACAGGGAAATGTAGCAATGAGGTTGTTAGCAACTTCTTTTAAAGGAAAAGCACTTCAATGGTACAGAAATTTGGCTCCTGCATCATCAACAACTGGGACGAATTTAGAGAAGTTTTGTGCAAACATTTTGAAAATAAAAGTGATCATATTTCACTTGTGGAGCAGCTTACAACAATTAAAAGATTCAACCATGAGTTCATGGTGGATTTCAACTACAGATTCCAGAAGACTTGGAACATAATTCCAACAGTGATCAAGCCTATGCCCAACTATGTCTTTATGTATTATCTAAAAGCTCTTAATTTAGATGTGGCTGTAATGATCCAATCTATGGGAGGTAATACTTTACCTGAAGCTTTTGAAGTAGCAATCAAGGCTGAAAATTGCCTTATACAAGCAGGTAAGTTATCTCCGAGGCCTCCAATGCCTCTATTTCCAAAGATTCATCCCCCTGCTCCGACTGTTGCTCCAATTCCAGAGTCATCAAAGTTCCATCAAACAGAAAGTGATCAAATTGACAAATTGGAGAAAATAGAGTCTTTTTAAAGCTCAAAATAGCACGTTGGTTGCAATTAAGAGGCAACAAGCTCCACCATTTAGGCCTTATCAAAATACTAATCAAAATTATCAGCCCAATAGGCCATCCTATCAATCCAACCAGCAAGGTCAAAGGCAGAATTCTCAATCAAAGCAATATAATCCTCATGCTCCAAGCAATTCAAAAGCGACAGTGCCAACTTAGAGCAATTATGCTCAAGAAGGACAATGGAACAATCAATGGGATCAATCAAACATGGCAATGGCTCCAACTGGTGAGAGTTCTCATCAATCTTTCATGTAACAAAGTTCAGTTCTTCCTTCATTTGAAAACCAGCCACCTTCTCAGAATAAGGAAGCCTCTCTACCCTATGGAGATATTCCTTCATTCACTAAAGCAGAAGTTCCAAATCAACAAGGATAAGGTAGTGGTAACGCACCTACTGAAACTACATTTGTCAATTTTCAAGAAAGTGAAAATTCTTCTAAACACTTGGCTGTAAATCAAAGTCAAGATTTCCCTAATATTGATGATCCAATTGCATCCTATAGTAGATCCAAGAAAAGAGCAATTGGAGAAGGTTCAGGGCCTGAAAGGGCAACATTTTCTTCTTCCCAACCACAACAAAAGACAACTACAAATGAGCTACCTCAGAAAAGTTCGAATCAGCAAATTCAAGATCCAAAAGATAAGAATGTGAAAGGACCTTATATTCCTCAATTTACACAAAATTTGAGAACTTTCGCTGCTCCTAAATCATAGTCAAAGGCAACCACTTCTCCACTCAGTATTGTGGATCATATGAAGAAGACAACAGTCTCAATTTCAATGTGGAATACTCTATTAATCCCAAGACAAAAGGAGTACTTGCAAGAAGAGCTTTCAAAGCTCACTATCTCTAAGAAATCCCCTAAAAAAGAAAGAGTAAGTGATGTCCTAACTAATTTTAATTCCGTTGTTGAGTCTCAACCTCTTAAGGTGACTACACCTCCATTTTACCTTTCTGTTATCATTGGAGATTGTCTAGTTCATAACTGCATGATTGATAGTGGGGCTAGTACTTCTGTTATGCCCAAATCAATTGTTGATAAGTTAGGTTTGCAGTATGAACCCCATGACAAAGGTGTCTTGCAATTAGATGGGTCTCCTACCATGACCGTGGGTGTATTGAAAGATCTAAAAATTATACTTGCTGTTTGTCCAAATTTCACCATTGTACATGATGTTGTTGATCTACCTCCATATTTTGCACTATGCCTATCCAGAGATTTCATTGCCAAAATAGGAAGTTACTTTCTTCAGATTGCTCATACATGGTTTTTAGACCCAGATATAGAACGAAAGTAACTATTAAATCAGAGCCTATTTTCAGATTTCACCTTGAGCCATATATGCCAAATATGACAAATGTGAATTGCAGTATTACAGAAGATGATAACACCATTGATCAAGAGTCTTCTAAGCCTCTTGAAGGCATTCCAGATCTTCTCCTTGATGAATGGGTTGCTGATAATCATGGACATGATCCCTACAAAAGTATTGAAAATGTTGGTTTTGGAGTTTACTGTATGCACGAAGAAAGTGACTTATTGCCTAGTCTCACTAGCTCATTGCAAGATCAAGGAGTTTGGAATCTATTCTTTGATAGATCCAGAACAAAGAATGGTAGTGGGGCTGGTGTTATGTTGGTTTCACCACAAAATCAAAGGTATTATTCTTTTGTTAGATTTTAGTTCAGTTGTACTTCCAATAGTGCAAATTATGAAGCTCTTATTTATGGTCTTCAGTTGGCTAAAAAGAGGGATATTAAGCTCTAGCAAGTTAGAGGTTTAAATGCAGCAAAGAATCCTCTTTTGAAGGCCTACAAACATAGAGTTTGGGATCTCATCGAAGACTTCCTTGCATTTGACATTCGCTCTATTCCTAGAGGAGCAAATGAGCATGCTGATAGACTTGCTGCCATAGGTGCACAGTATTATATTTCGGATCAGATTAAGGACAATGAAAATCAGAGTCAAATCAAAGTGGTATGCAGGCCTTCAGTCCCAAATAATGATGTAAGTTGGCAAGTTTTTGATTTTGATAAACAAATAGCATATTTTTTACAGAATGAGGCAAAATTTTGCCAAAGAAATGATGATAAATTGTAGGATCAATATGGAAATCAGATTGTGCAATTAAAATCAAACAAGATGCCTAAAGGTTTGGTGACTTTAGAGAGCATTTTCAGTGAAGATGATCAACTAAGGACAAAGTGAGTATATCTTCCCAGAAAGCATTATGAGCCAATTATCATAGCTGAAGGTAAGCAACTCAAGTTGGGTAAAGTGAACATTGATTCTGAGAGAGTAGCCTTCATTTCGTTATGTCAAGAGTTTATGGATGTTTTTGCTTGGGAATACCATGATTTGAAAGGTTTTGATCCCAGATTAGCACAGCATACTATTGAGTTGGAACAAGATGCAAAACCAGTAAGACAAAAGCAAAAGCCAATCAACCCCAAGGTTGAGATTCTCATGAGAAAAGCGCTTACAAAGTTGATTGAATCAGGGATCATTTTTCCTATTAAGCATTCAACATGGGTTGCAAATCTTGTCCCAATAAGGAAAAAGAATGGAGAAATAAGACTTTGTGTAGATTTCAGAGATTTGAATAGAGTATCATTAAAAGATCACTATCCACTTCCTTCCATGGATCAAATCTTGCAGAAAGTTTCAGGTTCACAAAGGTTTTCTTTATTGCATGGGTACTCAGGGTATAACCAGATACTGGTGAAAGAGCAAGATCAATATAAAACCGCTTTCCCCATCAAATGGAGTATTTTTGCTTACAAGAAGATGCATTTTGGACTCCAATGTTGGAGCTACCTTTCAAAGGGCAATGGATGTTTTTCATGGTCTTTTGAGTGAAATGGTTTTGGTCTATCTTGATGACATTACAGTGTTTTCAAAGGATCCTAATGATCATCTAACTCATTTGAAGATTGTTTTTGATAGATGTTTAGAATTTAGAGTCTCTTTGAATCCAAAGAAATGCATTTTTTTAGGTACATGAAGGAAGACTTATTGGACATGTGGTGTCCAAAGATAGTCTTTCCATTGATCCAGAAAGAATAAAGGCAATCCTTGCTCTATCATTGCCTAAACACAAGAAGGGATTGCAAAGCTTCTTGGGTAAGATTAATTTTATTAGAAGATTCATTCCTGGTTTTGCAAAACTAGTAAAGCCACTTACTCAAATGCTTAAGAAACATCAAGAGTTCACATGGAGTAAAGAAGGTAAAAGAAGTTTTGAAGCTATCAAAGAAACAATCAGCCAAGCTCCTACTTTGCTCAATCCGGATTTCAGTAAAGATTGCTTCTTGTATGCTTTCTTTACTTTCAGTACTATTTCAGCCATACTTATGCAACAAAACGATGAAAGTTTGGAACAGCCCATTGCTTTCTTTAGTCAATCTTTAGAGGGTTATAAGGAAAGATATTCTTTTGTACAAAAGTATTTACTTGTTGTTATAAGAGGTCTAAAAAAATTCAGACATTTGGTTTCAAATACCAAGATTATACTAATGGTTGCTCATCCAAGTGTCAAGGACTCCATTCTCAACAAAGATTTGAACGAAAAGAGAGCTGGATGGATCACAAAATGCATGGAATATGACATTGAAGTCAAAGTTACAAAGTTGGTCGAAGGCAAAGGATTATGTGAACATCTTGCAGAAGATGTAAAAGAAGAAAAAGAGAATTTTGGCAATTCAGGGCACTCAGCAAAAAACTAAAAATACACTTCCTACAAGCCAGACACAGAACATTGTTAGATTTCTTCAAACTGGAGAATGTCCAAGGGGTTTGAATGCATCACAAAGAAGACACTTCACGCTGCAATCAATACCATATACTCTGATTGATGGAGTTCTTTTCAAAAAAGACATTGGAGGTATCCTTCTAAGGTGTGTTGAAACTAGTCAATTTGACAAGCTTTTTGAGCAATTTCATAATAGTCCTTCTGGAGGTCACTTTGCAGCCAAGACCACAACTGCAAAAATTATTAGCGCTGGTTATTTTTGGCCTAATTTATTCAGAGATGCACATGCATGGGTTCGTAAATGTTCAAAGTGTGTAATGTTTGTAGGAAAATAGAGATTAGTTGCCATGCCACTAAAGCTAATCTAAGTTAAGCAGCATTTCATGCAATGGGGTTTAGACTTCATTGGCATGATTCATGCTCCATTTAGTGCTGGCCATAAGTGGGTTTTGACAGCTACAGATTATTTCACTATGTGGGTGGTAGCAGTGCCTTTGAAAGAGACAAATGAGAACTTTGTGCTTGAGTTCTATGAGAGTCTATTAACTCATTTTGGAGCACCTTCTACTATCATATCTGATAATGCTTTGGCATTCAGCAGTACAAAGGTATGTGAATGGGCTCTTGAACATAATATTTATTTCATAGCTTCATCCAATTACTATCCACAGGGTAATGGGCTAACTGAATCTACTAATAAGATCCTGATTCGAATCATCAAAAGAATAATGGAAGATAATCAGAGATCTTGGCATACAAAGTTGAAGACTGCTTTATGGATTGATAGGATCACCCCTAAAAAAGCCATTGGTCATTCACCTAATCTCTTAGTTTATGGAAAAGAAGCAAGGCTGCCTATCTCATTGGAGCTTCCAGCTTTGGAGCTTGCACATCAGTTAGAGCTTTTAGAAAATGATGCAATGGAGGTAAGAATGAATGAATTGAGAGAATTGAAAGAGATAAGAGATGATGCTATGCATACCATGTGGTCAAATCAGCAGCAAAGCAAGAAGACATTTGACAAAAGAGCTTCATCAAAAATATTTCAGCAAAAAGACATAGTTCTCAAATGGGATGAAGAACGTGCAAAGCTAGGTAGGCACTCCAAATTTGATAGCTTTTGGAGTGGACCTTATATTATCATTGATTGCAAGAAGAACAATGCTTTTCAATTATATCCAGATTGAGTGGAGAACTTCCCATTCCTGTGAATGGGATGTTTCTTAAATACTGCTATAGGAGAGTCACTCATTTGTACATAGTCATAGTTTCTTTCCTCCAAGTGCTTTGCAGCACATGTTTTCAGTAGTGGTTTTTTCCTTTCAATTTTGTTGTTGTCCTTTCCTCTTAAGTGCACTTGTGCACATGTTGAGTCAGTTTCTCTATTGTGTTTTGGTCTCCAGCTTTTCCAATTTTCAGTGTGTCCAAGTTTGATATAACCAAAGTTTCTGAGTTCTTTGACCAACACGCTAGTCAAACTCTAAGAGTCGCCAAAATTGTTAAGTAATTTGCCCTGCCAAGGCCAAATTACTATCCCTATTATTTGAAACTTTCAACAAAACGGTCAATTCCCTATACAGCGGGCCAAACTGTTGATTTATAGTCAAAAGGCATGAACAAAGGAAAATGTAGACAGTCAAGTATCAAATACAGTCATGATGAGGACCTACAACAATGTTACACAATCAAGCAAGAAAGGTCCTTATCAAGATTTAGTGACAAGTGTTTATGATTATGAGCAGAATACAGGTATGAAAATGAAGTTTAAGGTGACAGTGAGGTTTTTCATATGGTTCATGTTTGCAAATGCACTGATCAAGCAATCATATAGAAGAATGAAGATCAAATTTGTTTTTTGAGCCTTCTTTGAGGTCATTGACGAGCTACAATCCATTCAAGGGCAAGACACCTACAGCAAGTTCGAAAAGCATTTCTCTTTCAAAACGTCACATACAGTTATAACGTTAACCTGCAGGCCTGTAGTTTCACTTACAAGGAATCAAAAGCAGCATACAGGTTTATATTTTTTTGGACTTTTTCCCAACTGGACTCTTTCACTAATGTTTTCTTCCTCAAGTGTTGTCTTCTCATATTTCTTTCAGGCTAAATGCGGAAGCAATTTCCTCAAACTTTTTGTCCGAGGGAAAGGAGTTTTCAAAAACTTTACAATAGGTCTAAAAGAACTACAAAGAGCAAGGAAAAGGTGCAGTTTGAGAATCCCGAAGGGTACGTGCCCTTCGGGAAGGTCCATTCCAAAAATCCCGAAGGGTATGTACCCTTCAAGAAAGTTTACATCATGATTCCGAAAGGGACAAATTCAAGGAGAGTCTACCAACTTTTTCCGAAAGGAAGACCAAGTCAAAAATCCGAGGGGCTTCTTTTCAAAGGAACAGTTCATTACATTTTCTCGAAGGGTACGTGATCTTCGGGATAGTACATTCACAGAATCCCGAAAGGCCTTTTCAAGGGCAAGTGTACCATTCAGTCTTCCAAAGGGTCACTTGGACAAAACCCCGAAGGGCATCTTCAAAATTGCCGAAAGGCATTTTTAGAAAAAGGACCTTTACAAGAAACACGAAGGGTATGTGGAAGGATCATTGCAAAAATCCCAAAGGGTATGTACCCTTTGGGAAAACAAAACGGAAATTCGAAAGGGACAGTTTCAAGTGGAGACCATTTACAAAATCTCGAAGGGTGCCTAGAAAATTCAAGGGATAAAATCCGGAGGGTCACTTCGAGAGGCCAAAAGGACTTTCCAAGTTTTTCGAAAGGCAGAAAGGACAAGTTCAAAAAATCTGAGGGGCTTCTTTTCAAAGGAACAGTCCATTACATTTTTCCCAAAGGGTATGTGCCCTTCGGGAAAGACACTTTCAGAAAACCCAAAGGGCATGTACCCTTCGAAAAGGTCATTGTCAAAAAACCCGAAGGGTACCTACCCTTCGAGAAGATTCACTTCGAGATTTTAAAAGACGTTTTCAAAAACTCCAAAGGGTATGTGCCCTTCGGCAAAGATCACCTACAAGACTTCCGAAGATTAGGTCACTTGTAAAGAGGCAGGAAGAGAAGAAATTTTCTTCGGAATTTTTGTCCGAAGGAACGAGGGAATGAACAAGCAAATGAGGACTCGAACAAAAAGTCCGAAGAAATTCCTTCGGACAATTTATCCGAAGGAATTCCTTCGGAAAAGGGAGAGAGCTCAAAAGGAAGAATCTTAGACAAATTCCTGCAGACTTTTTGTTTGCGGGAAAGTGGAAATCCAAATGGACAATTCCTTTGAACTTTTTGTCCAAAGGAAAGTCTGAGCTATAGTAAAAACAAAAGTCCGAGACAATTCCTGCAGACAATTTGTCCGTGGGAAATTGACTGAGCAAAAGCCAAAAGCAAAGTTCGAAGGAAAGGGATAATACCAAGAGAAAATAACTAAGGAAAAGTCATAGACATTTCCCGCGGACTTTTTGTTCGCGGGAAATTGAAGGAACAAATACTCGAATGAATGCCTGACTTCATATTCAAAAAAAAAAAGCCATAAATAGATAAGGCCGAGGGAAATGCATGCACAGAACCGAGAACAAAATGCCAAAAAATAGCAAACGGTTCAGTCTAAATATATCTCCCACTTATCAAGATCCTTATCCATGCAAGCACGTGCTATTTTTATTGGACTGGTCAAAGCTTTTGTTAGCTGTTTGACTGAAATCATGCTTCTCTTTGGTTGGGAAATTGAAGGAACAAATGCCCGAATGAATCCCCGACTCCATATTCAAAAAAAAAAGGCCATAAATAGATAAGGCCGAGGAAAATGCATGCACAGAACCAAGGGAACCGAGAACAAAATGCCGGAAAATAGCAAACGAAACTGTCTAAATATATCTCCCACTTATCAAGATCCTTATCCATGCAAGCACGTGCTATTTTTAGTGGACTAGTCAAAGCTTTTGTTGACCATTTGACCGAAATCATGCTTCTCTTTGGTTTTTATGCAATCCAAAGCTTTCAACGTTTCAGACAGTTGCAGCAGAGTTCTTCGTCCAAGACGTGGCATAGCTTTGCATGCAAGTGGAGACCATTGGAGGTTGACTGGTCTTGAATTGAAGTTGACTGGACCAGCTTGTTACACATCTTCCTTGTTTTCCATGCAAACGAGAGTATCTCTTCCTCCAATTCAGCTTGCAAACGAATCAAATGGAGTTCCTTCTTTAGAGATTTGGCGTAGTTTTCCATGCAAGGAGAAGTTTGATTTTCAATAATTCCACCGTCCATTCTTCTACGCCACCTTATATTTATGCATGTTTGAAGTTTTCTTGGAGAGTGTCTTGTTTATTTTAAGAGTTAACCTTTCAAACTTGGCCACACTGTGATACTTCTACACCAATGTTTGAAAAGGCATGCATTTTTGTAAAAGAAAAGATTTTATTGAATATTTTATATTGTAAAAAGGCATTAAGTCTTGAGTTAATTAACCAAGACTAACCCTTTCCTCTTTTAGAACTGCACTTAAGGCTATTTCAGGTTTTAAAAAAGCTTATTTATTTGGCTTAATCAAGCCATTTAGAGGATCCCTAAAGTTTGAAAGAAGAAATTGTAAGCTGAACCAGTCATCAATAAAGAAGTTTTTATTTTGAATCTGAGTTTTGACAGAAGATAGTGTGTAATTTGATTGTACATCAGCGTATAAGTGAGATTTATCTCCTTTTGCAAGTCCCTTCCTCACCTATCTCTCCCTTTCTCACCCTTTTGCAGGTCATTTGAAGAGGTTTCCAACCCTTCCTCTGAAATATTTATACTTAAGGACAGAATTATAGATTTCATTTGATTATATGTGTGCATTGATTTCAGTAACTTCATAGGGTTTGGATAATTTAGGTGTATCACCCCCCTTTAATTAGGATTTTCTTTTAGTTTTCCTTCCCCTTTTCACCTCAAAAATCACAAGATTTTCTAGAGGTTCTTCTCATCACAGAGTCACCCACACTCTGAGAAGTTCCAATTGTATCAGCTGGAGTGAAGGTGTGCTTACATACCTTCAAGCGGGTGCACTCCAGAGTGATAACACTTATTGTACAAAGAAGAAAGTTGCAATTTAAACCTGAGAGGATAGGAAACAATAGGGTCATCAAGAATTTCTTAGATGCCAAATACTTGCATGTGTGAAAAAGAAGGTGAAAATAAACTGGAGAAACATCTCCCACCAATGGGTAAGTAAAATATCATCCAAGGACCGGAAAAGTTTAGCATTTTCTTCCTGCCAGTAAACAGCTGATTTTTCATGTTCACTCCAATTTGTTTTCCAAATCATTGATCAACTCAAGAACATCTGACTATCAGAAAATGAGTTCAGAGTTAAACCTCCAAATCCTCTTTAAACTGAAAGATTTTTCTAGACAAATAAATGATATAGCATTACGCATGTGAAAAAGAAGGTGAAAATAAACTCAAGAAACATCTCCCACCAATGGGTAAGTAAACTATCATCCAAAAACTGGCAAAGTCTAGCATTTTCTTCCTGCCAGCGAACAGCCGATTTCCCATGTTCACTCCAATTTGTTTTCCAAATCATTGACCAACTCAAGCACATATGACTATCAGAAAATGCATTTAGAGTTAAACCTCCAAATACTCAGAAAACTAAAAGATTTTTCTAGACAGATAAATGATAAAAACATAGCAGATATCAAAGGACTTGGTAAAACATCTAGTTAAATGCAAATATCCTGTATGCCCACCATTATTTTCTAAGAAGTTTGCATTGTGTAAATATCTTCATAGACTTTTAAAACAATATTATGTTTTGGAAATCAATGAAACTCCCCAACAAGGCCACTTAACTTCTAGCAATTATTAGAAGATACAATTTAGGCCTAATTCATGCAATAAGTAATTGCTACAAGCATGAATCGAAACTGATATCCTGCCTGCTTTAAGATCGCTATTTCATTAAAAAATGCACATCGCTTCAGAAAGTTCATTAATAACTCCTTACCACATCTGCTATGACAAAATCTAACTCCTTCGTGAAATTTTCCCTGCGGCGTTCTAGCTCTGCTGCTGTCTACAACAAAGTTTGAACACCAACATTATAATGTGTTTATAGTTCCAATAAAAAAAAAGGAAATTGCACCTACAGCTTTTCTTGCACAAATGAATATACAATGTTTTCCTTCCATTTTATAACTTGCATTATTTTTTAAACATATTCAAGAATTAATTCACATTCAACACTAAAGCAAAACAATACAATTGAAACTTCATCATATCAAACAAGTATTTCACCAATGCAACTGTAACAATGCAAACAAGTATTTCACCAATGTAACTGTAACATATACAGAAATTCGAGTATTTGTGATAAACAAGTACTCACTATTGATGCATTTTTGCATTCTCAAGTATCCGAAATTTGAGCATAAGGGTTTGATAGCCAATATTTGGAGCTTAATGCCATAAAGGGTTTTGTAGCTATTACCAAAGACAAATCCAACTCATCCTAGTTGAAATTCGGTCCCATAACTGTTTTTCTCTTATGGTTCAATAGATCACGTAATTTTTTGTTGTCTAATAAATATTTATTCAAACAATGCAAACAAGTATTTCACCAATGTAACATATACAGATATTCGAGTAATTGTGATAAACAAGTACTCGCTATTGATGCATTTTTGCATTCTCAAGTATCTGAAATTTGAGCATAAGGCTTTGATAGCCAATATTTGGAGCTTAATGCCATAAAAGGTTTTGTAGCTATTACCAAAGACAAATCCAACTCATCCTAGTTGGAATCTGGTCCCATAACTGTTTTTCTCTTTTAGTTCAATAGATCACGTGACATGCGTGGTGTCTGTAATGATCAATGCTGTTGATCTATACAGCCAAACAAGTTCATCATGCTCATGTACATTCATGAAAATATTTTGTAGTAGAGATACTTACTGTAGCATTCCTATTAGTACAAATGAATTCTCTAATAGTTGCACCATAATCAAGAACACCCTAATTGATCATAGAAATGATAGTTACTAAAGTGACCGCGGTATTACTTGTCTGAGTTAAATGGCTTTCTTGAGTTAACACACTAATATTTTTTAGCTCCAAGGATATTTCCGGGCCACTCAAAAAATGATGGTGATAAATAATCATTTGAAATTCTGTCATACGGCAATGTTCTTACAAAAAATTACAAGGTTACCCGTTCGTTTCTGGTTCTGGTGTGGGTTTGAAGAACCCAGTTCGCCAGTACAGCGATTTTTTTTCCCCCTAGGTTCGTTATTGGGTTCGTTCGTACAAAAAAATATAGAAATTCTACCCTGATACATAGGAAATTAATGTCATTGTCATTAACCACTAAACAGATAGAGATAAATGAGTCAAATCATAAATGAATCATGATAAGTTGATAATTTTAAAATCATAAATGATAACTATACCTATAAGTACAGCCATTAATGAATAATAATTAAACAAAAATGATAAATGAAAATCATATATATTAAAATATGAGTATCTATTAGCAAATATCAAAATTCAAATATCAAAAAATTATCATGTGGCTGTAATTAATTACAAGATACATCAAAGTTCAAAGTTCAAACTATAAAAGTCAATTTTCATAGTCATATTGATATTGCTCTTCATCGAAAGCATCAACATCATCATGATGTTGTGGTTCATTAGAAGTAGAACCACATGGACTATCTGCACTGCCACTCCCGCTAGCTACGTTTTGTGTCCTCGAACTCGAAGGACTGCCTGTGTCATCTAATGAGAAGCGGGATATGCAAGCATCCAAGTCAACAACCTTTGGATCTATATCCCAATGCTTTGACATCCCCTCCTTGTACTATGGGTTCTTGTGTGATAGAAGATGCAAATTAGAGTGTATGTAGACCAACTCCTCCGCCTTTTTAGCTGCGAGCTTGTTGCGCTTTTGTGAGTGAATGAAGTTATATGAGCTCCAATTCCACTCACAAGAAGATGAACTTGCAACCTATATTCAAATTTAAACATAAATTTAAAAAATTTAAAAGAAAAACTTAAATAATAAATTTAAAAACTTAAAAAATACAAAACTCACCTATGACAAGCTCTTGATTGCAAGAGGTTGGAGGTCCGGTGATCCTTGGCCATGAAGGTACCACCACATAGGACCATCCTTCTTGTATTTGTCCCGAAGAGCACCAAGACTATGACCTCGGGAGGTAATGAAAGCCCCAAACTCGCTTGTAACCAAGTCTTCTATTTCAGGATCAGGAATATCCTAGACATTGCCAATTTGTACCCTTCAGCCACTTCGACATCCCTATATGGTGGCACCCTCCTCGGTAAAGAAAGGATCTCCGTGCACAGAAACGAGGAGTCAATGCAAAGGCAAGGAGATGTAGTGGGGTGGTCATTTTGTTGCACCGCTCAACAAGGATCTTGCTCTTTTTCATTAATGATGAATTTTATTTTCTCAATCATTGAGTCTATGCCATCATATATTTCTCCCAAACATGGCTGATCCATGTCAGCAAAACGGATCATACTCATGATGGGCTCGGTGAAACTCAATAAATAATCTACACGGGCCCACCAATCATCATCTAGGATCAAGTTTTTCACTCTTTGGGCCCGCTATTTGCTCGCCTCCCTCCATACACTCCACAAGTTGCAAATGACCATATTGCTAAGTGCTTGTCGCACTAGTACAAGTCATCTCAAGATGATTGTGTGAGAAGCAAATCTAGTCTGAGCAACCTATTACAAAAATAAATTATTAAAAATAATAAATATAGTTATACAAGTATAAAGTACTAGTTTAAAAAATAAAAAAGTTATAATTTTAAAACAAAAATAAAAATACCTTCAACAAGTCCAATGTCGAGAAGGATCTGAAAATGGCTTGAGAGTGTTGATGGTTGGTGACAAATATTTGAATTTGCTCAGCTTCATCATACACTTGTTTGATCCAGTCAATTTGCTTCCCCATCTTTTGCAACATGAGTTTGATTGAGTGGACAGCACAAGGTGTCCAAAAAATGTGTCCATATCTTGCCTCCACCAACATCCCCGCAGCCTTGCAATTTTTGGCATTATCTGTTATAACTTGGATAACATTTTTAGGTCCAACTGCCTCAATGGATTCGATGAGGATGTTGGCAATGAACTCCGCATCCTTCACACACCCTTCACAATCAATGGCCTTCAAAAACATTGCCCCTTTAGAGCATATTGCAAGCACATTGATCAAAGGCTTGTTTCTTGCATCTTTCCATCCATCAGAAACAATGAAGACTCTTGTTTCAGCCCATGAATCTCTAATTGGCTTCAAAAAATCTTCAACAGTTTTTCTCTCTTTCGCCAATAAAGTGGTGTGCACTTTTTCAAACCCTGGGCCTTTGTAATCTTTTCGGGCCTCATTGATTGCTCTCACCATTTCTTGCCAATATAGTGATCGAACCACATTGAAAAACAATCCATTTGCATATATGCATCGTGCAATTTTTTGATCCGCAATCTCCCTGCTCTCATTTTGAAAAGACCTATCCAATAGTCCTCTTGTTCTTTTGTTTGTAACTGGAAGAGAAGCCTTTTCTTGCATAGGGGTTGCTCCCAAAAATGGATGTCTTCCAACAGGCACAACCAAAGAACCACCAGTAGAACTTGGGGAAACAAGTGGCTTCCCTGATCCCTTGCCTTTCTTTGCTAGAGGGTGGCTGAGTCTCATGGCATGTGCAACATCTGCATCTTCATGTTCCTTGATGAATTCAAGGATTTTTGAATGTGGCAATGGAGAGTTAGTCTTCCCCGTGCAAACTTTGATTCCGCATTCAAGAATGTGACATAAATGTGCTTTCACCCTAAAATATGAGCTTGTGAACTGAGAATCACAAATATTGCATTTCCAAATATAGGCCCCACCACATGAAACTTGGTCTAACAGTGTTGTATATTTCCACAATGGTGAGTGTGTCAAGTCCATTCTGTGTTGCTTTTGGCTGTTGGAGGAAGAGCTATGAGACATTGTTGATTGTAGTAATAAACTAATAGTATATATAACTACAAGTAAAAAAACAAAAACAAACCCTAGGGCAGCAGCTAGAAACTAGTAAAAAAATTTAAAATGACAAAATAAATAAAATAAAACAATATAAAACTAAAAACTTACCTTGATAGCAAATGGCTCCTCAATCACCGTAGGCAAATGACTAGAATGATGCTTGATGAAGATTCAAACCTACAACAGCAATGGAGTTGAAGTATGCAATGAGAAATTTAGAAAAATAAGAAGCAAGTGTTTTTCCTTTTGTCACTTTGTTCTTCTCATTTGTGTTGACATATGCTTTTGTTTTTGTCTTTTAGGGTTAAGGTGTTTTTTATAATTTCAATGCACTGGGTTTGGTGAAAAAGAAAAAAAAATGTTTTTCCCAGCTTTTGGGCGCCGGCGACTGCGGGTGCATAGCCCCAACGCCCAAGGTTCGCACCTGGCTCCCAAACGCTGCCCTGGGGCCATGAACCGGTAACGTTGAAAAATTATAACCCGCCCTAATACTTCATATTGAATGCAAATTCAAATCCAGGCAGACACAACATGACATAGTCCCAAACAACTGCAGAAGCAAATAAAACTTAAATTCAAGCAAAGCCCACAAAACTCCTTACCTAGTTCATATACCAGAAGATCACCGTTCTAGTTTATATACATCACAAATTGTCAGAAGGGTACAGTTCAAACCTACAATGTTTTCCAAGGCAAACGGCAGAATACTTCCACAATCTTCAATAAAAAGGTTTCACCAATCCTATGCAACTTCAAATATTCACGGATGGTCCAGCTCATGCTATAATCAACAATTGTAAAAAGACTTACCATGATTCATGGATGGTCCGGCTCATGCTATTGCAACATAAAAACAAAATCCATGTAAAAGACGTGCAAGTTGCTCACTCTAACGATCCAGCCTATGAATTAAGCCATCCAATAAGTTAACTCTGATTGAAAAATAAATAAAAAATACATGATTATCTTGTTCGCACACCAAATCCTCTGGGTGTATTCAGTACTTGTGTACTCAGACAATTGTATCCATCATTTCTAATTTGAGTTCTCAATCTTCATAAACTATGTGAATTGAATCCATAAATGTGATGTGTTTGTGTTATTGATTTATTAAATGTTGTTTCATTTTTTATTTTTTATTTTTAATATGTATTGAAGTTTGTCGCACTCCTGTACCCACACACCCAAATTTCAAAAGTAGCACAATCAATCAAAGAGGGAAAAATTGAAGAACAAAATAAAGATGTAGAGCAGAATCCATATGTTCCTCCTCCAAAAGATCAAAGTGAAGCAAGTGATAGCCAGCCATTGAAGTCCACAGAACAACAAAGAGCGCATGGTTCCAATCCAACCTCTGAAGAGCAATCAATGAAGCCGCAAACAGTTAACCGAAGGATCCAGTTCAATCTCAAGATCGTAAGTAGTCAGAACTGGGGTAGGCAGCATCATTGGTCCAGCCGGTAATGCAAGCATCCTTAGAAGCATTTATGAATATGCCTTGTCCTATGTCAAGCAACACAAAAAGCTGAAACTTGGTCTAACATGGTCTTGAACATCTTTGTTTGATAGGGAGAGACAGGGTTGTTGAGCTTTCATTGGAGATCTCTGCGGTATCCACAGTTTCAAGTATGTTGGAACAATCTCAAGTACCACATGCTTTACAACCCTTGGTGATCCAGCTGGGAAGGTTGGAGTTCGATGATGTGTCATCCCTGTCTTAGACTTTTAATCTTGATATCCAGTCCTGGTGCGCACCCAGTATTATCCAATCAAACTTGGTGCAGCCTACTTTTATAACTCCTTTTTTGTTTTATTTGTTCCTTAGCTTAGGAATATTCCATTGCTTGTGCATCTTATGCTGGTATATGTTTTTGGTCCCATTTAAGCTTTTTGATAATCTAAGACCCGTTGTTTCCTCTTCTGATGTATGTATTTACGTCAAGATCAAATCACATAAGGTGGGATTTCTTTTAGGCAATCATACATCCAATAACTCCAAGTCTCTAAGCAACAAGACAAAATTCAGAGAATACTAAATGAGTTTCACAATGAGAGCAAGTTGTTTAATATTGCATAAGCTGAAAAAGTATATAAGATCCTCTATCTCAAGATCATAAGAAGTCAGAACTGGATCAGGGAGTGTCATTGATCCATCCAGAAACACAACCATCCTTGGGAACAAATATGGATATGCCTTGTCCTACATCAAGCACCATGGATACGGATTAAACTCGGTCCAATAAGGTCTTGAATTTCTTTGCTTGATGGGGAGATGGAAGGTTGTTGGGCTTCCATGGAAGACTTCTGCAGTGTCCACTTTTTCAAGTATATCAGCACAATCTCAAACACCACATGTTTTTCACATCTTGGTCGTCCAGCAGGGAATGATGGAGTCCAATGATGCGCTATCTCTGTCTAAGATTTTCAGTTAATGAGATCCAGTTCAGAGCACCCATTGTTATCTAAAGATACAGAGGCTGAGAACTAGTTTTTAGGATTTGGGTAAGGGAATCAGGGAACAAAAATTGGAGGTATGGCCTGACAACATCACCATGCCTTTTAATCACCAACTCTGTTAGGCTGTGAAGAATTTATTGAATACTCCAAACACAGCAACACAGATCAAGCAGGAGAAGTGGCAGTCTATCCAAAACTTAAAGGGGGAATTCTGATATATATATATATATATATCAACATAGTTGTTCAGCCTAACTGATCGAGTTTAATCAGTGTGTATAGGACTGTTTCTATCTTTGGTTACAGTTCCAGGATTGCCGAAGGTTTATTGCAGGAGCAGAAATCTAAGTGGACAGACAACCCAGAGAAAGGGAAAGACTCCATTCTGGATCTGGCAGCACAGCCATCCTATAAATTTCCAATAGTTGCCTCAGCTGACAAAAAAGCTTTCGTCGTACTAGGAATTGAATCACAAGTAATACCTTAGCATGCAAGTAGAAGTATCAGTCCTCGCAGTGGATATTCAATAGTGGGTCAAAGATCGGGATGCTAATGAAGACGACGAATTGGCAAATGCAATCCAAATTCATACCTGCATCATCTTTTTGGATTAAAAACTTACAGAAGATCTGAACAAACAGAACACCTTTGCAAAGACAGTGCAGAAAGAAGTTTAGGAAATAGGCAAGACAAGAGGTAAGATCAGGGAAAAATGTTGGCAAAACGTTTGGAAGCAGTATTTTTTTTTAAATTCCCTATTGTTGGCCTGCCAAATTTTGAGTTGCAACTGATGACAGAGGACCCGATGAAAGCATAACTGATGAATTTGGACCTAACATCGGCATATCTGATGAACTTTCACCTGACAGCATTGGTCCTGACAAGACCTGTCTGACTTCGGTTGACTGATGAAGAATCACATATTATAAAGCCTGAATTAAAAAAAAAGTTGTAAATAGTCAACTGCTTTGTTACTGAATCAGACAACGATTAAAAGCTATAACCATTTCACCATGCATAAATACATGGAGAATGACCTCCAGTTGCTCTCTTGTACATGTTTTGTGTTTATTTTTCGTGAGTAAGCCTACCTAGTCTGGACTAAGTAGCTTACATTAAAATTTTGTGTAATCAAATGGGAGAAAGCTCAATTTCTTCAGGGAAGTTTCTGCATTTTACTACTTGTCAACGGTTTTGCTTGCTTTTCTTGTAAATGAAGAGTTTAGGCAGTCATTGTTGTCAATGCATTCACAGGCATGATTTCTGGATCCTAAGGATATAAAATTATTTCTAAAAACTTTTCCTAAGTTAAACATAATGAACAAAAATGTGCCAACAAAAACACAATTTGCAAATTGTGCCAAAAAAATTCATAAAAGTTTCCATGGCCATCCGTGACTACTAGTATAAATTTTTTGGCAGAATTTGCAAATCATGTTTTTGTTGGCACATTTTGGCTACTTGTATAAGATCTTAGATACATTTTCAGCTTATGCAATACTGAAAACTTTATCTCAATTGAAACTCATGTTCTACTCACTAAATTTGGCTTGTTACTCAGAATTCTCAAAGGTATCACTGCCTAGAAAAAAACCTGCCTCATATGTGATTTGATATTGACCAAAATGCATGTGTTAGAAGTGGACACGTCGGTTCTTAGTTGACCTAAGAACTTGAGTGGTACTAAAAAGCACAACAGCATGACATGTACAATCAGTTAAGAACTACTGAAAGAATCGCCCTGGATTATAATTCTTAAGCTAATACGCAAATTAAACAGAAAAGGAGTTACAAAAGTAGACTACAAGAAGTCTAATAAAATAGTCTGGATACATGGGATCTAGTATATTCTGCCTTGAAAAGATGCCACATGAAGTCTGACTATGAGTTGAAAAAACGGTGCACGTTAGTTGTACAAACACAATTCAATAGAGAAAGATCCTGGCCCATGACTACCATCCTCTACAACTATAAAGTCACGGAAAATCTAATGAAGCACCATCACAACAGTTACATCTGATCCAGGTGGCAGTTCGGGTAATTTTGGAAAAAGACCAAAAAAGCATAATTCACTCACTGTTGATTGGCATTTAAAAACACTTAATGTGTCTGAGAGCTTAGGTCATAATCCACAACCACCAAAACGGTTGACATATGCATACATTTTAAAAGGATACATTTGACCCCCAAAAATGTTCTTAATACCCCTGAAATCACAAAATACAAAAATGTAGGAAATTGCAAAAAAATGAAAAAAGTGAAATTTTGTATCTTCATGAGCTTCATGCTGCAATAGGTCCTCTTCACTTCTAGGAGGAACACTTGTCACATGGCTTTTCATTCTATTTTTAGACTTTTCATTTCATGTCAGAAATAGCCATCAAGGGATTCCATCCAAATGTAAAAATCTAAGTACTTTTGTAGCAAGACATCTCTTCGTAGAGATTCATATCAATAAGGCTTGTGTTTACATTGCAGTATCCCTCCTCTTTCATTTCTATATTATCTACTTCAATTTTATCTCTGTTATAACACATTAGATTTAAAAATTTACTGTCACCTACTGAATCGCTAGTTAGATCAGAATCAGTGGTATTACAGCGGTCTGTTCCATGTTTGTATGTCCCGCTAAACAAGGTGACACTATAGGAAGTACAAAATTGAGACACACGACCAGATTATATTCCTTGTCAGTTCAAACAATATTAGATGGCAGACAAAGAGGAATAATGAGATCCTCCCAAGCTGTTGTTCGAAGAAGCCCTTAAGAAGCAAAGGAGGGAGATAATGGAATAGTTCACTGATGTCCTTTCATGAGTCGTGCCCAAGACATCAACTTCTTCATAAAGCAGACCCTTTGGGGATTCAATAACCTTCCTGGTACAAGTGATTTTGATATCCATCTTTTTGAAGGAAAAATGGATGGAGATGCACTAGACAAATGGCTCGACCAAGTAGAATCATATTTCTCCATACATAATTTTTACAACAATGAAAAGGTAACATTTGCACTTTTAAAAATTGCTTCACACGTCAAATAATGGTGGAAATCATATTGTCTTTGAAACAGCCAATAGGGGGATGAAGACGAATATAAGTTAACACTTGACCAAAAGGATGCTCTGGTCAAAACTTGGGCAGATTTTGTAGAGACCACCAGCGATCAATACAAGAAGTTGCAACAATTGTGTCAAGGACATGAACAATACAAGAAGTTGCAACAATTGTGACAAGGACATGAACAAAGAATGCAAGATTATACCAATGCATTCCATTCCTTGTCAGCAAAAGTTGGTTGATAATGACAGAGACCGAGTTTTCAAGTACTACAGCAGCTTGCAGTTTAACATTCAAGAAGAAATGGAATTTTTTAAGGTCTGGACCCTCAGAGATGCCTACGAGTATGCAGTCAAAATTGAAGAAAAGTTCAACCATAAAGGCAAGAAAGAAAAAACTTCATGCAACTCAAGCAAATCCTCCTTTGAGGAAATTCCCTCAAAACAGAAAGACAAAGGAGGACACCAAACATTGGTGTGACCTCCACAAAAGTATACGGCATTGTGATGTCCCTTTTTCATATAATTTTAATAATTAATAAAATTGTCCAAATAGTGATTTTAATCATTCGAAAATATAAGGCAATTAATTAATTATTAAAATAGAACTATCTTGGATAATTATTCGAATTACCGGAAAAGTGATTTTAACCATTTGGAAAATTAAGTTAATTTTAATAATTATTCTAATGGGCTTTATTATTTATAAATTGCTTGAAAAGTGATTTTTATCACTTTAATTATTAGAGCAATTTAATTAATTATTTAAATGAGGACCTAATTATTTAATTTGCCAAAAAATAATTTTTATTACTAATTTATTAAGGCAAGTTATTTAATTAATTCAAAAAGACCTAAAGTGAAATTAAAAAGAATGTCGGCTTGGGAGCTAAAGCAAAGAAAGGAAAATATATTATAAAGAGGGCAAGTGAGGCTTATGAGGTATTTTACCTCCCCAAGGTGGTTCGCCCCCATTTGGAAGGTATAAATACAAGGTGAAGATCACAATTGAAGAGATGTTGAACTTGATAATTGTTTCTTCATGCTTAAAGAAGCTATTGGGATGCATACCCAATAGGTTTTTACAAATTTGGTGTTGATCATACTACAAAAAGTGTCTTTTGATACCACCTTTGCTAAAGGAGACTTTGTTACTTGCCCTAGAGTGGAACGATTTGCATTGAGGAGTTATTGTGAGGTTTTGATGAACTAATTAAAGTTCTTTTGATGCTTATTATTTCATATTATTATTTGCACTAATTTTGCAAGTGGAGCAAACTATTTTGGATGTTTGATTGAGTGTTTGGAGGCCCCTTTTAGGATCTACTTATGCAAATTAATACTCTGAATTTATTTGCTAATTTTCTGAACATTAGCATGGGGCTTTTGACAAGATTTGTGAAAGATTTGAACCCCTAAAATGATAGACAATTAAATAATAATTTTCAAATTATTATTTAATTATTTTTTTACAGAAAACTAGGTTTTTTGGAATTTTGGAACAATTTTTGGTGACCTTCCCATGAAAGGAAAATTCAAAAATTATTTTTATTTGATAGTCATTATTTTTATGATCAGTTTGTGCTCTTGTTTGCATCATAATTCCAAATATTGAGAGAATTACGAATTTTTGAAGTTTTCCGTTGTTTGTAGGAAATAATATTTGTTCAGTGCAGATTTGCAAGGGTTTCATTCTGAATTAATTATGGAAGTAATTTTCTGAGTTTTGGCGATTGGATTGGACTAAATTTGAGCAAAGATTAGAGTGGAAAAAGACTTCAATTTAGCTATTGTGGCACTAGGGTTTGGAGGGTTGAAACATTCATTTCAGGGTCTTTCTTCATTGCAACAAGAGCTATTAGTAACCAAATTCACAAGGTATTTATTTGATATTTGTTTCGAGATGAATTGGAGTTAATTTTCAGTTTGGAGGTGCAATTGCAACAACTAGGGTTTGTTGATTTTCAATTTCAGAATTTTAGAGTTTGTGGATTTTGGGGAAAACCCATTTTTGATTAAATCGTCTCATTTGGGGGCATTACAATAGTATCAAAGCACTGATCTTGTCCACCTGTGAGGTTTGGTTGCAAGCAGATAAAAAGATTTGGTGTTATCATGGAATAAATGAAGAAAGAAAGGCTCTACAATGCAAGTAGAAGGCTAGGGGACCTATGCCAACCAATGGAAGATGTAATCAGCTCCTTGAAAGAAGTAGAAAAGAGGTTATCCAAGGTAAATCAATCACAATATGAGTCCATGGAGTGGATGGTACAGCCCTCAAGGACTTACTTGGTTCAACATGAACTCTTGAAAGACACAGATGAGGAGGTAAGGCTCTTGGTTACTAGTTGTATTAATGAGGTTCTAAGACTAACGAACCCTGAAGTTTCCTACAGTGATAAAATCATGAGGGAGATATTTTCGTTGATTGTGGAGAGCTTCCAAGATCTACAAGAAGAGAAAGGACACTCCTTGGCTAAAAGAGTCAACATCCTGAAAACTATAGCTTCAACCAGGTCATGTATTTTGATGTTAGATATGGAATGTGATGAACTTATTGTTAAAATGTTTCAACATTTCTTTGCAATTTCTTGTAAGAATCCTCCCAAGAATATTGTAGCTTCTATGCAAAGAATCTTCACTGTGACACTCAATGAGAGTGATGATCTTTCCAAGCCATTATTATCTATCTTGTTGACAGGTTTGGGGCTAGAAAAGGAAAATTTTCCAATTGCACAAATGCTGTTTGAAAATGTTGCAATTGTTTCTGAGGAAAAATTGACGCCTTATTTGATAGTGGAGCATGTAGAAGAAGAAAGTATTGAACTACATGGAGAGTTGGGAGGAAAAGAATGAAGGGACAACCCTTCATAAGGGTTCCTATGAAGAGGCCAATGAAATAGAAAAATCAGATTTGAAGGAGGAATAGAAAAATCAGATTTGAGGGAGGAAAGTGAGCTACAAAAAGATGACACTTTGGGGCAGCCCATAGGGGTGCAAATGGATGATAAAAAAGACGAGGAAATCAATAAGTATGAACTAAAAGAAGCACAAGGTAAAGATCTTTTGAATATGTCTATTTATTTTCTAATAATTGTGTGCATGACAGCGAAGTCACAAAGAGTGAAAACAAGGAGCTTGAACCAAAGAAGGAAGTTGGATGGAGTGATAAAGGGGCTGTCATTTCAAAACATACGCAGCCAATGAGTCCAAAAAGAAAATGCCCTATCATGAAATTGGTAAGTATGCATGAATCTGATTTTTATGTTACATGGATAGAAGAGGAGGATAGAACACTTGAATTGCAAGCGCAGTACCTAAATTTCTATGGGCAGCCCCCTACGCCAAGGTTTATGAATAGATTTGGAAGTATGGGTAAAGGTTTGACACCCCTTTTGGCTTGGAAAAAGGCCCAAGTTATGAGCAGCTAATTACAAGGTATTTTTTTTAATAAGAAGGGTTATCCTTTCCTTCCGGAACATTCTGAAATCATTTTGTTATATTCATGGTCACTAATCTACACTAAGGGCAATTTATCATGCACATGGCAGCCAAGGGTAAGGGAGAAAAGTGAATATGCACATGTTGATTCTAATTTGTCTCAAAAATCAGATTTCTATATGCAAACACAGCAGTTTTTTGGAAGGCAACACATGAGTTTTTTTAGCATTTTCCAGCACTTGATAAATAGAAGAAAGGTGCATATAAGTTCTGAAATTTATTGCTTAGAAAAATCAGATTTCAAGGAACAAACGCAGCCATGTATGGAAGAGGGAAATTCAGAATTTTATGACATATATCAGCCATGGGAACAAGAAAGGTATGAAGACATCTATTTCCATGTTTATCTACATAAAAAATTAGTGATCTATTTGCATAAACAGCTATGTCATCATGAAGGAAATGTTGATCTGATTAATACAGTCCAGCTTATGCAAGATTCAAGAAACATGTTTTTGTTGGCACTTTGAAAAGGTGACATAAGGAGCTTTCACACCGAGAGGGTATAGCCTCCTTGTGGATATTTTTGGGAGCTATTGATGAGTGTGGAAAGGATCCTATGCATGCATGGGAATGTTAATAAGGGGCAGCCTTTGGAAGGGCACATGACGTGCACAAGGGAATGTTAATAAGGGGCAGCCTTTGGAAGGGCACATGACGTGCACAAGGAGGCCCATATATGTTGAGTTGTACTACCTTGAAGCCTCACATCATGGTAAGTTTACAATATGGTACCTAGCTGATTTCTTTTTGCATGATTGTAGAGTTATAGCATGGCATTTGGGGGGTCATTACCCTTGGGACAGCAAGGAAATCAAATTCTATAATGTTTTTTATTTCAACTTTTGGCCACATATCACTCCCTTGGAGGGTATAAGGGAAAGGAGCTTCCTCACCCACCACTTGGTATTGAAAGGGGTGTTTGGCTGAGAACATGTGGAACCTTTGGAAGGCTATGAGAACACATCTATCACTTGGGGGCAGCCCCTAAAGTATAGGTACAGCAGGTTCATGGCTCCGTTGAGGGCTACCACTTCTTGGGAAGCAAAGACAGATTTTGTTTGCATTATGGGACGTGTTGGCAAGATGGAATGGCATTCAGTATCCATTTGGGGTATGTCACACTATGCTTTTTGGCAAAAGTTATTCCACTTAACAAGTACAGGAGCAAGGCTTTTTTAGCACTACAACCGGTTTTACCATTTGGACATGGTAATTGGGCATATGAGCTTGCATTTGCTTGAGGGCAATCAAATTTGGAAAGGGAGGACTGTGATGTCCCCTTTTCATATAATTTTAATAATTAATAAAATTGCCTGAATAGTGATTTTAATCATTCGAAAATATAAGGTAATTAATTAATTATTAAAATAGAACTATCTTAGATAATTATTCCAATTACCGGAAAAGTAGTTTTAACCATTTGAAAAATTAAGGTGATTTTAATGATTATTCTAAGGGGCTTTATAATTAATAAATTGCTTAAAAAGTGAATTTTATCACTTTAATTATTAGAGCAATTTAATTAATTATTTAAATGGAGACCTAATTATTTAATTTGCCAAAAAGTAATTTTAATTATTAATTTATTAAAGCAAGTTATTTAATTAATTCAAAAAAGCCTAAAGTGAAATTAAAAGGAATGTCGGCTTGCGTGATAAAGCAAAGAAAGGAAATGCCCCAATCGAAAAGAGATAATGCAGGGTAAGAGAGGCCAAGTTTTGATCATCTAGCAGGTGAATTTATGTGGATTATCAGTACACGAGTAGAGATCGTCTAATCATTTGCAAGTTTAAATGTTTTCTACAAGGGGGGAAATCCCCGCCTCCCCACAAACCCGTTCAAGAATATGGTGACTGGAGCTCCATCGGTGAATCCGGACAGAGAAATTGATGCTTTGATGAATGCGGCAGAGAAGAAGCTTCAAAACCCTAGGGATGGAACCATAAAAGCATGCATGCAAGCATCAGAGGCGATTCCAATTGCCATGCTTGATCCATAAGAAATAAGGAAGAACATTACAGGGCTCTGTGGACGCAACCTAATTTTTAAGTTCATGGGTGCTCAAATATCAATGGAAGAATTACATGCATGGACTCGAAGAACCTGGAAAACGAATGGAGATTTTGAGATCAGGGTCTGTGGAAAAGGATACTTCATAGGAGTATTCGCCAACGAATCTGACAGAGATAACGTTTTTGGGGGAGGCACCTACTTCAAGAACGCAGGTCTCTTCATGAAACATTGGCATACAACGTTTAAGCCGACTGAAGAACTCCCGAGCATGGTCCCAGTTTGGATTCACATGTGTGCACTGCCACAAGAATTTTGGTCCAAGTATGTATTTGAAACTATTGCTAACACTTTAGGTCATCCTATAGACATTTCTAAACCCCATCATGGTAGAGGTCTTTCAAGTTATGCAAGGATCTGTGTAGAGCTAGATCTGTCTCAGCCGTTGCCAAAAAGCATCACCCTGAAAGTTGGTGAGTTGAAATGGATCCAAGATTTGGATTACAAAAGCATCCCCTTCAGGTGCAGAAATTGTCATGAGCATGGACATTTATTTAGAGAATGCCCATCTCTCCAAAAGAAAAATCAAGAGGGCAAGGAATTGGAAAATAGTGAAAAAGATGCAGAAGGGTTTATGAAGCCAAAAAAGAAACATGTAACCAAAGAAAAAGGTAGGATGTCAAAAAACACACCAAAAGATGGGAGAAATGAGCCAGACAATAAGGAACTACACAGAGAAGAGTCTGAAAGAGTGCTTGAAATGCAACAACAGAGGGAAAAAAACATTGAATCAAAGGATATATCAGCAAAGTATGGTTTTAAAGAGGACTTAGAGAATCTATTAAAGGACCCTGAAATAGTCAACCAACCCAAGACAACTAAGAAAGGAACACAGAAGAAACTAGAAAAGGATACCAGCGTCACAAATAGGAACAGGTGAAAATAAAATTGGACAAGCATGGAGGATTCGGAGGAAACAAAATCAGAAAGCATGGAAGATAGTATTGGGGTTTCACAAACTCCCAATCTATATAGAACAGGGAATTTCGGAAAAAGGAGAAGAGGGAGACCCAGTAGAAAAAAAAAAGACAAGATGAAGCCATGGAAGCCATAGGGACAGGTACTCAAACCCAGTTGGATTCAATCTTGGTGAGCACCAAGATACCCCCTACATCCTGATGTAGATCCTATCCTGGAATATATGGGGTTTGAATGCCCCCACTAAAAGAAGGCTGCTGAAAAATATTATTAGAAAGCATAATGCAGAAGTGATAATTCTTTAGGAAACCAAGATAGAGAATCTAGAATCTTTTGGTAAAAGTTTTGCTAAGTCTCTATGTGGAACTATTAGTGGCAGGAATGCTTTAGGCACGGTAGGGAGAATGGCTTTTCATTGGAACAATAATGAAGTAAACTCCCGATAGTTTATCAACGGGAACAATTCATTATCGCTAAAGTGGAAAGCAAGAAGAACAATCTCCCTTTCTACTTAGTCAATTTTTATGGATCCCAAAACAAAGAAAAAAGAGAACAAGCATGGAAGCAATTGGAGATTGGAATCAATAATGAGAAAGCAAGTTTATGGATAATTGGGGGAGATTTCAATGACAGATTGAGCCCTTCAGAAAAGAAAGGAGGAAAAGGAAAAGAAAAGGATAATGGAGCATTCCACAACTTTTGAAAAATGCGGAGTTATGTGACATAAAAACCAAACAAGGATGGTTTACTTGGAGCAATAAGACGAAAGGAAAGGATCTGATCTTGGAACAGCTTGACAGATTTCTAATGAACAGAAAAACATTGGAACACAACATCATCCTTGAAGCAAAAATTTTAAGAGAATCTGGGTCGGATCACTGCCCTGTTTCGTTGTTCATAAATAATGAGGAGCCCCAAACTAGGGTGTCATTTAGATTCGAAAAAATGTGGTTGGAACACCCTGAATTGGATACGCTTGTAACAAAACAATGAAATAAGCACAGTTCTATTTATGGAACGAAAATGTATATTTTTCGTAAAAAATTAAAATATCTTAAGCTAGCTCTTAAGTACTGGAACGAGCACACATTTAAGAATATATTCCAGCAAAAGAGAGATATGGAGAGAAGCGAAGAAGTCCAAGAAAAGAGAATGGAAGGAAACACGGAGAACGCCCTCCAATTGGAAGAAGTGGAAGTGGACAAAGCCCTGGAGGATATCTACAAGGAAGAATTTTTCTGGAAATAGAAATCAAGAATAAAATAGCTAAAAGGAGGCAGGAACACGAGGTTTTTTCACCTCTTGTAAAACCAGGAGACAAAAAAATTACATCATAAAGTTGGAAACTAGGGAGGGTGTCATGATTGAGGAACCAAATGCAATCAAAGAACATTTGGTTGACTTCTAGAAAAGGATGCTCAGCGAGGACAATGAGGGAAGAGAAGAGCAAGACGAGTTCTTGAACCAGATCCCGCCCATAGTCACAGATCTAGACAATGAAAGGCTAATGAGAATATAGATTTGGAAGAAGTCAAAAAGGTGATATTCGAAATGGAAGGGGACAACGCGCTAGGCCCTGATGGTTTCCCCACATTCTTCTTTCAAAATTTCTGGGACCTCTTGGGGGCGGATATAAGAGATGTGGTGCAGGAGTCTATGGAATCTCAAAACATGTTAAAAGCTCTAAACACCACTTTATCACACTCATTCCCAAAAAAGTTGATAACAGATCTCTTGAAGATTTTAGGCCTATTTAGTTAAGCAATTCTATTTATCAATTTATTTCGAAAATTATTGCCTCAAGACTGCAGGGCATCCTCCCTAAATTGATTTCAGAAGAGCAAGCAGGGTTTGTGCAGGGAAGGCAAATCTCGGATGGTATTATAATTGCTCACGAGGTTATTTATTCCTTGATGGCTAGTAAGAGGCAAGGGATGTTGGTCAAGCTAGACATCTCCAAAGCTTTTGATAGGGTTAATTGGTCTTTTCTGGAGAAGGTTTTGGAGAGATTTGGCTTCAATCTGCTTTGGAGAAAGTGGATCCGAAGCTATTATTCAATGCCAATGTTCTCGATCATGGTGAATGGCTCTCCGAAAGGATTCTTTTCTCCCTCGAGAGGACTAAGACAAGGGGACCTGTTATCTCCTTATCTGTTTATATTGATGACTGGATCCCTAGGGAGGAGATTGCAGTCCCTGAAGAATAACAATCAACTACAAGGCCTTCAAGCTACCACAAATGGTGTTAAGCATACACACCTCCAAATTGCAAACGACACCCTTCAACTTGTAAATCCATCTATGCAAGAAGTCAAAATTAATAGAAATGTTTTATCTAAGTTCGAAAGAGCTTCAAGGCAAATCAACAAGGATAAATCAAAAGTATTTTTCCCTTAACATGTCCCCCAATTTGCAATCATGCCTGAACAGGATTCTGGGATTCGCAATTGCCCCCCTTCCAGATAAATATATAGGTTTTCCTTTATTCCATGGCAAAAGAAATAAGAAAACGTGGGAGGAAATAATTGAAAAACTAAAAAGAAAACTTGGCGGTTAGAAAGGGATATATTTATCCCTAGCAGGAAGGATAACTCTCATCAAATCCATTTTACAGCCTACAGTAGTATACTAGTTTTCTATGTCGAGGGCCCCTGTAGTAGTGCTTGATCAAATTAAAAAAATCTTTAGAAAGTTCCTTTGGCAAGGTACGGGGGACACAAGCAAATTTCCCCCACTAGCATGGGATAAGGTGAGCAAACCAAAAAGTCAGGCGGGCACTGGGATTAGAGATCAGGATAAATTAAACAGAGCTTTAGTTGCCAAAATAGTATGGAAGTTGGGCAAGAGCTCGGGAACGAGATGGAGCAAGATTTTAATAGAAAAATATTTGGATAGCAGGGACCAGGCTAGAATCTTCACTGCAGAGAACCTTCCACCTAGATCTACGATATGAAATAGTTTGAGAAAAATCCGAAACATTATACTAAAAGATCTATTTTACAATGTGAGGAATGGAGAGGACACAAACTTATGGGAAGACTGTTGGATCTCCCCAAAGCCATTACGCATGGAGTCAGACTACAAGGACTTAAAAGAAACCAGCATAAGTCAGTGGGGATGTAAAGTCAAAGATTATTGGATAAAGAAGTCAGAATATGGATTCAGAAATCTTATCTGCAAAACCTTCGAGAAGAGGGCAAGTAATCAAAATGAAGCCCATAAGACAATTAATGCTTTGTTAGAAGGATTCAAAATCCCTTGGAGCACAAAGAAAGATGTCATTAGGTGGAATACTCAAGGGTCGGGAGAGTATTCAATTAAGGAAGGCTATAACAGACAGCGTTATCCTCAACCCAATTCTTCAGACAAGCAAATTTGGAGTGGAATTTGGAGCTCCAAAGCCGGGCCAAAAGCCAAGTCCTTTCTATGGCTGGCAAAAGAAGGGAAAATACTTACAGAGGAGAATTTAAAGAAAAGAGGATTCCACGGCCCATCTAGGTGTGTATTATGATATCAAGACGAAGAAAGCATGGATCATTTATTACTGCAATGCCAATATAAAGTAGAGTTTGGAATTATTTCCTATATAGTTTTAATATAAAATGGAATTTAAATCAAAATTTAAAAGGGCATCTCAAAGCTTGCAAGACCAGTACTAAACTGAATATAATTTGAGATGTCTGGGATATGGACCCAAGCATGATAACATGGAAAATCTGGATGAAATGAAATGCTAGAATATTTGACGATAATATGAAATGTAAGCCTCCTGAGAGAGTATGGTTAGAACTGCGAAACAATGCCAAACAGATAGTAGGACTAGCCCGACACAATAAAAATAAAGAAGCTAGCCCAAAAGAGCTAAAGATATTGGAAAAATGGGAAGGTATCAAAACAGTGTACGAGACATTAAAGCCCAGTGAAAAGCAAAGGAAGAAAGCTTTAATGAAAGAAGTGAAATGGCTCCCTCTTGAGAAACACTGGAATAAATTAAATTTTGATGGGGCATCTAAAGGCAACCCAAGGCACTCAAGAATTGAGGCGGTCATCAAAGATCATACAGCGCAATTGATCGCTTACAAGGCCGACTATATGGGAATAAATTCAAACAACATCGCAGACGTTGAAGGCCTAGTCACGGGTCTCAAACTGGCAATAAAAGCAAAAATCAAAAATTTATCAATTGAAGGAGATTCGTTGTTAATTATACAAGCATGGGAGATGAGAGACATAATAAATTGGAGAGTTAAAAACATTCTAGAAGAAGCAAAGAGATTAAGCTCATTCTTCTAAAATCTTCAAGTACATCATATCTTTAGAGAAAGCAACATGGCGGCCGACTAGTTAGCTCGCGGGTGCGCAGAAAAGAGATAATCAGGAATACTGAAAAGGACAGGAAAATATACCAAGGATCCCAAAATGGCACAATGGATTTTCATTCTCAAAAAAGAATGTATATTACCAGAAGGAGAACAACTTGAATGGATGAGATGAAAGGTAGAGAAAACATCCAAGATAGAGAAATCTATCCTAGGGCGTGGACTAGAAAGGGAAAAGCAGAAGCACTTAATGGAAACTTTCAGCATAGGTGTAAGCAGCCGAATAGAAGTCTAGGAAATTTTAAGAAAGAAGACGCTCTATTAGATGTTAGATGTAGGCAATTTTTTGGTTTTTATTCCCATCAGCGACAGTTTTGGACTTTAGACAACTTCAGCAGTCAGGTGTGGGTGGGTTGGCAGCGATCAATAACATTTCTAACGCTTTTAAAAAGCTTCCTTAGCAGATGGCATTTTGCAATCAGAAGAAGAGAAGGTATAAGATCTGCATGGGCATCCCTCAAAGTGATAGCAATCTTTCTAATTCTTTGTTGCAGGAACATAACCGTCAATAGCCACTCATTCCTAAATTATGAGCTTTTAAGGCATAGGAAAATAGCAACAGCAGCTTCTCTCAAGGAATGTTGTCGGCCCAGGCGCAGATGGCACGATAGAGTGCTAAATACAAATAGAAAGGTGTGCGAAGAAATCGTTGATTTTGGCAAAATTCCACTATCATTTCCAAAGAGTGTCGATTTGGTTAACAGGGAAAGAATAGATGGTTGGCACATTCAAAAAGCCATTCAATTGTTTTTAGCAGGTTTCCTAAACAGACGTTGGCTCAACGGCAGAAAAGAAAATGGCAATATCTTAGCCCAGGCACCTTTTAAAATATTAGTTTCGCTAAGTCCTTTCCATGACAAATCTGAAGCCTTTAACAGTTTTTCACATCTTGATTTAGTGCCAACAGGGTCTAAGAAATTGACAAAAGAGATCATGATGCTTTTGCAAGTTATTCGTTGCACTCTTTCAATAACTATAATAGTGTTGGAACGTATCAAAACCTTTACAAAGATTGCCAACAAAGACCTTGCAGAAGGAGGGGAAAGGAGCAACGAGGTCCACCCACACAATTCCACGGTGGGTGGCGTTGGCTAGGGAGCGAGCGAGCGAGGGGCAAAAGATAGGAGTTAACTCCATTGGAAGTCGTAAAGATAAAGAACAATCTGTTTCACCTTGAAATAAAAAAGATTGAGAAGGAAGCCCAACAAACTCTCCCTAGATTCACTTGGAAGAAGAGCACAAGAATAAGAGGTTCCACACCATTTATCAGGAGGGGAGAAAATGGATCGATGGAGAAGCACAAAGGATTGTCATATCTAAGAACAATGCAAGGCCAGAATCTATCAAAAGAAAAGCCACACGGGAAGAGGTTGGCCCATTACAAAAATCATCATATAAAGAGGAGGGGGGTACAATGAATCAAGGCATAGAAGAAAGTAGCTCAACTCCCCAGCAAAGCAGCTCAACAAGAGGCAAACAAGAGATCTTGCAGGAGAAAAGTCTCGGGATGGAAAAAAATAATGGATACCTTAATTCGTATTAATAATTTGCTCCTTAAACAAAACAGCGAGAATCTCGAACACCAAAGGGAGATGGAAACGACCACTAAAACGTTTCAGGGAGTTTTTTGTCGCACATTATAATATGATGGAAGCAATTAATGACAACTTGTTACCCCTGAAGAACTTTATGGAATGCATCTTAAAGGAATCAAAACTCCAAACATAGGTATTGTCGATGATCCGTATAAACACGGATGAAATAGAATCTGTCCAGACTCATATTAAAAAGTTGGTTGAAGACACCACAAGCATTAAAATCCACCTGCACCACTGGCATTGCATCCAGGGGCACATGGGTCAAACGGCTCAGCCAGAAGAAGTCATTGAAATCATCAAAGAAGCGCATGACCAACTGCTGCAATCATGTTCCACAATTGCTATCTGGTCATAGGCTCTCGAGTATGGTATAAAGGCTATAGGGGATGGGCATACTTGCCATATGATAATGTACTGCTTCTTTAAGAAAAAAATAAAGCTTTTTACTTTTTAAAAAAAAGGCAAAGAAAGGAAAATATATTCTAAAAAAAGTAAGTACAGCTTATGAGGTATTTTACCTCCCTAAGGTGGTTTGCCCCCCTTTGGAAGGTACAAATACAAAGTGAAGATAACAATTGAAGACATGTTGAATTTGATAATTGTTTCTTCATGTTTGAAGAAGCTATTGGGATGCATGCCCAATAGATGTTCGCAAATTTGGTGTTGATTGTTCTACAAAAGGTGTCTTTTGATGCCACCTTTGCTAAAGGAGATCTTGTTACTTGCCCTAGAGTGGGGCGATTTGCATTGAAGAGCTATTGTGAGGTTTTGGTGAACTAATTGAGGTTCTTTTGATGCTCATTATTTCATATTATTATTTGCACTAATTTGCGAGTGGAGCGAATTATTTTGGAAGCTTGATTGAGGGTTTGGAGGCCCCTTTTAGGGTTTACTTGTGCAAATTAATATTCTGAAATTATTTGTTAATTTTTTGCATATTATCATGGAGTTTTTTTAGAAAGTTTGTGGAAGATTTGAAGCCCTAAATTGATAGACAATTTAATAATAATTTTCAGATTATTATTTAATTATTTTTGACAGAAAACAAAGTTTTCCAAATTTTGAAGCAATTTTTGGTGACCTTCCCATGGAAGAAAAATTCCGAAATTATTTTTATTTGATAGTCATTATTTTTATGATCAGTTTGAGCTCTTGTATGCATCATAATTCCAAATATTGAGGGAGTTATGAATTTTTAAAGTTTTCAGCTATTCGTAAGAAATAATCTTTGTTGAGGGCAAATTTGCAAAGGTTTCATTCTGAATTAATTATGGCAGTAATTTTCTGAGTTTTGGCAATTGGATTGGACTAAGCTTGAGCAGAGATTAGAGTGGGAAAGGAGGACTTCAATTCAGCTAGTGTGGCACTAGGGTTTGGAGGGTTGAAACATCCATTTTTTCATTGCAGCAAGAGCCATTAGTGACCAAATTCACAAGGTATTTATTTCAAGGTGGATTGGAGTTAATTTTCAGTTTGGAGGTGCAATTACAGCAGCTAGAGTTTGCTGATTTTCAATATCAGAATTTTAGAATTTGTGGATTTTGGGGAGAAGCCCTTTTTGGTTAAATCGTCCCATTTGGTGACATTACAGGCATTCAAATGAAGAGTGTCATACTCAACAAAGACTATTGGATGAGATAGAGTCCAATACACACACCACACCGACACCAGAAGTTCGATGGAGTTTGGAATATTGGCCAATGGCATGGTGATGCTTTATGAACCGCTTCAAGTCACGATTATCTCAAAGCTGCTTATTTCATCAAGTTTTGCAATTAAGGGGAATTCAATACTTAAGTTGTGGTTGCTTCATTTGGCAGTTGGAATGTAGGATAGTTCCATAAATCCTCTGCGATTGAGAACTAGATCTAACAAAATTGGACCTGAGAAGTTACAGTCAATAAGTATGGTTGGTGTTGATGGCCATTAATTTGCAATAGGCTCTCTTAGGAAGGCTCGGCTTTGGAAAGAAGTAATGTATCGGGGTCAACTAAAAGAGTTACTACCATGCAGTAGATAATGCGAAAAACAAGAAGATCATAGCTGCATGTGGTTGGATGAGTCCTCCACAACGATAGAGCTACATTGATTTTCATGGGGATGTGAGCTCTATGAATAACACTAAGTCTAGTTCTAAGGTTGTATCTTGGAAGGGGGGAAATACCATTGTAAGGAGAATAGCCCCTAATTTGTGTACTTCTATGATATATTCACTGTTACACCTTCAGTGACAAGAACAGACAATTAGTAGCCTCCAACTATTTTTCTCAGTTCACAACTTAAGAGGAACTTTTGTGCAAACTTAAGAGGTAGGGAAGCTAATAAGTGATCTCCTACATCTTAAAACCTCGTTAAAAGAATTAGAGTAGCATGCCATTTTGATCCAAAAGAGCTTCTTGGCCTCGGTGTTATTTTATGTTAGAAAAGGAGGAAGTGTGGCTGAGTTTACAATACTTATTTTTCTTTTACCCTTGCCAAGAGAACCCCCTCCCCCCCTATATAGATAGAGGGATAGGCCCTATCCATCTATCTGTCCCCGCTCCCCCCAAACCATTTGTATTTTGTAATCAGATTGTAATGTAAGAAAGATAATAATTTAGTTAAAATTATACCTTGACTTCATGCAAAATTTATGAAAATTGAACAGTAACAGTATGAGAATTCTGAGTTCTTTGTATGAAAACAGAGGTTTGTGACAGAGAGAAATAACAAGAGGAAGGTGAGTTCTAATCTCAAGATACTAGTTCAGTTATGGAATTGTCTCTAGCAAAGTTTAGCTACTTCATATATCTCCACTTCAATGCTTTCAGTAGTTTTTCTTCTTTGGACATTTTGTCTAACCTGCAAGAACAAATAAAATGATACCCCCACATAAATACACTATGATAGGTCCCGGAGACAAAATTGACCTAGAGATCAATTTACTTGTATATGTAAATCCACAAAACAAATAAACTAAAAAAAAAAGTGTTTAGTGAGGCACTTACAAACAAATTATTTTATTGTAGCCTCTCAAGTGGAGGTTTCCCGCTTGCTTCGCATATAACATGCCACAATGGGATTTGAACAGGGCCAATTTACTTGTAAAAGTAAATCCACAGCAGAAACATTTATCTTATTTAAAAGGTGCATAAAACTCACTACTTGAAGACCGTTAGAGAGAGAGAGAGAGAGAGAGAGAATCCTTTTAGATTTACTAGGGTGTTTGCTGAGGCACTTACAAATGTAGCCTCTCTCAAGTGGAAGCTTCGAGCTTGCATGACATATAACACACCACAGTGGGATTTGAAAATGGATCGATTTACTTGTAAAAGTAAATGCACACAAGAAACACTTATATAAATGGTGCATAAAACTCTATTTTTAGACCATAATACCTGTTTAATAACAACTATTGTATAGTTTATACACAAAGAAAAGGACAGAGAGATCCTTTTAAATTTTCTCTTCACATTTTCTAGGACACTATCAATCAATTAGTAGGTATGCTCTTCTATGAAGGAATTTTGGAAAAAAATGTATTTGAGAGGAGACATAACACATCATCACTTCAAGTCAAGTCTCCTTTTCTATATCTATATTTTCCATTATTTCAATTTGTTTCCACGTTGCAAAAATTCCCAATTTTTCCCTTACCCCAAAAGGTGAAAAATTGTCCACACAAAGGATGATTGGACCATATTTACGCAACAATTCTATATTTAAGTTCTCCATCCAAAATTTTGTTGACTTTTCAGGTTAAAGATGGATCATAAGATTGAAATGAAATGATTTTAATTACCTCCAGAGGACCTAACCGTCTTTGGGACCAATGTTGCAGATCTCTCAACCACCTGAAGGGGTTGGAATTGAGGACAAGTTGCTTTTAATGCAGGTTGCTTATTCTTCTATTGATTTTTATCAACAATTCCACAAGATTCTTTAATCTCCTCTTTTCAAGTAGTATACTAAATGAATGAGTTGCTTTGGTAAACACACCAACACTGCATTCAATGGCAACTTTGGCAAGGAAAACATCATCAGCCAACAATCTTTCCTCGAATTCACTGAACTGCAGGAGCCACCAGAAGAAGGCCAACTTCTCCAATTCCACATGGTATAGTTACCGAAACCTTCCCTATTTCACTGCCATCACCAAATATACAGGAACACTCTCCACTGACCTCCTTAGCACTGTCAGGAATACCCTCCCATCCTCACCTCCTCCAGCGCCCACAGAATGCCAAAAATTTTCAGAGTTAATACTGTGAAATAAGCTTAAGTTTAAGCTTTTTGCCCTGCTATTGCAATGGGTTACAGAAGAATAAGAATAGAAAAATACTTTGGAAGTCTAAGCCTTAAGAAAATGGAAGTCTCGGCCATGATTTATATATTTTTATAAGAAAACAAAATGTATTACATCCTCAATGACGATGACAGAAAATTAGCTGCCTCCAACTATTTTTTCTGTCCACAACTAACAAACATTGGGAGAACATAAGTTCAAAATGGATTTTTTGTGCAAACTTATGAGATAAAGAAGCTAATAAGTGGTCTCCTGTATCATACAACCAGAAAAAAATTGGAGTAGCAAACCGTTTCGATCCAAAAGAGCTAGCTGGTCCCACTGTTTTTGAATGTTAGAAAAGGAGGAAGTTTGGCCAAGTTCGCAACACTTGTTTTTTTCATCTGAATCCTTCTGTTCATAATTAAAAGACATACTGTAATAAGATTGTAATTTGAGAGAAAGCAATTTATCTGAATTTATACCATAAAGCTATGTAAATTTTCTGAAAATTGATCAGTAACAATATCAGAAATTCTGAATTGTTTGTATGAAAGTGCCGATTTAAGACAAAGAATAACATGAGCTTGAATCTCAGGTTATTAGTTCAGTTATGGAACCGTCTTTAGCAAATTTTAGCAGCTACACATAGTTCTGTTGCAGGGTCATTGCTTTCAATGGTTTTTCTTCTTTGGACCTTCTGTCTAAAACAAATAAAATGATACTCAACCATAAATACAAATAAAATGTGTTAGGAACCCGTGTCCTACCCTTCTCTTTGCATTATTAGTGTATTAGTCACTATGGACACATATACTTTGCAAGTCGTCCCTTTAGCATATTTGAATTATCCCACATACATGGAAAGTAGTAGTTGTTAGAATAGATTTAGTATTTAGTAAGTGTTGAAGCCCAATGAACACATCCACGAATATTATTGTATTGAGTTTGCTCAAAGGAGATTGCCCTCTCGAAGTGCCCTGCGATCTAAAGGTTATTTTGGGTTATTTTCCAAAGTTAATTTCATTGTTCATTTATTTTCTGTAGTTCATAAATCTGTGCAGAAGGATCCTTACATTTAGTATCAAAGCACTTTCTCAACCTGTAGGTAGATTTTGGAGAAAAAAATTTTTAACAGTGGCTTTCTAGGAGCTACATCATTTACGAAAAATATTTTTCCTTGCCTCTGTTTTCTACATCTTCATTGCAGGTTCGGATAAGCGTAAATACCCATCCGCATAACTGTGGGAAGTTCTTGGGCATAAGCCCTAAAACTCATTGTGAAGAGTACCATAGGAACCCCGAAATAGCTAACCCATTGAGAGAACCTACCAGCAAAAAAGGCAACGGCCCCATCCCGATTGACTAGTTTCCACCCATGAAGTAAACCAAAAGTTGTCGCTTACGAGTAAATCCATGATCAAAAATTTCCTGGAGAGCGGTACTCGTTCAGATAGTATTAGTGGCCAAAGAGACTCCTTAAACCTCTTCGACAGCCAAACAAACTTGCGACCTATATTCAACATAACAATTTCAGAAGACCATCAACAGAGTGATCACAGTTGAGAATAGTTGGTAACCGCACACTTGCTGACAAACCTTTGGCAGGGGCAAGCAAGCGGTAATCATTTTTTTAGAAACAAAAAAAAAAAATGTTTTTTCGCCATATCTCTCCCTCTATAGTTCCATTGACTCAAATTTTTCTGAAACCCCTGAAATTCCATTCTGCACATTTTTTTCCTTGAGGGTCCATATCCAAATTCCACTTCTATTAACCAAAAATCTCAAATTTTTATTTTTCAGGTTTTGCCATAACTTCTTAAGTTTTTTTCCTCTTGCTTCGAAAATTTTCCACAGTGTTCCTTTCCCTTTTTTGCTCCTTTGTCCCTCTTGGACAAATTTTCCAATTTTTCCATTACAATTTCAAAATTGTTCTTGCCTTCGTCAATCCTAACTAGGAGGTGCCAAAAAACTAGTAAAAGCACATTTACCCCTTCCAATTGAGTCCAAATTAAAAAAAAACTTGTTGTCTTAGAACATATTTTTCTATCCCTTGCAAAAAAAATAAAAAAACCACTGGTTATGGTAGCCACCCGTGCAAGCACAAAGATCATGGAGGAAGAAATCGCAGCATTGAAAGCCTAGGTCACTGAGTTAACCGATATGATGCGTGGATTGAATCAGCGAAATAGCCTTTTGCTCAACAAATTGTAGGAGTCTTCTTCAAAGAATAGTTTCTCTTCTCCCCACATGTCGTGTGGGCCCAAGCTAGACTTTCCACAGTTCAATGGTATAGATCCTACAGGATGGATATATCGAGCCAAGCAATTCTTCACCCTTCACAATACTTATTATGTCAGCAAAGTCCCAATTGTTTCCTTCCACTTGGAGCAAGAAGCACTCCAATGGTAGCATTGGTATCTCAAGTCGAATGATGAACCCGATTGAAAAACCTTTGCATCCTTACTTTTTGGCAGGTTTGGTCCCTTGGCATTCGAGGACTTTACAAGAGCTCTCACCAAACTCCGCTAGACAGGCACCGTTCATGATTATCAAATTGAATTTGAAAAATTGGCTAATCACACTGAAGGTTTATCAGATGACTTCTTCAAGAGTTGTTTAATTAGTGGCCTCAAAGAGCCAACAATATGCTCGGAGGTGAAAATGTTTCAGCCCAACAACATGATGGATACCTTGGGTCAGGCTAACTTAGCAGAAGATAAACTCTTAGCACAGCATCGACCTCTCACTTTCTCACCCGTAAAGAACACAACGAACCAACATCTAGCCACAACCACACCGAACAAGTGCCTTACTGAGACAGAGATGTGGGATCGTAAGGAGAAAGGATTATGTTATAATTGTGATGACAAATGGATTAAGGGTCACAAGTGTGTCACACAAAAGCTCTATTTGCTAGATGTGGAATCACCATCAAAATAGGATAGCAACACTAATATCCAAGAATTCAAGATACTCACGCAGAACAAAGCCCCTTCGAGGACTCAATAGCTCAGGAGACTCAACCCAAGATCTCTCTACATGTACTAGCAGGTGTTAGCACCCCTCAAACCAAGAAGGTCAAGGGTTTCTTTAAAAAAATCCCTCTCACAATCCTCATTGACTCTGACAGCACTCACAATTTCATTGATCCCCACATTGCTAAGCAGGCAGACTGCTTTGTACACCCTTGTTCTAGCTTTGAAGTTATAATTGCTAATGGGGGAACATTGCCATATAAAGGGAAGTGTCGGAATGTGCGTATCACGATAGGCGATACACTCTTCGCTCAGATATGTTTGCCCTACCCTTAAGGGGATGTGATGTGGTCTTAAGGGCACAGTGGCTCTACACATTGGGACCTATTCTATGGGACTTCTCTGAGCTCTGGATGCAGTTCAAAGATAGTGGCCAGAAACACACCTTAAAAGGGTTACTGCTCGGATCTGCTCACATCATCATTTCCTATTGCATGGAAAAGCTTCTGAAGAAAGGCTCACATGGGGTCATTGCCCAACTGCACTCCATCCAACTCCAGCTCCTCGCTGCTACTAACTACCCTACTGATTTACAAGCCATCCTCAACAAGCATGCAACCATTTTTATAAAGCTAATGGGTTTGCCCCCTTCACGCCCTAAAGATCATCACATTATGCTCCTTCCAAGAAGCATCCCACCCAACATCCGGCCATATCGCTATCCCCATCTGCAAAAGACTAAGATTGAGTAGCTACTACAATAACTCCTCAAGTCCGGAGTTATTCGCCCCAGCAGCAACCCATACTCCTCCCTAGTGCTTCTTGTCCACAAAAGGATGGGTCGTGGTGCCTCTGCATTGACTTTTGTGCCCTTAACCACCTCACTATCAAAGATAAATTCCCAATTCCAGTCATCGATGAGCTTCTTGATGAGCTCCATGGGGCAAAAAATTTCTCCAAATTGGATCTTTTTTCAGGCTATCATCAAATCCACGTGCATGTTGATGACATTCCAAAGACAGCCTTCCGCACTCATGATGGTCAGTATGAATTCTTGGTCATGCCATTTGGACTTACAAATGCCCCTTCAACATTTCAGGCACTAATGAATAAAATATTTTGGCCTTTCCTCCATCAATTTGCTTTGGTCCTCTTTGACGATATTTTGATCTACAGCCGCACATGGGCCAAGCGTCTCCAACATCTTGACCAGGCATTACAACTCCTAGCAAACAATCAATTATGTGCCAAGCAGTCCAAGTGTTCATTTGGTCAAGAGGAAGTTGAATATCTAAGGCACATTGTTTCAGCCGATGGGGTTCGCGTGGATCCAGGAAAAATCAGTGCCATGCAACATTGGCCTCTGCCAACAACCCTCGAGAGCCTTTGTGGCTTCCTAGCCCTTACAGGATACTACCATAAGTTCATCAAGGATTATGGAAAGACCGTGGCTCCCTTGACTTCCTTATTGAAGAAGGATGCATTCACATGGGATGTCACAGCTAACCAAGCATTCATGGCACTCAAACAAACTATGTGTAGCACACTAGTTTTGGCCATGACGGACTTCACCAAAACTTTCATCATCAAAAGTGATGCATGTGGCAACGACTTGGGTGTTGTTCTTCTCCAAGAGGGTCGTCACATTCTTTCACTAGCAAAGCCCTTTTTGGACGAAATTTGGTTTTGTCTACATACGAAAATGAAATGATGGCAATTTTGCATGCAGTACAAAAATGACAACCATACTTACTTGGGAATTATGTTTGCATCAAAACCGATCACCAGAGTTTGAAATACTTCCTGGAACAACGAGTCTCATCACCGGCACAATAGAAATGGGTCAGCAAACTCATGGACTATGATTATGAGATCACTTACAAGAAGGGTAAAGATAATGTCGTGGCGGATGCTCTCTCATGCACATTCGAGGACCGGGCTTCCCTTTCTGCCATCTCCATGCCCATTCTGAATTGGTTGGAATCTGTACACCAAGGGTATGCAAATGATCCCTCCTTACACCACCTCATTCAACAATTGACCATTAACCCCTCTGTAGTACCACATTATTCATGGGATGGTGCTTCTCCGAATTACAAGGGTCGTTTGGTGCTTTCCAATAGCACAGACCTTCATCAAGGCATATTCTATGAAATCCATGCTTCTCCATCAACAAGGCACTCAGAATTTTTCAAAACATATGAGCGGGCACGTCAAAACTTCTTTTGGAAAGGGATGAAAGGGGAAATTAAACAAATGGTGGCCAAATGTGATATCAACCAATGCAAAAAAAGTGAAACGATAGTGATAACTGGTTTGCTCAATCCCTTGCCCATTCCTACTAGGATCCAAACTGATATTTCTTTGGATTTCATTAAGAGGCTCTTTAAATCTAGAGTAAAAACAGTGATCATGGTCATTATAGACCATCTCTCCAAATATAGTCATTTTTGTGCCCTCGGCCATCCTTATACAACCTCCAAAGTCGCACAAGTTTTCTTGGATCAGATCTTCCAACTTCATGGCATCCCTTCTTCAATTGTTTCCGATCGTGATGCAACTTTCACCAGCGATTTTTTTATGGAGCTATTCCGACGCACAAGCACACAACTGAAGATGAGCTTCGGGTATAACCCCCAAACAGATGGCAGACAGAAATTGTCAACAAATACTTGGAAACATTCCTTCGTTGTTTTGCTTTGGAACAACAACAATAGTGGGCAACGAGACTTCCCCTCGCATAATGGTGGTACAATACCTTCTATCACACTTCTACTAAAATGACTCCATATTAAGCAGTTTATGGTCAAGCGCCACCAACACTACTCCCATATACCCCCGGTAGTTCCCCAATTCAGGCGGTCGACACTACTCTCCAACATCAGGATCATATTCTCAGCACCCTACGGGGCAATCTCCATCTAGCACAAAACCGAATGAAGCAACAGGCTAATTAGCACCGCTTTGAGCACACCTTTCAACCCGACAATATGGTTTTTCTTCATCTATAGCCATACAAGCAATCATCCCTAAAACTAAAAGGGAGTCATAAGCTTGCTCCGAAGTTTTATGGGCCATATAAGGTTCTCTAACAAATTGGGTTTGCTGCTTACAAGTTCGAACTTCCACCTTCCTCCCGAGTTCACCTAGTCTTTCATGTCTCTTGTTTGAAGAAAGTTCTTGTGACCACCATCAAAGTGCAAATAGTTTTCCCAGAACTTGATAATGAAGGCTCCATCCTTCTCGCACCGAAAGCAGTCTTGGACAGGCGCACCCCCCAACTTCGCTCCCGCTCAATCACAGAAGTCTTAATCCAGTGGCACAGCATGCAACTAAAAGATGCCACATAGGAACCACTATTCCAAATTCAGCCACAATTCCCACATCTAAAGCTTTGAGGACAAAGTTTTTTCTAAGGGAGAGGGGATGTTAGGAACCCGTGTCCTACTTTTCTCTTTGTATTATTAGTGTATTAGTCACTATGGACGCATATGCTTTGTAAATCGTCCCTTTAACATATTTGAATTATCCCACATACATGGGAAGTAGTAGTTGTTAGAATAGATTTAGTATTTAAGTAAATGTTGAGGCCCAATGAAGACATCCATGAATATTATTGTATTGAGCTTGTTCAAAGGAGATTGCCCCCTCAAAGTGGCCTGCAATCTAAAGGTTATTTTGGGTTATTTTCTAAATTTCATTTCATTGTTCATTTATTTTCTATAGTTCGTAAATTTGTGCAGAAGGATCCTCACAAAAAGATACTCGATCATAAATACAGTTTGATGTGTCCTGGAGACCAATTTGGCCTAAAGAATGTTAAAGGCCATCTCACATAAGAGGTACATTGTGTTGCCTGGAAGTTGGAACGGAAATGGGTCCGAAACATGGAAACGTCATGGGAATGTCTATACAATATACTATAAAAAATATAAATATATATAAAAACAATGCATAATACTCATTTTTAGTCCATGAAAGATATAACACTTATAAAATATAGTATTCATGAAACTTCAAAACATTCAACATGTTTCTAAACTCCTCTTCAACTTGCTGCTAAATTCCTTTTTGCTCTTTTAAAAACAGCAACAAGTACCTCCAAACCCCTCTTCATTGCAATGGTTGCCTCCTAAATTCCTCCTTACTCTTGTAAAAAACAGCAATGATGAGAGTGTGTTTTTCCATTGCATTGAGTGTGTTTATATAGGTTTAACATAATGTATTCTAGAAGATTCGGGTTTTTATTAATGTTTTAACTGTTTTTATTTATTTATTTGACTTAGTCGATGACTTTTCTGCTGGAAGCATAAATGGGAGGTCCTGGGGCATTTCCCTACAACGTCAGAGGTACATAAGAATGTGTATGTGTGTGTGTGTTTATATATATATATATATATAATTTTTTTCTTTAAATATTAACCTATAATTTTTTTTTTTCTCAACAGAAATAATTATGGCTACCATATATGCACAAGAAAAAAATAAGAGAAAGAACATTCTTTCTAATTTTCTATTCAAATGTATTGGGATACGATTACTCTATTAATAGATATGCTCTTTGAGAAGGAATTTTATTAAAAATATCCTTTCGAGTAACATAACACGGCTCTGTTCCTACAGTAGGGTCTAGAAGTTAATTCAATAAATGTAGCTGAAACATATTGAAATGACGTGAAATGATTTTTTAAAAGACCAAAATAGTCTATGCGACCCCAAAGCCATAGAGTGATGCGATGTAGCATCTGAGTGCACAAAAAGTGAATCAAGGTTCAAATTAACAGAGCTACAGATTCCTTCTGGAGGGTGGGCCTTCTATTCTTATTTCTGATAAGAAAACCCCCTGTTTTTGCAAATTTCACCTGCTGGAGTAAGTTTTAATTTGAAGTGAAGTTTCGTTTATTATATCTAAATTAAGCATTATTTCAAATTGTTTCGTATCGCTAAAATTTAGCATTTTGTCAAATAGCTTCCCTGTTACCAAAACTTCAAACATCAACCTTACCCCAAAATGTGAAAATTGTCTGACTTGCAAGGTTGAAGGCAGGTCAAATTTCAAGTCGGATAGATCATTAAATTGAAATGAAATGACATGATTTCATACTATGTTTATGAGACCTAGCTGCATATGAGACCACAGATATTACAAATGTCTCAACTACTCTAAGGAGTTGAAAGCTTCTTTGTGAAGGTTGTTTCTTCTTCTATTGATTTGGATCAACAATTGCCTCATCTTATCCCAAAAAAACATGAAATTTTGTGCTCCCATACCATTTCCACGTAACAAGTTTCTATTTAAAACTGCCATTCAGGTCAAATTTCATTGCCAATTTGGGTTGCAAGAAACTATAAACGGAGAAATGTGGAAACAAGATCAATACAGATTGCTTGTAAGAAAATTTTTTCCCTACAATATATATTTTTTATTTTTGAAATCCATAAACGCAGCCATATTTTAACTTTTAATATTTTAATTTTAATTATTAATATTATTTTTTATTTAAAATTTTAATATTATTTTTTAATTATAAATTGCCCAAGTCTTTTAACACCAAGGACACTTCTTTATTCTCATCTCCTCCACAACAAAGTAGTTTCTTTACACAAGTTTCTTCTTTTCTTGATTTGGATAACAAATCCACAATATTGTTTATCCTCAACTCCTCCAATAGTGGAACAAATAAAGAAATCACCTTGGTAAAGATGCCAACGCCGCATTCCATTGCAACCTTTGCAAGAAACAGATCGTCGGCCAGCAGTCTCTCCTTGAATCCGGAAAACTGCAGGAGCCACCGAAAGAACGCCGACTTCTCCAACTCAGCGTAGCGATCGATGATAGCGGCAGGAACCCTCCCCTCTTTCACCGCCATTGCCAAATCTGCAGGAATGCTTTCCAGCGACCTTCCCAGCGCCGCCAGCGCCGCCAGTGCCTCCACCCTGTTCTTCTCATTCTCCCCCCCCTCCTCACCACCACCTCCTCCGCCGCCGCCATTGTTATTATTATTATTATTATTCCCAACCCCCGCTCCGCCGCCTCCGCCTGTGGACGCCGCTCCCAATGCATGTCTTCTTTTCCTTATCCATTCTGACTCTGTCCGCAGAATGCCAAAGGTTGTCACAGAACTATTATTACTGTGGAAAGAGCTTAAGCTGGAACTTTTTGGCCTGCCATTTATGCGGATTACAGAATAAGAGGACTGTATTTTGGAAGGCTCAACCTTGCGCAAATGGCAAGTCGACAAATACAGTGCCATTCGGCTTTAAGTTAAAATTCAGTTCAGACTTCCTTGTTTTGTCGTCGTTGTTTGGTTTAGGGTTAGAATGCATTCAGTTATATAGCTCGGTGTGGTTGGTATCGGAATTTGGTTGGTAGCTAGGCATTTTACTTGAGAATTTCCACCCGACTGTCCACCACCAAACATTTTGGAATCTGATATTTCCTTTTTTTTTAAAGCAATTTCAATAAAAGCGAATATGATATATATACCTAATTGCAAACTTCGTAAATGGCAGCCGGATAGGATACTTTTATCACCAATAAAGCCTGGAAATTGACAGGCTGTAGCCTGTCTTTTTAAAGAGCGTATATGACAAAAAAATTCGGCCGACTCTGAATGTTAGTAGACTGTATTTCTTCCAACTCTGAATGTTAGTAGACTGTATTTCTTCCAACTCTATATATTCATTCAAATATATAAAATTATAATAAATATTAAAATCTATGAAAAGACAAGCACTTATACTATAAGTGATTGTAATGAAAAAACTGCAATTGAAATACTGCAAGCCCAAGAACTAAGTAGGTTTTGTCTCGTATCTTCTTCTATTTTTTTCCTCTTTTTTTCAATGTTTTTTTTTCATATTTTTTTTTGGGTTTGAGGTTGGTGTAAGTAAGATGGATTGGTTATGGGAAATAAATATTTTATAGGTATTGTGTATATGAATAATCATTTTTTTCAATTTAGTATTAAGGATTGAGGGATATCCATTCTCCTGATTTTGTTGAGGATTTGAACTTACCATCTTTATTGGCAAATATTTTGAATTTGCATACATATATGTAATAGTGTGCAAGTTAGTTGTTGCGCAGAGGTGTTTTGCACAAGTACTTGATTGTGCAGATTGATTGCTCAAGCTGGGATAATTGTGTAGTCTTGTGTGGAGACTACTTTTAGAAGTTGCATAAGGTTGTAAGTGTGCGAAAATGTTAGTAGAATTACAGAGGATATTCTATTCAGTTTCAATGCACTCTACGAAATTGTGAAGTGGTGTTCAATGGTTGAGTTGTAGTAAGGTGTTGCAAGGAGCTATGCAACATGCAAAACAATGAAAGGTTATCTAAAGTCATTATAAACACTTGTCTAACTGTATATGTCAGATTGAAGAGTGTTAACAACACCTTGGTGGCACTCTAACACAAGCCTATTATGGAGCGTTACACATTATTCATTTGGCACAGTGGTTGGTGCACGTAGATTCTTCTATATTACAAATGTTGCAAGCGAAGTGTCTATTATAAAATACAGTTCCTATTGGGAAGTTGATATGTTGAGTTTTTAATTACATGAGATATGTGTAATAGAGTTTTTTGAATGTTGAATACATACAATCAAGTTTGTGCATTTAAATATACAATAAATCAATGTATGAAGGTTACAAAACCTTGCAACTTGATTATAACATTGTAAGACATTCAATGTATATTACAATTGAAGTAGGTTATTGTGTTGGTTTTTTACCCGGAAGGGTTTTCTCAGGGGAAAAAAATATCTTTTATGTATGTGTATGTATGATTGTCATTCTCTTAGCCTATGTAAGATTTGCATTATCAAAACTTTCCTTTATGTTTATTTGTCACAATAAAGTTTACTCATGTCATTTGTTATCAAAGCTTGGTTGTGAGCTTTGTAGATATTGGAATAGCTTGAGACAAATGTTTGTGTAGTGGGAGTTTGGGGAGAGAATCATGCGAGAAAATGAGTAGAAACATGAGAGTGAAAATTTTAAAGTTTAATGGTCAAAACTTTGAATTGTGGAAGCTCAAGATGGAAGATCTATTAGTAGATAGGATAAGTGGATTGCCATAACAGACACTGCACCCACTAGAATGAAACTGGAAGAGTAGGAGAAAGTCTACAGGAAAGCATGAAGCTCTATTAAACTATGTTTTCTAGATTCAATAATACTAAATGTATCAGCTAAAATGACTGTGAAGCCTCTATGAGACAAGTTGGGGACGTTGTAATAGGGCAAGTCATTGGTAAACAAACCTTTTCTATGAAATAAGTTGTACTCATTGCAAGTGAATGAAGGTAACTCAATTGTAGAACACCTAAATGTCTTTAATATTGTGGTAAGTCAGTTGACATTTGTGGACATTTTTGCCACCAAACTGTTGGAAGCACTACCACTGAGGGGGGTGGGGATGGGGTGAATTAGTGTCTTAAAACATTCCTTCTTTTCACTTAATATTCATTAACCATTCAAACCAGTATAAAAGATAATCAATTCATATAGAAGCAATCACATAAGCATGAAGCACATAAACACGAGATATGTGGGAAACCCTCATGGGGGATAAAAATCCACTGAAACAAAGCTTGGACTACAGTCCTATAAGGAAATGAATCAATCTTTAGCTAAGCACCAATCCCTGATTTACCAAGCACCTACTTGGCTTCAGCAAGCACCAACTTGCTAGGAGGCACCAATCCCCTTGTTGATCAAGCACCCACTCAATCAACACAAAGATGACACAACACCCACTCAACCACCTAATTAGTCCACCTTTTCTTTGATGCTATCAACCCCTGATGATGGTCTTCTTCTACTCTTTATGACATCAGTGTCATACTCACTCTTTTATCTCCCTTCTTGATTTTCTTAGCCAATTCTGCCTTCTACATATCAGCGATTTCTCATCTCTGCTCTCTGCCCTTCCTTAGCTATGTATCACTTGTTCATGGCCTCATCAACATACGCAGGCCTCTAACATACCTCTACTCATCTATGACAGCTTCATAGACCTTTGTTCCCTTCCTCATGCAAGGCTCATGTAGATCTTCTCACTATCTACCCTCATGGTTTGCTCCTTGAGTTATATACTCATATGATCATGTGATCAAGTATTTTTATCAGATATATGGCTTATATCCATCCTTACCCATTCACACACCTCTACTCTTTTTAGAAAGATATATCACTACTCCTTCGCCTTTTTTTATTATTACAAATATGCATGAATTACCTAGTATATATACTAGCCTCTTGCTCATACACCTCTTGGTCAGCGATAACTATTTGCACACTTGAATCACCCTTAAAATGGATCATATAACACATTTCACACATGAAACAAACACCACTTTAGTCAGCCACCACTTCTTTAGACCAAAACCTCCATTAGGCCTTAGGGAGACCTAATACAATTAGGCATTTATAAGCACACATTTCATGCAGACCTTATTGGAACACTATGAGCCTCCACACACATATGAGACACTTCACATGTCACTTTAATAGACCCATGCTAAGCTCACCTTAGGTCCATACCACCTTTTAGTCCAAATCACCACTTGAACCACACCATTGCCCTACTCATAATTAGGCCTTCACACATAGAAAAAGTCTGCCTTGAATATCTGAAGCATACAACCAAATATCCCTCACAACCATGTCCTTAAATCATATGAATAGAACCTCCATGACCTCAAAAACATCACCATGTGCTTTATATTTAAACACATATGCCAAAAGGCCTCGAGAACACTTCTACAAAAATCTTTATCAGAACTACCAAATAATGCAAACATACAATCAAGAACATTTGACTCTCCATACTTGAACAGGGACAAACCCTAACTCTTAATGTATTTTCATGAACCTTAGAGACTTTCAGAACATCTCCATAAGCATGATATACGTCAACTCAGGATGAATGACCTCAAACTCATCTCTGTTAGATGATCACTTAGAACTACCAGTGCACCTCAAAAACCCAGTCATGGAAACTATCAGAATGAGCTCCAAGAATGTTGATCTGAATGAGTGCACTGATCTAAGATGCAATGTAAGACATGTATTTTTCTAGACAATACAGAGCAAACACACGCAACTGTAAGAATGAAATCAAAGAGAAAATAGTAGCACCAAGACATGAATGCTCCAAATAATTCACATAACATTGCATTAAAAAAATGAAGGGAGAGAGGTGCATATATAGGTTAGAGAGGGAAAGACACCACACATTATAGTGAATGTGGTACTAATATTTTCAAGTAATCAACGTGACCTCTAGATCCCTAAGCAAGTTAATACAACCGTGTAGCCAAAACCTAGTGGGAAAAAGGCCTACACCAACACCCCTCATAAACGTAGCTTAGGTGGGCGATGATACAAAAAATACGTCCCAACAATAAGCCATGATGAGGTAACCATGTACTATGCAATCTCTCATAAATTAGAGAAAAATAGAAAACTCGTAGGAAACCGCCCTCGCCCCCCACCCCCCCAAAAAAAAGAGACTAAAAATAAGAGAAGAAGCTAAAAGCCCCCTGAAGATGATGAAGCTATCAAAGTGGACTGCACCCCAAGAAGATCTCATAAATGAATGAATTTGCTCTCAATGAAGGGTTTGGTGAAGATATCAACAACCTGCTTTAAATATTGACAAATTACTAAGTTGATGACCTACTCATGAATCAACTCTTGAATGTAGTGCATGTGAATCTCAATGTGTTTGTTCCTTTGATGAAGGACCAGATTCCAAAAAATCTGAATGGTACTCTAATTGTCACAAAATATGATTGTAGGCCACTTGATCTGGATACCAAACTCAAAAAGAATACCCTAAAGCCAAATAGCACCAGTAGTTGCATTAACAACTCCCATATACTCTACCTCTGTAAAAGATAGAGCAATAGCATTTTGCTTCTTACTCGACCAACTGATGGGGCCAAAACCCAATAAGAAACTATAATGCGGAGTGGACTTATGACTACCAATGTTACCAACCCAATCTGAGTCTATGTAGTCGACCAAGTCAAAATATGAACCAACCTTGTAATGTATCCCATACTTGTGTGAACCCTGAGTGTAGTGCAAGATCCTCTTAGCTGCTTTCCAGTGCAGCGCATGGGGTTCCTACATGAATCTCAAAACAATGCCAACAACATAAGAGATGTATGGTCTAGTGTGAGTCAAGTAAATAAGGCTACCAACGAGTTGTTGATACAAGGTCATTGACCAATGCAATAGAACAATCTGCCTCAAGCTTGACTCTAGATAGGAATGGAGTCAGAGATGGCTTATAGTCAGCCACATGAAACCATGCCAATAGATCAAGAGAGTGCTTGGGTTGTGAAAGTGAAATCCCTGAATCTATTTGAGTGATCTCAATGCCAAGAAAGTAGTGTAGTAGGCCCAAATTAGTCATGACGAATCTATCTTGAAAAGTTTTTTTCACTAGTGAGATAGTTGAAGAAGAACTGCATATGATCAAAAGGTCATCAACATACAAAACCAATATTAATAATGAATCATCATGTCATAAGAAGTACACATTAGGGTATGAGTGGCATCTAGTGAAACATGAAGTAAGAAGGAAGGAATCCATTTTGGCATACTAGGCCTGAGGGGCCTATTTGAGGCCATAAATAGATTTCCTAAGTCTGCACACTAAAAAAGAATCTTGAACAAAACCAAGTCGCTGCTCCATGTAGATCTCCTCCTCAAGGTCTCTGTAAAGAAATGCACTCTTTATGTCCATTTGATGTACACTCAATCCATGTGTTGTCGCTATAACAAGTGTGAGCCTAATCAAAGTCATCTTGTCCACGAGTGCAAAAGTCTTTGAGTAGTCGATGTCGGCTACCTGTGAAAATACCTTGGCTACCAGTCTAGCCTTGTACTTGTCAACAAACCCATCTGTAGCATACTTGATCCAATATATCCAATGTCATCGAACCATCTTCCTTCTAATAGGAAGAAAAGTCAAATACCAAGTGTGATTGCTAATCAAGGAATCATATTCCTCGTCTATGGCTTTATCCCACTTAGGTATGCCTAAATCCTCTTTGAAAGTCTGTGGATCTATTGTAGAAGCAAAAAAGGCATGTGGTCCACTCTAAAATTCTACTTGAGTATGTTTGTTATCATCTAGATCCCTTGCCTAAGTGCCTACACTTTCAAGTGTCTGCCTAGCCCAAAGAGGCCCTGAAATGGGTGAGTCAGGTGCCAAATCCTCATCCTTTGATGCATCCCTATAATTGGATAAGGATGACTCCCCATCACTTTACTCATTGTCAAAACTAGAAGAAGAAGAAGTGACCTCTACCTCAAGAACTCATTGTGAATGATCTGAATCCTCGAACTGCTCATCCAAACTGAGTAAAACCAATGTAGAGGGAGAAGTGTCAAGTAAAGAGTTGGTGGGACTCTCCTGAAACCTAACACTTCTCTCAATGAATAACTAATGAGTCGTAGGATTAAAAAGTCTATAACCCTTGACTCCATCTAGATACCCAACAAATATGCAAGGTTTAGATTGAACCTCCATAGCCTTGCATTTCTGTTTGAGAATGTGCAGCCATCATCGATGATCCAAAGACCTTAAAATGCTACACCTCTAGTTTCCTATTATGCCAAGCTTCATAAGGAGTGACACCCTTTAAATCTTTGTGAGGAGCCTGATTCTAAATGTAACATGCACAATTGATTACTTATGCCTAGAATTGTGGAGCCAATGCTTTAGAGTGAATCATATAGGTGGCTATCTCCTTTAAGGACCAATTCTTGAATTTTGCTATACCATTTTACTGAGGAGTTTACGGTAATGTCCATTGAAGTTCAATCCCCAATGTGGTATAAAATTAATCAAATCTATGGTTGATGTACTCCCCCCATTATCTATTTGAAGTATTTTGATACACTTTCCATATTGCTTCTCAACTAGAGCCTTGAAGTTTCAAAAATTATCAAAAACTTCAGACTTTTGTTTTAAAAAGTAGACCCATGTGTATCTACAAAAGTTATCAATGAAGGTATCTATCCCTGGTAAAAAAAGGATGGGGAAACTACCCCATGACATCACTGTGAATCAACTCAAGAAGTACTGAAGCTCACCTAGCTTTGCCTTTGTCAAATTTATCTTCTAGATGTTTGCCAATGACACAACCATCACAAAGTCCCTTAGAGAATTTAACTCTAGGCAAGCATGTAACCATATCATGCTGACTCAACTACACAAGATAGTGGTAGTTAAGGTGGTCGAACCACTCATGTTATATTCTACGAACTTTATCTGAATGGGTAAGCAATACAATAGGTGGAACATCTGGATCAAAATGGGAGAAGGTGTATAGCCTAGAATGGTGATTATCCCTCCCTAATGCAATTGTAGAGTCACTATGTAGCTCTATGATCTCAACTAAATCTGGTGTGAACTCAACTCTCATGCCTTGCCCTATGTGGGTAATTCGATACATTGAAAGAAGATTAGTTGATAGTGAAGGTACACTTAGAACATTTGTGAACATTCCACCTTCAAATTCAATAGTCCATCTTCTTAAAACTTCTACCAGAGTGTCATCACCCAAAGTGATAGAGGACATACTACAGGGCTCTAAGTCAAGAAACTCAACTTATAACGAACCCATATGGTGTGAATCACTAGAGTCGATAACCTAAGATGAAGCAAATATGGAATCCACTATAACTAAAGCTTTGTCCTTAGGTTTCTCTTTCCTTTTTTCCTTTACTTTAGAAGATTCTTTCATTGATGATGATTATTTGACAAACTCGGAGACCCCTATATTGTTTTGCTTTAAGAGATGTGTAAGTTGGTCTATCTGTTTTTTCATACACTTGTGCTCATTATGCCCATTTTTCTTACAATAGGAGTACTTAACCTTTTCTCTCTTAGGTTTCCTTTCAGAGGAGAAGGTTTTAGTGCTAATTTTTGTAGTGTTTTTATGTTCTTTCTTCTTCTCAGGATCCTTACTCTTTTGATTCTTATCTTTGTTGCTAGACGCTTTCTATATCTCATTCCCAACAATGAGGGCTAAAAGTTTGGAAGACTTGAGGGTTCCCATTTGAATTAATTTATCATGTTCCTTAGTTAAATCTGCAATTAATTCATCTAAGGATGGCATTGTCTAGTTGGCTCTTATGGCTCTCTTGGTCATATAAAAGGTAATGACAAATACAGAGTAATTAGGTCCTAGTTTTGCAAGCACAAAAAGAACTAATTGTCATCTTTCTTCTCGATTCAACACTCTTTTAACTACAATCTAAGTGACTTAAGCTTGGTGAAGAAGTTCTCCAATGTGTCAAAGTTTCTAGGGCTCAAACTAATTAACTCAATCTCAAGCTCATGACCCCTCATGGTGTTGATTTTCCCAAAAAAAAATTCTAGGGTGTCCCATATTTCTTTGGGAGATCTGGCCAACTTTATGTGAAATAGGAGTTCTGATGACACTGAAAGACATAATATTTCAAAAGCTTCATCACATTTATTAAACCATGTTATCTTATTTGTTTCAGTTGTGGGCTCAACTTCTACCCCCATAGTTATGTGAAACAACCATTTACTTCTAAGAACCATTGTAATCTTACTTTTCCATTCCTAGTAGTTGAAGGGTGTGAGTGCATTAACAATTCTAAGATCAATTACAAAATTAAAATTAATGTGTTTGTTGTTGTTTTTGTAGAAATCAAATGTATGGAAAATGAGAGAATTTGTAGAACATAATCGCAACCCTAATACAACTCCCTTGAAATTATGTCAGGTAGCCCCCCACCCTCGCCCAATTTTGGAACTTTATAAAGCAGTGCATTTTACAAGGCAAATTAGACCAATGTGTGGGAAATAAGAAAATAAACACTTTTGCAAAATATGGTATTCAATTTTGAGTTACCGTTTGCAAGATATTAACAAAATAATTTACCATAAATAGACCTATGACTAAAAACTTGCACTTGAAACTTTAAAAAAGTATCCTTGGGTGAGGTAAAATATGTCTTCCAACCACTCGTTAGAACCATAATTTCTCCATAGACTTAAAAAATTCAACGAAAGTGAAAAAAAGTTTTGTTAGTTGCCTCGATAGGCATGAAGGCAAGTGTGGCTTCCTCTTTAAGCAAACAAATACAGCTTAAATAAAAAATAATGAAATTTCAGTTGTTTTTAAGAGGAAATAAAGGTGGATTATTGTTTGTTGTGCTCCAAATCTAAATAGAAACACTACATGAAGATCCAGATCAACAGTGAAAGATCTAATGACAAATTTGATGAAAGTTGAGGAAAGTTTTGTAAGGAAAAGTGATGCCAAGATTAAATTTGAAATCTGAAACACCAAGTTTTAGAATAGATCTCTGACGCCTCAACAACAAGAAGTTGAAAGACTAGGTACATATTAGATCCATAAAAAACAAAGCAATAATGAAGTCAAACCTTCAACATGGAAGATAAGGATGCCAAGACTGCAGAAAATGATGCCAAACCTCTAGAACACCAAGTTGTATTCAACATAGCAATCAGGAATTGATCTCTATAAGAGATCCAATGCCTTTTCTCAGATCTTAATGCAACATAGTGCTATATTTCAATGCTTTCCTCCAAAGAACAAATCTGAAAATGACACCTTTCTCTCCCTATCTCTCCCTTTTAGCAATAGATTTGAGCGTGGATCTGAGCATAGAAGACAACACATCAATGGATAAACACCATGTTGGGATATTTCAATGCCACTTGATGGATAAACACCATGTTGGCAGATTTTTATTGTCTCTCTCAACACCACGCTAGCAGATCTCATGCCTCCTTTGCTACACAAGTTTCATGAGATAGATCTCATGCTTCTTTTACTATGCAAGTTTCCTTTTCAACATAGATCTCACACCTCCTTCCAGCTAGTACGAAGTCTGGATCATATCAAAAAATAATAGACACCAAACATATCAAGAGATTCCAAAAAAACACCAAATGACAAGCAAGATTTCAATGCCAAACAAAAATATGATGCCGAGCTTAAAATAACATATCAAAGTAAAGGCACCCTCTTTCTTTGGCAGATTTTCAATGTCTTTCTCCTTGAATACTCCACAGGGCAATTTTAATAATGAATTCAAAAGAAAAACTTAGATTTGAAATAAATCTCTTTATGTAGTTAATACATTAGAATGTAAATGCTAAATGGAAAAATCTAAACTGAAATCAAATGAACAAAATTAGAAATGAAAACTTACAAAAAAAATCAGGCAATCCTCAAATCTAAATCAGCTCTAATGCCATATCATAATGGGCTCTAGGAATGTTGATCCAAATGAGTGCACTAATCCAAGTTGCAATGTAAGACATGTATTGTTCTAGACAATACAAATCAAACACACACAACTGTAAGAATGAAATCAAAGAGAAAATAGTAGCACCAAGACCCAAACGCTCCAAATAATCCACACAACACTGCACTAGAAAAATGAAGGGAGAGAGGTGCATATATAAGTTGGAGAGGAAAAGATACCATACATTCCAGTGAATGTGGTACTAATCTTTCCAAGTAATCAACATGACCTCCAGATCCCTACGCAAGCTAATACAACCGTGTAGCCAAAACCCAGTGGGAAAAAGGCCTACACCAATAGAAACTTGGACATTTGACACTTGAAGGGATACAACCAAGATCTTCCAATGCATGAACATGATCCTATAAGATCATTATATTTACCTCTAATAGTAATATCATAGGCTCAAAGGTCAATATTGGTCTTGCAGACTAATCTCATATTCTTGGGTTTCACTATCACAACTAAACTTGACATGAAAACTTGTGAACAACATTTTCACCCCTTAAAGTTGATTAAGAACCACTCCAAATTCATGGTGAGATCTTACAAGTACTCTAAAAACACTCCATGAGGCATTTTACACAAATTGGACCTGTTAAGGCTTCCCTAAACATTTTCTCATCCTGACTGGTTTTTCTCACTGGTTCACCATTAGTCTTATTAGTGACTAGTCAAATTGAGTGACAAAATTGATTAGCACTAATGGGTGAATATTTTGTCACCAGCGTATTGATGAGAAAAATAGTTCTGATCATCCACAACAAGGGAGATTGGTCGTCCAAAGTTACAGGTTTACCACATTCAAAGGGGACAAATCTCTCCTCTCATCAAGGGGAGGTTCCCTATAAAATATGAAGGGGCTATGTACTATATATATATGTAGAAAATAACACTCAGGGGTAGGATAAGCCATCCATCTCTTTTTTTTTTCAAAGATGATGTTAACAAACAAAGGAGAAAATCTTGGTGAAAACACTGAAGGCACTTCTCTTCTTTCAAAAGTGTTCTTGCAGGAAACAACAATTCCTTCAGGTAGTAAAAGTAACTGGTAACCAAGGGCGTAGTAACCAGCAGACTGAGATATAGCACAAAGTCTCCACCTTGACTGCCCAAGAGTGAGATACGAAGGAAAATAAGGGCACAAAGTCATCCCAAGATCCTTTACATAGAAATAATATACGAAGGATAATGAGGGCACAAAGTTGTCCCAAGATCCTTTACATAAGAACAGAAAGAAAACACACTAAAGGTAATTATGGGGCCATAAAGTCTCTCCATAGTTGGCTTTATGACACCTTCCTGATTACTTTCACTAGTTTTGCTTGCCAAATTAAATAAACAAAAACACATTCAGAAGACAGACATAAGAACAATCTCCTAAAATGATACAAGCTATGACAGCACAAAGTATGCAAACAACTTGCTTTCTCATTTAGATAAAATGATATGAACAACAATCTGAGCTCAAAGTCTCAGTATTCGCCTTTCAATTTGGGTAGAGTTTAGCTTTTGTATTGGGAAGATCTCCTTTACATAATGAGAGAAATTACAATGTATAGCAACCAAGCAAAGCTTGGTGCTCTTTCCCATGGGACGACCCATGCTGCAGTCAACGCCTTCAATGCATTTTTAGTTCTGTCTAGAGGGACCATGCTTGGAATAGTGCATTGCCTTAATTATGGTGTGTTCATTCATCTAATATGTCCCTTCCTGGATCTGGATCATCTGGTTTATCCCCTCTCACATCTGCACAGCTGTCCAATTTATCTTTACTTCATGGAAGAAAAATAGGCCGTGTCCTTGATTTGGTGCGCTCAAAAGTCTACTTGATCCACTATTTCACCTACTGGAAATAACTCCCTTGAAGATATTTTTGATCTTTTGCATTGATCTTCTCTCCCCTGTAGCAATTTGAGTCTTCGGGCTCTCTTTTCAGTCAGTTGCTTGGTTCTTCCTTTAAGTTTTACGCTTTATTTGAATTTCAATGGATATTTCCTTACTTTAAATTTGACATCTGCGGGGCTATTAATGGTTGCTAGCTACTTGAACCATGTTTAACCTTAAACCTTTGAACCTGCTAAAAGTACATTGGTTCATCAGTTCATTATGTCTCTTTTGTTTCATTGCTTCTTGGTTCTTTCTAAGCTCTTTCATCTTCATCACACTGGTTGAACCTTTGAACCTGTGAACTCATTAAACCTTTTGGTTCAAAGTTCAATGGTTTAATCAGTTTATTTTTTTATTTGGCTAAGTCTTTTTTATCTTTTTGAACCAAACACATTGAACCATTTGGTCATTGAACCTGTTGAACCTTTGAACCCGTTGAACCTTTGAATCAAAGTGGTTCGATGGTTCAACAGTTCAATGGTAAGCATTCTTCTCTTTGATAAGTGTTTTGAAGCTGTTTAACCTAGAATCGGTTGAACTTGTTAAACCTTTGCCGGAACGCTTAACTCTTGCCGATGACATTGAACCTTGAACCCATTGAACCCTTGAACCTTTTTGGTTCAAGGTTCAATGGTTCAATGGTTCAATCTTTGCTTAGAAGCTTGCTGATGAACTCTTTGGTTGAACCTTGCCATTGAACCAACCTTGAAATTGCCTAAGTGTTGAGAGCTTGTTTTTTTCTTGTAGAGTCTGTATAAATTGACCTACGAAGCTCGTAGAACTTGGCCTACAGAGTCCGTAGATTTTCTTCCTGCAGAGTCCATAGATTCAAGCCTACATAGTCTGTAGATTTCTGAGAAGCTTAAAAAATGAGGAATTTGAATGCTCAGAATAAATTATTGAAAGGGGAGAGAGGATTTTGGTCTGTTGAACTAAAATAGTTCATAGGTTGTTCCCAAAAAGAGTGATATTTTTGGGGGACAACAACTAGCTCCAGTTGGATAACTTCTCTTAGTTGAAGACTTAGAATAGCTGAGGGAAGTAGAAACCAGAATCTCGAGTGCCTTGAAGTGTGCCATTGGGCTAAGGAGTCATGCTACCCAAAAAAAAAAGGTGCCAAAAATAAAAATGAAAAGCATAAAATAGAACTAAAGACTATACAAATATACATATGTACAAATGATCTTATCTGATGCCTCAAGATTTGAAGCACTTCAGATGCCGCCCACTGTGAGATAGTGAAAATGGAGTTCCATCTTGATAAACTAGTAAGAAACCATTTTCTCCACAGAATCAGTGATGGGCGAATGGAACTCTCCACCAGGAATCACATTTTCTGTGCACTCCTTTCAGTTCTCTCTTCTTGCCCTATGGCGAGACGCGGTCTTCAATCTAAAAATCACATCTCTTTGCTCTCTTAGCAAAGAGTTCCTTTGTTGACTTTGGAGTACAACAGTATGGTCCACCACCATAGCTTGTTGTTCTATTGGTTCAGTCCAACACATGCTTTGATTGTCCCCCTTAGACACCTGACAAACCACTGGTTCATGATCTCCTTTGGTGTGAAGGAGTTTGACATCCTGGTCTTGAGTAGCGTTCAATCTAAGCAACAAAGATTCACATTCAGCTATGTTGTTGGTGTTGCTGAAATGCAACTTGCATGAAAGAAAAATATCTCTTGAGGAGATATCAACACAGTCTCGGCTCTAGCATTGGTAAAAGAATTGCTACCATTGGGTTCCAGGATCCAAGCATCATCAAAAGCTGATCTTCTATCAGATTTCTCTTTATTAGAGATGGAAGATCCTTCTTCATTTATACTACGCCCTACCAATTCTTTTGATGTCTTATTTGGATCAATTTTTGGATTGCTAGCTACAAGACTTTCATCTGTAGAAACATGAATATCCTTTGTGGTCAAGAAATAATTACCCCTACCCAAAGACTCAAACATAATTTGAGCTACAGGGGACGACGTTTGGGTGACCACATATTTTGTCTCCTTTTCAAGGAACAATCTCTTCATTACGCCCTTGACATGGATCTTTGCCTCAGACAGGTCCATACTTAGTTCTCCACCAATATCCAACTACTCAGGATTGGCTTGCAGGAATTCAAATTCAGTCATTTGAATTTTAGATTTTTTGACATGATCAATTATGTCAAATGACTGAAATGGACTAGGAAGAGAGGATGGGAGTTCATCCTTTTGATTTTTGGGAGGGAGAGGACTGGCCTGCGAATTTGAAGTTGAAGGTGCAGAAATGATTGGGGTACTTACTTTTTTAGCAACCACTGGGTCTTTTGGCTGGAAAGACAGAGTGGTTCCATGCTTAGCAATTCAAATTGTTGGTTAAGGTCACTCCTCTGTCTTCTCTTTATCAGCTTACTGGGCTGACTGATTTTTGGATCAGGTGAACACAACATATGATCCCTCATTTGTTTTACCTTCATTTTTGGGTTCATCCTGATAATTCAGAAAACTAATGTTGGAGTTGCTAGCTAATTCTTCTTCTTCCTTAGTGAAGATATTAACATCATTTTCTTTCTCAAACTTAGGGTGAAAAGAGAAATCATGTTCTATTTCCAGATATCCAACTGCTGAGTTGGTTGGAGATGCTTCAACGGTGAGGTTCCTCTGTGGAGAAGAAAGATGGTTTGGCTACCCTTGATTTATGGTAGCATTGCCTTGATATGACTGATTGGGCAATGTCTTCCTTGGTACATCTATGTATGAAGGAGCAGAAGACATACCTTGTGCCATTTGCCTTTTCAAGCCTAGCAAATTCATTTGTCAGCTTTTGCACCATTTGATCAGTGGTGGCTGTGGGTGAGTATTTAGAAGATGAAGAGGGTTTACCTCTATTTGGATCTCTCCTTATCTTTCCTACCAAGATAAGGTCATCTTCTACCTCAGTAGCCAAGTCTTGAGCAGCCTCAAAGTCTATGTGGCCAGCATGTCTCAATAAAAAACTCACTTCAAACAGTTGTGAGTTGATGAAGAAGCATTTGACATTTTCAGGTGTGGGCTGAGCAATGATAGGAATTTGATTCCTCAGCTTGTCAAACTTTTCTATCAAATCCCTCATGGGTTCATGAGGTTCCTTCTTCATCTATGTAAGCTGGGCTAGCAAAGCATGTGCATCTTTTGCAAGCTTGAACCTGGCTTCAAACTTGGCTTTAAGTGTGTCCCAGTCAGTCACTGATCTAGCTTGCAGATGGTAAAACCAGTTTGTAGCGGCACCTTGTAGCATTTCCATGAAAACCCTGACTACCATGTCCTTAAATTCCACCCCTATCACACCACAGGCTATGTTGAAGGCTGTAATGTGTTCATCGAGGTGAACTCTCCCATCACCAAAGAATTTGGGAAAGTTCTTTCTTGAGCTGCGTGGAAGTTCATGCAAGGGTGGAGTCAAATTTAGTGGACCAAAAGAGTTACGCCAAGGGCCTCGAATTGCCATGAATTGATTATTAAAAAGTGGGATAACAAATTTGGATGGAGTATGTATTGACAAAGCTTTTCTAACAACAGAAATGGACGTTGTGCCTGGTGTTGGTAGGAGGAAGACTCCTAGTTTGTTGAAGGTGAGGTTGTGGAGGAAACAAATCAAAATTGCTCTGCTACACCACCTCAAAAGTAGGTTCAACAACACCTCGTGATTTTTGGCTTCTTGTATAGCATGGAGCTGCTAGACTGTAAAATAAAAATAGAAAAGAGCATGATCTACTTCAGCTTGAAGCTTGAGACTTCAAACTGTGCGCTCTTCCCTAGCGGCTCTAGTTTTGCAGACTAGAAAATATAATGGAGATGAAGGAAGATGGTAAGGCTATAATGATAATGGGTAAGACACGGAACTGAGTCATTAGAGTCTATAATGGATAAGGGTAGGGACTGCTTCAATCTAAAACTTAAGGCTTCAGACTGCACGTTCATCCCCAGTGGAGTCGTCAAAAAACTGTTGGGTAAATATTTTTTCACCAGTGTACTGATGAGCAAAATAGTTCTGATCATCCATAGCAAGGGAGATTGATTGTCCAAAGTTGTAGGTTTACCACATCCAAAGGGGACAAATCTCTCCTCTCATCAAGGGGAGGTTCCCTATAAAATATGAAGGGGCTATGTACTATATATATATATATATATATATATATATATATATATATGCATAAAATAACACTCAAGGGTAGGATAAGCCATCCATCTCTTTTTTTTAGAGATGATGTTAACAAAAGAGAAAATCTTGGTGAAAATAATGAAGGCACTTCTCTTCTTTCAGAAGTGTTCTTGTAGGAAATGACAAGAGTTATTTTAGGTAGTAAAAGTAACTGGTAACCAAGGGCGTAGCAACCAATAGAATGAGATGTAGCACAAAGTCTCCACCTCAACTGCCCAAGAGTGAGATACGAAGGACAATGAGGACACAAAGTCATCCCAAGGTCCTTTACACAGAAGCAATATACGAAGGATAATGAGGGCACAAAGTCATCTCAAGATCCTTTACACAAAAATAGAAAGAAAACACATTAAAGGCAATTGTGGGGGCACAAAGTCTCTCCACAGTCAGCTTCAAGACACTTTCATGATTACTTTCACTAGTTCTGCTTGCCAAATTAAATAAATAAGAACACATCTAGAAGACAGACATAAGAACAATCTCTAAAAATGATACAAGTTATGACAACACAAAGTCTGTAAACAACTTGCTTTCTCATTCAGATAAAATGATATGAACAACAATCTGAGCTCAAAGTCTCAGTATTTGCCTTTCAATTTGGGCAGAGTTTAGCTTCTATATTGGGAAGATCTCCTTTGCATAATGAGAGAAATTACAATGTATAGCAACCAAGCAAAGCTTGGCACTCTTTCTCATGGGACGGACCATGCTGTAGTCAACGCCTTCAATGCATTTTAAGTTCTGTCTGGAAGGACCATACTTGGAACAGTGCATTGCCTTAATTATGGCATGTCCAATCATCTAATATGTCTCTTCTTGGGTCTGGATCATCTGGTCTATCTCCTCTGATGTCTGCACAATTATCTAATTTGTCTTTACTTCATGGAAGAAAAACAGGGCACGTCCTTGATTTGGTGCACTTAGAAGTCTACTTGATCCACTATTTCACCTATTGGAAATAACTCCCTTGAAGATATTTATGATCTTTTGCATTGATCTTCTCTTCCTTGTAGCAATTTGAGTCTTTGATCTCTCTTTTCAGTCAGTCGCTTGGTTATTCCTTTAAGTTCTATGCTTTATTTGAATTTCAATAGATATTCCCTTACTTTAAATTTGACGTCCGCGGGGCTGTCAATGGTCACTAGCCACTTGAACCATGTTGAACCTTAAACCTTTGAACCTGTTGAAAGTACATTGATTCATTGGTTCATCGATTCATTATGTCTCTTTTGTTCCATCGCTTCTTGGTTCTTTCTAAGCTCTTTGATCTTCATCACACTGGTTGAACTTGTGAACTCATTGAACCTTTTGGTTCAAGGTTCAACGGTTCAATCGGTTCATTCTTTTTATTTGGCTAAGTCCTTTTGATCTTTTTGAACCGAACGCATTGAACCATTTGGTTGTTGAACCTGTTGACCCTTTGAACCCATTGAACCTTTGAACCAAAGTGGTTTGATGGTTCAATGGTAAGCCTTCTTCTCTTTGATAAGTGTTTTGAAGCCGTTGAACCTAGAAGCGGTTGAACTTGTTAAACCTTTGCCAAAGCGCTTAACTCTTGCTAATGACCTTGAACCTTGAACCCATTGAACCCTTGAACCTTTTTGGTTCAAGGTTCAACGGTTCAATGGTTCAATGGTTCAATCTTTGCTTAGAAGCTTGCTGATGAACTCTTTGGTTGAACCTTGCCGTTGAACCAACCTTGAAATTGCCTAAGTGTTGAGAGCTTGCTTTTTTCCTGTAGAGTCTGTAGAAATTGACCTGTGAAGCTCGTAAAACTTGGCCTGTAGAGTCCGTAGATTTTCTTCTGGCAGAGTCCATAGATTCAAGCCTGCAGAGTCTGTAGATTTTTGAGAAGCTTAAAAAATGAGGAATTTGAATGCTTAGAACAAATTCTTGAAAAGGGGAGAGAGGATTTTGGTCTGTTGAACCAAAATTGTTTATAGGTTGTTCCCAAAAAGAGTGATATTTTTGGGGGACAACAAGCACAAAAGCTATAACTTGTCCAACTAAGACCATGGACAACAAACACAAGTCTCAATCTTCAACCTCCATCCATTTGCATGCTTTGACTAGGTCAAATCTGACTGCTACAATAAATCTTCTGAGAAATAGAGATTTTTTATGGGGTTCACTCACTCACCTGACAAGAAAATCATACCTAGATATGCTTGAGGGAGTTCACTACAACCTCCAAACACTTACCTAGGCATATAAGACCATTATGAGTAGTTTTGAACAAGTTCTTCAACATCCGATCAACATTAGGGTTCTAGGAGGGTTTAACACCTATTGTGATGTTAATGATTGTTCATACAAGATTTCCCCTCAAATGCCAAACTAGTGCCTAGAGATCTTAGCCAAGACCGTTCCCCATCTCTCCTCAAAGACTCGTGGCACCATGCAGAGTTTACATGTGTCAATGAGCATAAGAAAAAACTTCTCAGGCTTGGAGACCTTATTCTCTAAGCTCGAGAGACATTAAAATACTATTTCATGCTATTGCTTGCAAACATTGATATGATTCTTAATTTACATCACCAAAAACAACTCACCTCACCAATACCAATGCTCATAAGAATTTTCATGCCTTGGAAACAATTTTTCTTACCTCATTGGGCTAGTTAGGGTCTTAGATAGATGTAGGTTCAGACCTAATCATGAAGACCTGCCTCTTTACATTTACTCTGGAACTTTCTTGAAGGGTTATCTACCTCATATGCATGCTAAAACACATTCATAAAACTTTTAATGCCTCCTTGCCTTTAATATTGACCATTAAGACTTATTAGGCTAGACATGGTCTAGGAGAAGTCTAGGTAAATCGAAGCACCATACACCATAGGTTCACTTTGAGACCATCCTAATAGCTCTTATACCTTCACTAACATGCCTTAACATTGTCAAAAAATACTCCATGCTCATATGGAAACATTTCATCACCTTTATTCCTGCTCATGCATCTTGACTTGCTCCCCAAGCACTCTTGTAGACCTGTAAACCTCATGAAGACCTCATTGATTAAAGTTGTCTTCAAATTATCTCTTTGTCACTCATGACAACACTCCCATGAAGTGCTCATACAGTCTTGAAGACTCTGCACCTTATACCCTAATGGTTCTTCATATGCTTCTGTCTTCTCATCACCTCATCACATCATCCTTCATCAAGGACCTGCACTATTATCCTTTGACATCAATGAATGATGTTTATCTCTCAAATTGACCTATTTTTCCCCCAAAGCTGGCTTCTACCCAAACTAATCTCAAGGACAAAAAGATACATGTAACTTCTTGGACAACATATTTTCAAATCACAACTCAACAAAACTTGTCCACTGGGCTTCTAAAGCACTACACATGCTCCCCTTATCTTCATGCATACTTTAGATCATTTGTCTTAAATAGAACTAACATGGGGTCTTCGATAAACAATCATCTAATCCTTTAAATCATAGAACTAACAAGCTACATACATGTGAAAACAAACTTATGCTACATACCTTTATGATGAGCACACTATCATCCATATGAGCAATATTTGCCTTGCCTGACGATATATCTCCCAAGCAGCTCTTTGCACCAAAATTCATAAACTTGCTTAGTCAACCATAAATCTTCACACTTCCATCCTTATTACTATCTTTCAAATTGCATATATGACTCAATAAACCTTCCTTGTAGCTCACCATCTACTCTTGGTCTTACTTGAATCCATTCATCTTCATCTGATCTGCTCTTCAAAGCTAGACTTTATCTCACTTAAAACTACTTGGCAAAAGATCCTTCATACCCTGCCACTTGATCCTTGGACCTAAACTTGATGACAACCTGCTCAAAATATATCTTAAAGTAATACATTAGCTCCCCCTGACTTCATGCTCATCATAGGCCCTAGGCTTTGACAAGCAGACCTAAATCTCAAAGAACTCTTCTTGATCACCCATAGATCCTCAACATCTGCCCTTGTCTGACTTGAATACTTGACAATACTAGATGTTACTTGACACAAAATTCTTCCAAACAAGGTCAGGGTCTCCCCCTTTAACCTCATACTATGTGCACACTACTTATCTCCTTTTGACTACTTGAACCAACTTCAACAAGCATATGAAGATATTATTTTGCACATATACATAGATCTACCTACCTCTAGGAAGCTCACCTAAACACTACTTGCCTTATTTTCAAGAACCTTTTAGATCTCCTACTAACATTGCCCAGACTGAATCTTTTTATTGAGACTCCATAGAGACCTGGTTTCATCAGGCCTGCCATTATTGACACCATCTAAACTACCATTGTTCCAAAGGAACACTCTAGCCTATCTCAACTCATAACAAACTTTCCTATTGTTTTAGACCAGCTTATATCAACTTTCATATACCAAATTTCTAGTTATGTATGTGAGACCTCATTCACTATGTTTTACATACCCGATCATTAGGCCCTATGTTGAACTCTCATGCTTTGAGATGCATCATTCATACCAAACTACCTCAAGACCTAGGTTAGCTCTTCCTAACTCTTATGAATGTTATAACCTAGACAAATTGTTACATGCATACATTGACAAGCCACCACTCACTTCTTTGCATGAATAATGCCTTTATGAAGCCTAGATAGAGACACCTCATTTCATAGAGCTCTAGAACATTGTGAACTCAGGAGATTCCCATATCTCCACTCTTTTCTCAACCAACTTGTAATCATGAGGTTAATAGTCTTTCTTTAGGATCCTCTTGATCTTTATCGACTCCTTTGGCTTGATGTCTACATCATCCTTCTTCTTCTCTATTTGAGCTGATATCAAACACTCTTGGCATTCTACCCTGGCAATTAGTCAATTTCAATCCATAGGTTGATTATGACTAGTTCTCACTTTCTTTGGTCTTGATAACATGACTTGTCTCTTAGGAGCTTCAATCATCTTGATATGACTTGAGGAGTTATCCACTATGATCTTATAAAATCTTATAATATGACCAACACATTGACACTTATGGCAAATAAAATTACTCTTTTTAGACATACTTCTTAATTGATCACTCCTCATATGCCTCATCTTGTAGTTCTTTGTTCTATGACCAAACCTATGGCACATAAAGCATTGACCATGAAGTAAGCTTGATTGTCTAAATGCATTGGGCTACCTGACTTGATCTTCCCTCCTATTGCCTTTATCCTGCTTATTTTCACTAGAGTGACTATCACCCTTCTTGACTTGAGATGACTCTTTGCTGCTATCCTTGAGAGCCACATTACTTTATTCAAAAGACTCCAGCTTGACATTGGTTTGTTCAATCTTCATCTTCAAGAAACTCAACTCATATTTCAACTTAGAACATTCTTCCTCTTTTGAACTCAGACTTGTCTTCACAGCCTTTAGTTGACTCTTGAGATCCTTGATGATCTTCTTATGTTCTTTGACCACTTCAACCATTTCCTCAACCTTAGTTTGGAGATGACTCATCTCTCCTTCATGTTCCAAAAGGGACCTGGCCCGTTCTTCAAGATTATTAATGATCATCTCATATTTATCTCCCTTGTAGTTAGTGTCATTCCATCTTGTCTCAAAAAGGTTAATCTTTTCCTTAGTACCTTTGACCACCGATTTCAATTCTTGGTTCTCTTTCTTTAACTATTTAGCCATATTTGAGCTTTTAGGATCACCTTTCAACTGTTAGTCTTGCTCCAAAGGACCAGGATATAATACCAATTATTAGAAGCACTACCACTGAGAGGGGGGTGAATTAGTGTCTTAAAACATTCCTTTTTTTCACTTAATATTTATTAACCATTCAAACCAATATAGAAGATAATCAATGCATAGAGAAGCAATCACATAAGCATGAAGCACATAAACACAAGAGATATGTGGGAAACCCTCACTGGGGGATAAAACCCACTAAAACAAAGCTTGGACTATAGTATTATAAGGCAATGAGTTAATCTTTAGCTGAGCACCAACACAACAAGAAGCATCAACCCCTAATTTACTAAGCACCTATTTGGCTTCAACAAGCACTAACTTAGTAGGAGGCACCAACCCCCTTGTTGATCAAGCACCCACTCAATCAACACAATGATGAATCGAAACCCACTCAACCACCTGATTTGTCTGCATTTTCTTTGATGCTATCAAAACTTGATGATGGTCTTCTTCTAATGACATTAGTGTCATACTCAATCTTTTATTTCCCTTCTTGATTTTCTTAGCCAATTCTACCTTCTACATATCAGTCATCTTCTCATCTCTGCTTTATGCACTTCCTTATATATGTATCACCTTTTCATGGCCTCATTAACATACTCAGGCATCTAACATACCTCTACTCATCTATGACAGCTTCATAGACCTCTGCGCTTTTCCTCATGTAAGGCTCATGCAGATCTTCTCACCGTCCACCCTCACAATCTGCTCATTGAGTCATATACTCATATGATCATGTGATCAAGTGTTTCTAGTAGATATATGGATTATATCCATCCTTACCCCTTTAACCACATATACTCTTCTTCTCAATATATATCACTGCTCCACCTTCTATTATTATTATTACAAATAGGCATGAATTACCTAGTATATATACTAGCCTCTTGATCATACATCTCTTGGTCAGACACAAATATTTTCACACTTGAATCACCCTTAAAACATATCATATAAAACATTTCACACATAAAACAAACACCATTTTTTTTCTCCACCATTTCTTTAGACCAAAACCTCCATTAGGCCTTAGGGAGACCTAATACAATTTGGCCACTATAAGCACATGTTTCACTTCGACCTTATTAGAACACTGTGAGCCTCCATACATGGATGAAACACTTCAAATTCCATTTGAATATATCCTTGATAATCTCACCTTATGTCCATACCACCCTTTATTCCAAATCACCACTTGAACCACACCATTAGCCCTACTCATAATTAGGCCTTCACACACAGAAAAAGTTTGCCTTGAATATCTAAAGCATACAACCAAATCTCCCACACAACCATGTCCTTAAATCACGTGAAAAAAACCTCCATGACCTCAAAAAAATCACCAGGTGATTTATATTTAACCACACATGCCAAAAGACCTCAGGAACACTTCTGCAAAAAGCTTACTCAAAATTGCCAAACACTACCAACATACAATCAAAAACATTTTACTCTCCATATTTGAACAGGGATAAACACTGACTCTCAATGAATTCTCAAGAACCTATAATAATTTTTTAACATCTCCATAAGCATTATATACTTCAACTCAAGATAAATGACCTCAAACTCATCTTTGCTAGATGATCACTCAAAACTGCTAGTGCACCTCAAAAACCTAGTCATGGAAACTTGGACATCTGATCCTTGAAGGGACACAACCAATATATTCCAATGCATGAACATGATCCTATAAGATTATTATAGATACCTCTAATAGTAATATCATAAGATCAAAATGAAATATTTGTCTTACAAACCAATCTCACAGTCTTGGGTTTCATTGTCACAACTGAACTTAACATGACAACTTGTGAACAATATTTTCACCCCTTACAACTGATTAGATACCACTCCAAATGCATGGTGAGATGATAAAGTACTATAAAAACACTCCATGATGCATTTTACATAAATTGGGGTTGTTAAGGCTTCCCCAAACACTTTCTCATTCTGATTGGTTTTTCTCACTAGTTTACCATTAGTATTGTTATTGACTAGTCAACTTGAGTGACGAAATTGATTGGCACAGAGGTTTGAAATTATCCAAATAACCCCATGGACAATAAAATACAAGTCTCAATCTTCAACCTCCATCCATTTTCATGTTTTGACTATGTCAAATATGACTGCTACAACAAATATTTTGAGAAAAGGATCTTTTTTGTGGGGTCCACTCACTCACCTGACAAAACAATCATATGTGGAGATGATTGAGGGAGTTCACTATAACCTCCAAAAACTTACCTAGGCATACAAGACCATTCTAAGCTCTTTTAAACAATTTCTTTAACATTGGGTCAACATTAGGGTTCTATGAGGGTTTAACACTTGTTCTGGTGTTAACAATTATTCATAGAGAGTTGCCCCTCAAATGCAAAACTAATGCCTAGATATCTTATCCAGGAACCTTCCCCATCTCTCCTCAAAGGATCATGACATTGTACAAAATTTACACATGTCAATGAGCATAAGAAAAACCTTCTCAGGCTTGGAGACCTTATTATGTGAGCTTGAGAGACTTTAAAACACTATTTCATGCTATTTATTGCAAACCTTGATATGATTCTTCATGTACATAACCACAAGAAACTCACCTTACCACTGCCAATGCTCATAATATATTTCATGGCTCCAAAACTATTCTTCTTGACTCATTAGGATAACTAGGGTCTTAGATAGATCTAGGTGCAAAACTAATCATGAAGACTTACCTCTTTACATTTACTTTGAAACTTTCCTGAAGGGTTATCCACCTCATATGAATGCTAAAACACATTCATAAAAATTATCATGCCTCCTTGCCTTGAATATTGACCATTAAGCCTTATTAGGCTAGGCATGGTCTAGGATAGGTCTAGGTGTAGATCTAGACTAAAGCACCAAACACCATAAGTTCACTTTGAGACCATCCTAATAGCTCATATACCTTCACTAACATGCCTTAATACTATCCAACAAGAATCCATGATCATATACAAACATTTCATCACCTTTATACCTGATCATGCATCTTGACTTGCTCCCCAAACACTCTTGTAGACCTACATACCTCATTGATTAAAGTTATCTTCAAATTCTCTCTTTGTCACTCATGACAACATTCCCATGAAGTCCTCATACACTCTTGAAGACTTTGTACCTTGTACCCTGATGCTTCTTCATATGCTTTTGTCTTCTCATCAACTCATGACACCATCCTTCATTAAGGACCTACACTATTATCCTTTGACATCAATTAATGATGCTTAGCTAATGACACCATGACATCACTAACTCTATCCTTACATCACTAATAACATGCTTTTATTTTTTGAAATTAATGACAATATCTCAACACCACCAATCTAAGTTCTTTCTAAAGAACGTGAGGGCACTAATTTTAAGACACTATAATCATGAATTTTTTATTAAAGTTTGAAATTATTATTTATTGCAATTTGGATTAATATGTGAACTAACCATAATTAAGTTAAACTGAATGGAATAAAGTACAATGTTGAAAATGAATTTTTGACAAGCAAACCAATAGTAAAAGATTGAATTCAACAAGGTGCAATCTATTGAAATGAGACTAACTGTGAATTGCAAAGACAAGGTTAGTTATTTCTACCATGGATCTGTGTTAACGTTAGGAAAGGGCCACTCCCTTAATGACCCTAATGTATCCTATAAAGAACCACACTAGACCCTAAATAAATTAATACATGATGAGAGATGAATGACTTAGCAAAAGATCACTAGGGAGGGATAATGTAGCCAACAAAATAATCGACATGAGAAAAATGACAAGGTTGTAAAACCAAGAAACATTATGACTCACCTAATCTAATAGGTGTAGTGAAAATCCTAGAGGATAGTAGTAGAGTTAATACTAATGGCATGATTATGACATGCAGTACAAAGATGAGTACAAATGACGGAGTAGCTAATTTGGAGTTACATGTCCCATAAATTGCCATATGGATGAGAAAAGGACATTAAGTGTTGAGTGGTGGTAGGTGGAATTTTAGGTATCCCCCATAGTTACCAAAATACCTATAATAAGTTGAGTCTTGATTGGGAAGGAGGGAGAATAAGCTAACAACAAAGTGCTACTAGATTTTAGGGAGATAGTCAAAAGCTTGAGAGTACTAAGGACCAAGCGGTCCCTTTTGTAATCATGATTCTATGAACTTAATAAAATTTTTCTTTTTGGTCTATTTTTAGTTGTCCCATGGGAGTATTTCCCCCTTTTATTTGGTTAAATCCTCACTAGTAAGTAGAAAAAGAGATATACCTACTCATATTATTGCCTAGCTTGTAATTCACTTGATGTGTGTTTATGTGGATGGTCAATATGACCCTTAGTTGGACCATTGCCAACTAACCCTAACCCACCCTGACTTATTCCCTCTACACCTGAAGTGAGCATGTGTTCCCCCCTACTTACATGATATGTTGGCATAGGAGGTGTTAGGATGGGCATTAAGCGCACATGGATTTAAGCACATTGGCTTCCACTAGAATTCTAGTGCAATATTTTGGATCCATTGTTAGGAGGGGTCATATTTTGTTGGCATAATGGTGATAAAAAATGATGTATTAGATCTTTCTAAAAAACATTCAACATTGGTTAGACCAAATAAAACTAATTTTTTTAAAAGACCACCTTCGTTGTGGTACCAGAAGTCCAAGAAATGGGTTGAAGATAATATGCACAACCTTCTCTATAAGGTATTCTTCTATAAACTACCAAGACACTTGCACACATGGTTTGTGTCCTATGCTCTAGATAAGAGAATGAATTTTTGTTGAAAGTATATGTGAACTGAACAACCTATGGAGTAGTCAAGGATTTTGGACATAGTTTGGACTAGAGTTTTAGATGTTTGGTTATGTGGTATATTGAACTACTACATCCTATAATTCACCTTATCCATGTACTATTGGCTTGACAAAGCTAAGCACTAGTTCTTTCATGAGCCAATGGGTTCATACTTTTGATAATTATTGATGGAGATCAATAAGTTGATGATAGATAGTGGAATCAAAGATCTACCAATGGTCAGCTAAGACCCTCCATGTCTAGGTGGAATGGAGGAAGGAAGAGTAGAAAAGGCACATTGTATAAGTGATAAAAATAGAAGGAGATATCAACATGAGAGAACCAACTTAAGTTGAGCTCCAGAGGCATGGTATGAAAATGATCAGCTAGAGATGTAAGGGTCCCTAGGAGGGAGGAGTTTAACTCAAGATATATTCTAAGCACCTGAAAAAGGAGGGAATGGGTGGCTCCTTGTCACATGTGCTCTTGGTCTTATCAATATTTTCACTGAGTATTCTAATTCTAAAAATAGTTGCCCTCTCCAGCTCATCATGTTCCAAAGGATTTTTGAATATCTTTTCAAACAAGAGGGTATCTCTTTCAATTAGGTCAATGACCTACAATTTGGGAAAATAGAGGTTTAGCCTTTTAACATCTTCTTCATATTTACTTATCTCTACCTTTAGAAGATCATCCTTCAAAGTCTTGTAGTAGCCTATGGCTAGTCTTATCACTTTATTCCCTTTTGTGATTAGTTATTCAACCCAATCTTTAGTATCTCTTCCCACGGTACCAATTTCTATCATTACATCAAACATTTATTTATCAAGGAATTGAGAGAGAGATTGAGTTGGCCGAGCTGATTCAAGTTGATTTGTTGTGTCTATAACCTTTATCAAGGTAGTTGTCAATTGCTCAACTTTATTCTTTAGCTCATCCTTAGTGACCTTGTCACTATCCATTTTTTCAAAGAGAGAGCTTATGCTTGTTTGAAATCATATTTCAGTCCCTCTCTTGTTAGATGACCAAGGTGTACCTTGGATAGTTGATAATCCCCCACTACTAAATCTTATTTTTGTTTGTCAGGTTGGGGAAATACTATCTCCACATATTTTTCACCTACTACATCATATGAGATTCTAGAGATGGTCTCGAGACCTCGTTTGGTCATTTGGATGCTTCCAATAAACCAAAATCTAGAGTGTTGGGAGATATCATTTATTTCCTCTTTTTGGAGACTGATTGTGCTAACCAACTTGGAGTGACTATTAGTGAATCTTATGTTATTCCAATGGACATTATTATCTATGAGTCTATAATTAAAGATGCTACATTGGTGGTTACTTTAACAAGTGTCATATCTACCATTAACATTAACATTGAGTCCTTGGCTGATGATTTAGTTGTCTCTTCCCCAATGGTGGGTTGAGTAGCCATAGTTGTGTTAGTGGGTATCTCTATTTCCACCTCCTAGGTGGATGCTTGGGTTAATTTGAGAGTGGAAAAAGGCAAGGATACTTAGATGGGTGGACTGGATGTGCTTACCAGGGGTGCAGAAGATGAAAGTGACACATGTAGATAAGTAGGCATGTGTAGATGGAACAAGGGAATTTGTGAAAGGGTTGTGTCTAAGGTAGCAAAGGAATTGATCAATGTAGTGGGAACAACCAGAGTGGAAGTAATAAGAAGTGTAATGGAAGAAGAAGATGGAGTGGTATCTATCCCAGTGGTTATGATGGCTAGTAGGACTACAGTCAAAATGAATGAGTCTATAGCCATGTATTATTAGGTGGTGTTGGTGATTAATATGGTGGTAGTGGATATATGGGATGAGGTGGAAGTGATTGCAAAAAAGGGAGGTGAAGGTGGAGTTGGAATAACCAACTGTGTTGATTAGCTTACTACCAAAGGAGTCACTTATACTAGTTAGTCAGATGAAGAAGCAATTACTTACACTAGGGGGCTAGTAGAAATAGGAGGGGTAATTACTTATGTTGGCTAGATAATAGATATAGGAGGGGCTACTATAGTTGTGTTCCTTATAGGAACTGGCAATGCTTGATCCATTGGCTAGGTTGTGTTGATGCAGTGGATTGTACCCTCTGAAGGGAGGCTCAGCTCTCTTCATCCATGTGACACAATGGAGACATCCCTGTTGCTGTGGGTGGCAAACATGAGGGATAAATATCTAGATTATGGGCTAGCTCCCCTTGATGCACCTTGAGGCCCTATATCCCCTACTACTAATTATGGGGGGGGATGAAAAGGGAGAGAAAATACTAAAAATGGGACCTAAGCTAAGAGGTGATGCACCAAAATAATTGGTCTACTCAGCTTTGGCATACGCTTTGAACCATGGACAACAAGCATACACTTCATTCAAATGAGAACCTTTCCTGCATCAGTGTTTCAATAGGGGGTCCTATGGAGATATAGGGAGGGAGAACTACCAGAGGTGTTCTGAGACACACTATGTACAGCCTATTCACATGCACCTATACTCTATTTTGTACACTTCTTATTGACCTACAAGAGAAGAACTCATAATACACTAGATATGCTATATTCCACCTGTGAAAGCATGAAAGAAAATGACTTGACACAAGATCAAAACCATAGACATATGCAAAAGTGTAAACTCAAATGGAGGTAAAAGCTTATATCTGATTCAAGGTAAATTCCTGCAGGGCTTCACCATACAAGCTAAGAGATATCTTCTCAAATGAAAAGTTAGAAATATATAGAGAGCTAAAAACAAGATGCTGACAAATCCTTAGGAATGGAGACCCATGCTGGAGTTAAACACTTAGCCATGATAAATGACCATGTTATTATTGTATTCTTCAAACTACGTATAGGAGAGCCATGTTGTAGATGTCCAAGCCACCACCCTTGATGTCCTAGACCTGTAAAAACATGGGATAGTCCTTTTAACAACTGACAAAGCCATCCCCAAGTTGTTGTGGCTGGACCATGCTCTCTTCAATGTTGGGCACAACTGGTTGTGCATTAATGGTGAAGTGTGAAAACATGGGATACTCTACTTTATAGTTTGAAAACCAAATTATTTTATTGGTTTATGGTAGATATATTTAACAAATGTATTAATTCTCCTTGCTGAGTTGTTTATGCCACTTGCCTTGGTTTGAGTCGTCATTGATTTTACCTTTTGACCTTGTCAATTGCTGGAACTATTCTGCACTTTGTCTTTTTTTGCTCTTTACCTTGCCTATGTTTTGTCTCTTCTTTGCCTTGGCTTGTCTTTGACTTATTAGGGCTTTGGGTTCTTGATGGTCTCTACTCCTTTATTTCAAGATTTTTGCCATACTTTCCTTCTAAAAAAATTTCTGAAGGAATTCCTTCAAACATTTTTTTGAAGGAATTCTTTCTTTTGATTACTTCTTTTCCTGAAGGGCACGTGCCCTTTGGGCCTTTTGTCTTAATTATTCACTTCCTCTTGGTGCCCTCTGCAAGGGCACTTGGCTTCTAGAATTACCCTTCATGGAAATTGCAATGGTCTCTTTTCTTGCTCGGGTGCCCTCTATAAGGGTTTCTTTCATCCAAAAGTGCCCTTCAGGATTTCTTTAATTGTCCTTTGGAAAAGTGAAAGTCCACTTCTTTTACTTGGTGTCCTTCAAAGAAATTCATTACCTTGGCGAGCATGTTAGACCAAACCGGGTTCTTCAACGCAAATAAATCATGAAGCTTTCAAGTAATAGCACTTTGAAAACACGATTCCTTCTTGATAGACCATTTCAGACTTCCCAAGAGCTTCTACTTCAAGTTTCACATCGGCTTCAACTGATAAGGCAAATAAGTAAAGACACTTGGAAAACTCGATTTGGTCTTTCAAGACCAAATTGGGTTTTGCAAGTGACTTTACTTATAAACCTTTATAAGTAAAGACACTTGTAAAGTTTGAATACCACTACAAGGACCAAATTGGGTTTATTAAGCAAATTGACTTATGAAAATTTCATAATTCATTTTGAAAACCTTATTTAGTCTATGAAGACCAAATCAAGGTTTCCAAATGACTTAGCTTATGAAAATTTCATAAGTTAAGTAGTTTGTAAAACCCAAAATGCCCCGCTATAGGTGAAGTAACTGCACTTGACAAACCCAAAATGTACTTGGCTAAGTAAAATGTCAAAACACTTGGCTTTTTCATGGAACAAGTCTGATAGGGGGTCTTTTACATAAGGTACCTGAGGGATGACTTAGCCAAATCATGGATGTGAAAGACTCTTTGCAAAGAAAAAGGAGGGGGTGCCTAATTTTAGCTTGTAGGACCAAAAAATTGGTCAACACATTTGGTGACTCACAGGGGAAACATGCCTACTATGCTTGTGAAGATTGGTAGCCTCTAATTCCATTGGGCATGGAGTTAAGATGCATCTTGGAGAAGTTAACAACAACCTTGTAAGGACCTATGAACTAGCAAAGATTTTACCTCAAATACAAAAGAAAACACACACAACAAAGGCTAAAAAACTACACACACATGTGAAACAACACTTAAGGGAAATGAAAGACACACAACTAAAAGCAAACTACTATGTACCACTAAATAAATACATTTGCCTCCTTCTTGGATCAAAGGGAAAAATTCTTAAGTTTCCATCATGGAAAAACAACTTATGGTGCCAGACAAATGGCTGAATGGAATAGAGACTTGGTGACTTGCTCTTCTTTCCTACCACCTTGATTGACTTATATCCAAATGAATCAGGGTTAAACATGCTTCCAACATATATGTATTCATCTTGCTCTTGGAAGCTTGCCTCATGCTGACCCTTCATGCTAGTGTATCTCACCAAGAAGTCAATGACTACTAGATCATCACCATAGGGATCATCTAGCTCATAACCCCCTTGATATGCATCATGGATTGACTTGTTCCCTTCTGCCTCATTGAAGAGCCTATCAAATTGATCTTCTACTTCATCATGGATTTCTTGAAGAAGGGTGACTATTGTGATGTCTAAAATGAGATCACAAACTACTTGGTCATCCCATAGAACATTACCTTCTTACTCAAGGCTCTCTTCTTCAAAGCTTTCATCAAGATGGATAGGCCTATCCTTTTCTTGTTAAAAAACAAGAGTCTCTAGTTGATCAAAGACATGCTCCTAATCTTCCTCCAACTCGGGTCGCATGGCATGGTAATTTTCCTCATCAAATCAACAAGGAAGTTCATCAAACAAGGGAGGAGAGAGCTCATCATGCTTACAATCCTCATCATCCATTACTGACAAATAAAGTTTGTCAACCTCTTCATATTGCTGGAACATCTGCATGTATGCATGACCTATGTCTTCTCCATTGTTGATGATGCCTTCAAAGGGATCATCCATGATGATCTCATCCTCATTGTCACTCATGATACCCTCTTGGGAAGTTGCAAATTAGATCCTCTCTTCTTCACTTGCCTCTTTCAAAATAGGTTCTTCTTTGAGAAAGAATTGAGTGGAGGGTTGATGGACAAACTCATGTGGAAGAGGAGGTAATCCTTGAGCTAGAATTGAATGATTATTTTCCTTTCATTTGGCCAGCACTTCGTCTACATTAGATGTGTCTTAATAGCTCTCTTGAAGGAATGTAGATGAGGTGTGTTTAGACATGGAATATATTGTTTGGTCTAAACCGTCCATCACACCTCAGCTGAGGAAACTCATTCTGGACTCCAACTCTACAATTTTTTTGGCTATATTCTCTTGGAAGAGCCTTTCTTAGAGATCATGAGGATCACCATGAGCAGGAGCAGATTCACGTTCTTTAAAGTTTTGAGCAAAACCTTTCTCCTCCTCCTTCCTGCCCCATGATTCCATTGTTTCCTTCCAACTCATGACCTTGGGGCTAGAAATCTTCTCTTGTTCATCATTTCTAAGGCCCTGAGCTGTTTCATGGTATTCCCTCCTCTAACCTAGAATCTTGACATCATGTTGAAAGACTTGAGGAGGTTGAGGAAGACCAGGAAGAGACTGTTGATGCATAGGAAGAGATTCTTGAAGAGAGACGTGCTATTTTTCAAAAGGCATAGGATGATTCCCTTCAAAGGAGGATTCACAATCTAAGGAATTAAGAAGGTTCATTTCCATGAGAGGCTGCTCTAATGCCCTTTGGTGTTGAAAAGGTAGGTGCAAGTGATTAAGAGGAGTGGTTAATGCATCAGATGAGCTAGAGTGAGCAAGTGTTATTTGGTAGAAAGGATTTGGTGTATAAGAGGGGGATTTTTTTAGAATAGGAGGGGGATACTTTGGAATGGGAGAAGGCACACAAGGTTGATTACCTTGAATGAATGGACTCTTCCATTTTGTTACTTCCTCCTTCATGGATTGCAAGACCTGAGCTTGCCTAAACAAGCACTCCTCTTTGTACATAAGCTCTTGCTGATATCTATTCTGCTACTCTAATATGTTTATCTCCATCACTTGCTTCTCATCATTTCCTTTACAATAGGTGAAGGGCAACCAGGGGAGTTGCTTGAGGTGATTCCATGAACAACCTAAGCTTGATCAAAGTTATATGAAGGAACACAAGGCCCATGCTGCTGAGCAATGGGATTATACATACCAAAATGTGATTTATTGATGGTACTAGGACTGCTTAACCAACTAATTCAACTTAGAGTCACCATTGGTGTTGATTAAAATGCCTCTAAAGGTTGATTGGTTGAAGAACACACCAAAAAATCTTTCAACTCCTTAGACAAACCAAGTCCCATCGGGCATGTCAAAAACTATTGACATGGTGGATTGTACCCTCTGAAGGGAGGCTCAATTCTCTTCATCCACATGACACAATAGAGACATCCCTCTTGCTGTGGGTGGAAAACATGAGGGGTGAATCTCTAGATTAGGGGTTAGTTCCCCTTGATGCACCTTAAGGGCCTAGATCTCCTACTACTAATTATGGGGGGGATGAAAATAGAGATAAAATACTACAAAAGGGACCTAAGCTAAGAGGTGATGCACCAAAACAATTGATCTACTCAACTTTGGCATACACTTTGAACCATGGACAACAAGCATACACTTCATTCAAATGAGAACCTTTTATGCATCAGTGTTTCAACAGGGGTCCTATGGAGATATAGGGAGGGAGAACTACCAGAGGTGTTCAAGGACACACTATGGATAGCCTATTCACATGTGCCTATATTATGGACACTTCTTGTTGACCTACAAGAGAATAACTCACAATACACTAGATATGCTGGATTCAAACTGTGAAAGCATGAAAGAAAATGACTTGACACAATATCAAAACCATAGACATATGCAAAAGTGTAAACTCAAATGGAGGTAAAATGCTATGTCTAATTCAAGGTAAATTTTTACAGGGTTTCGCCATACAAGCTAAGAGATATCTTCTCAAATTAGAAGTTACAAATATATAGAGAGCTAGAAATAAGATGCTGACAAATCCTTAGGAATGGAGACCCATGCTAGAGTTAAACACTTAGCCATGATAACTGACCATGCTACTATCATATTCTTTAAATTGAGTATGGGAGAGATATGTTGTATATGTCCAAGCTATCACCCTTACTGTCATGGGCCTAGAAAAGCATGGGATACTCCTTCTAGCAACTAACAAAGCCATCCCCAAGTTGTGGTTGGACCATGCTCTCTTCAATGATAGGCACAACTGGCTATGTATTAATGGTGAAGCATGAAAATATGAGTTTATCTCCTCTATTTTTTGAAAACTAATCTATTTTATTGGTTTTTGATAGATATATTTCACCAAATGTATTAATTCTCCTTGCTGAGTTGTCTATGCCACTTGTCTTGGTTTGAGTGGTCATTAATTCTACCTTTTGACCTTATTGGCAGCTGGAACTATTATACACTTTGTGATTTTTTGCTCTTTACTTTGCCCATGTTTTGTCTCTTCCTTGCCTTCTCCTTTTCCTTGGCTTCTTCTTAGCTTGTCTTTGACTTATTAGGCCTTCGAGTTCTCAACGGTCTCTACTCCTTTATTTCCGGCTTTTTGCCGCACTTCCTTTGGACAAAATGTTTGAAGCCAAGTGCCCTTGTAGAGGGCACCAAGAGGAAGTGAAGAATGAAGACAAAAGGCCCAAAGGGCACATGCCCTTTAGGAAAATAAGTAATCAAAAGAAAGAATTCCTTCAGACATTTTGTCTGAAGGAATTCCTTCAGACATTTTGTCTGAAGGAATTCTTTCTTTTGATTACTTATTTTCCTAAAGGGCATGTGCCCTTTGGGCCTTTTGTCTTCATTCTTCACTTCCTCTTGGTGCCCTCTACAAGGGCACTTGGCTTTCAAAATTACCCTTTGGGGAAATTGCAATGGTCTTTTTTCCTACCTAGGTGCCCTCTGCAAGGGTTTCTTTCATCCACAAGTGCCCTCTGGGATTTCTTCAATTTTCCTTCAAAAAAGTGAAAGTCTACTTCCTTTGCTTAGTGTCCTCCAAAGAAATTCATTGCCTTGGTGAGCATGCTAGACCAAACTAAGTTCTTCAACGTAAACAACTCATGAAGATTTCAAGTAAAAGCACTTTAAAAACCTGATTCCTTCTTGATAGACCATTTTAGACTTGTCAAGAGCTTCTACTTTGGGTTTCACATCAGCTTCAGCTGATAAGGCAAATAAGTAAAGACACTTGGAAAACCTGATTTGGTCTGTCAAGATCAAATTAGGTTTTGCAAGTGACTTTACTTATAAACCTTTATAAGTAAAGACACTTGAAGAGTTCGAATAACACTACAAGGACCCAATCGGGTTTATTAAGCAACTCAACTTATGAAAATTTCATAAGTAAAGTCATTTGGAAAACTTGATTTGGTCTGTGAAGACCAAGTCAGGTTTTGCAAGTGACTTTGCTTATGAAAATTTCATATGTTAAGTTATTTGTAAAACCCAAAATGCACTATTGTAGGTGAAGTAACTTCACTTGACAAACCCAAAATGCACTTGGATAAGCAAAATGACAAAACACTTAGCTTTTTCATGGAATAGGTCTGATAGGGGGTATTTTTCACAAGGTAACTGAGGGATGACTTAGCCAAATCATGGATGTGAAAGTCTCTTTGCAAAGAAAAAGGAGGGGGGGCCCAATTTTGGCCTACAGGAGAAAAAAATGGTCAACAAGTTGTTAGCACTTGGATGCTGGAAGAAGCCCTTCTTGCCTTTTGTTTTTTTTCCCTTTATGCAAGATAACTAGCCCCATTACTTGATCTACTTGAGTCCCACTACTAGAACCTTCTGCTGATGATGTCACTACACCCTTATCCTTTACTTCTCTTAGCTTGTCTGTTATATTCAAGGTCTCTTTGGTTATTTTAACCCCCTTGCTTCTTAACCAGTTCAAAGTTTTGTTTATAACTGGGTGGTTTTATCTAATAAGGAGAAGGATTCAGGTTTAAACCATCTAACTTGAGGAAGGTGTTAGAGGTAGATTTGATTATTATTACATCATGATTCCCCACCAGTCAAACTTGCTAGATTACCCATGAACATTTGCATATAATAAATTCAGATTTGGTTATATTTCTGATTAAGTTTGAAATTTATGCTATTTTGGGATAATAAAATATTATTTAGTTAGATAATGACACCTAATTGCTTACTATGAATTGATTAATGTATGTAGTTACATTTTAAGCATATTAATGTGTTATTTTGGTTATATTATTGCTTATGTTTATTATGAGATATGATCTAATGATTTGCATGTAGTGAGGTGGATGTAGGAGAATCTATCCCTCAAGCATGCCAAAGGGAGACCATCATCAGAGAGGGTGGTGTAGATGGAGACATTGAAGTTCTACAGAGAGTTGGAAAAACCCTACACACACCACATAAGTAATTCATGTTAGAAGAATAAACTACACGGTTAGCGTTAGTATCTTCCTCATGTTATCTACATTGAAGTGATTATCTATGTGTGCGTGTGTTGCATTATGAACATTATGACATGTCATTATGTTCATCATGTTAGAACTACCATATGTAGGCCAACCAACTTGTCATAGTAATAATATTAGTTTTGACACAACATATAGCAATAAGGCTTTGAAAGTCGAATACATTCTAAATATAATGAGATAATTATTACTAAATAGTTATTGGGAATTATTTGGACTAAATAATTATTGGGAATTATTTGGAATAAATAATTATTTATTATTAAATAATTAGAAAATTTAAATGTGTAGAACCTTTTTAAGTGGGAATAAAGCGAGTTTAAAGACTAAAAATAAAAGAAATAGCCCATTTTAAAAATAATAAAGCATAAAGAATAATATAGAAAGAAAATAAAGAAAATCATATTGAAAATAAATTAAATATCTTAAAAGTAGTAAAAGCAAATAAACAAATAAAAAGATAAAACAAAAGAAAAGCAATGAAAAAATCATTAAAGATTAAGAGCTACACCTCATTATGGAAGGAGAGAGATCTTGGAATCTAGGAGAAAGGTGTTGGCAGGAAAGGGAGTTGGACAAAAGATATAAATACTAAAAGAAGCAGAGAAGAAGGTCTTTCAGCACTACTCTCGATGTAGGCAATGTTCTCAATTTAAATTTTATTATTATTAAAAAAATATTCTAACCCTGTAAACGTAGAAAGTTGTAAGCTTAGTTTATCCTTTGCTAGGACAACTATATAATAAACTGAATTGAAGTATTTGTTTCTATCCCTGGTATCCCTATTTTAAGGTGCCATGAAAATACTCTTTGACCTTGACTATATTATTCATACATTTTGGCATCACTCTATTAGGAGCCGTATAGTGACTTGGCATAGTATATATTCTATGCAAACTTAAGTTAGGTTGTAATTCTATACAAACATAAGGCTGTAATGTTTGGCATAGCTATGTTCTTCTAATAGAATTAACCCCACATAAGTATATGAGTTGCTTGGGCATTGCCTTGGGTTTACTGGGTGTCTAAATTAATATTTAGCAAAACTTCTTTTATTTAAATGGAACAATGCCTTGCAGATTCGTCTCACAAAGAGACAAAATGGCATGTTCCTTTGTAAACAATCTAGTTTTTAAATAGGATCAGTTTGGAGGAAATGGTGGTGTAGATTTAATTGGTAGATATAGCTTCCACCACCACCATTGTCATGTCTTCCTATAGTCGCTTCTTCTACTCCTGTAATCCTCGATGCTAAGCCCTCTCTATGGCTGCCTCTTCTTCATCATGGCATTGATCTTTGCTTTCTTCATTGCATTCACACAATCCTTGTTATCACCAAATCTAGGGTTTGAACCTCCCAAAGCAGCCTTTTCATCCAACAACATTAACATTATTGCCATATCAAGTTCTATTCTTTTATTTTCTTTAACTCAGCCCTAGAGCAACACCACCATCATTCTATTTATCTCAATTGTTTCAACTCAAGTAGAACTGCTTTCCATTTCAGTCAAGGATTTCAATGGATTTAGAAAGCCCCTTTATGATTTCAATAAATGAAAAATATGTGTTTATCTTGTTGTCTAGATAGGACATATATATAATGTAAATATACTATGGTCGTGTTTCCTTTTAGGAGTGCGAGTTGCTTCATTTCTGCTTCCTGCATTTAATAATTATATCATGAAAGTGACTTTCTTTAATTCTGACATGAATTTCATGAATCATTGGTCGACGCATATTTGATTTTACATTATTGAATTGATGGGAAGGGTAGAGGGATACCCACATTTAGTTGGTTAGTAATTTATGATTGGGTGTTGCTCCTTCCAACCAAGCTGAGTATTAAACTGGTTATTTATAGTAATAAATAAACCTATAGTGCCATTTGTTTTGGAAGTGGATGATAAAATACTTGGTATTGATATAATGTTTAACCTTCAACATTACTCACTCCATACTATTGACATAAGTATTGGCATGTACTCAAAATGAATATAGGCATTCCATGTATAAGGATATAAATATTTATTTTTAGCGACTTGGTGAGGGAATGTAACACCAAAAATGGTATATTTTGGTAATCTACTAATGAATTATTTAATAACAATTTGAGTAAAATAAATCAATATATCTAATTTTGCATTCGAGATGTTTTTAAATGGAATATATATGTAACAAAAAAGAATTCAATATATACTCAATACTTTGGTTAGCATTTGGTTATAAACATGAGGAGGCTTATAAATGTGATATACAAACTTCATATTAGCAGTCAATTATTATATTTATGACCAGAGGTTTGTCTTATGAGAGGAATATGAGTGCTTTGGCTGCAATTATCATACATTTTATGACTTGTAATTAGTATGATTGATCACTAGTTCATTTTGATTCACAGTGCACAAAGATATATATCACTTGGGTTAGTGTGGGGACTTGGTGAGGTGTGGGTTAAATAGGATATCCAATATAGTTCAGGGAGTTTTTTTATCATATAATTTGTAAACAAAACATGTGATGTGCATGTACCATTAAGCCAAGTGTGTTATTCTTAATAAATAACAATAAAGGCATGTATATATTTTTATAGAGGTGTATTCTTGTGACTATAATTCTGTGAGTAGATTAAGAACCATGTCAAAATATTATCATAAGAATGAATGCATTCAAACCCCTAATACATACATACATACATACATACATACATACATACATACATATATATATATATATATATATATATAGTTTTTTATCATATAATTTGTGAACAAAACATGAGATGTGCATGTACCATTAAGCCAAGTGCGTGATGCTTAATAAATAACAATATAGGCATGTATATATTTTTATAGAGGTGTATTCTTGTGACTATAATTTTGTGAGTAGATTAAGAACCATGTCAAAATATTATCATAAGAATGCATGCATTCAAACCCCTTATATATATATATATATATATATATATATATATATATATATATATATATATATATATATATATATATATATATATATATATATATATCAACTACTAGTTTGGTTTATCCAATGTTTCATTTATGATTAGTTTTGTTTTGGTAGACCTACTTGGCTAAAAGTATGATCTTATCTAGCCTTCAGGTGACTGAGGAAGCAAATACCATAACTATCTCTTTTTGTGGGAAAAATTAGTGGAACTTTTAGACACCTTAAAATACAGAAACCCATCACATGAAATGTGTTTATGAATAAATTTATGACTTTTTACATAAGTAAAACACTAGGGGTTGATTTATTTAGTTAATATGCTTAGAAGAAATATTAACTGAAAAGTGAATAATTTAGTTTAGCAAATGATTGCTTGTAAACCATCCAAAAATAAACCGAATGATTAACTAGACATCTTGTGTTCTCAATAAAAACAAACTTATGGGTTATTGTTGAAATGAATGAGATATATGGTTTATATCTACTTCATGACTTGATTACTATGCCTAGTAGTTATGATTTAAACACTAAACCATGGTTTAGGAGTGGCATAACATTATAATACCTACATATGGTGTACATTAGGATGAACAAGAGCTTATATGTGGAGATTTTACCTTTAACTTTTTAGATGATTGTATAAGTCATTAAATTTCATAAAAACTAGGATCCATAACCTTTGGAACATTATTTTATAAGTAAATGAGTCAATAAGATAATGAGTTTATGAATTTATCTAACTCACTATTAATAATATGAATGACTATTAGTCATATGTATTCAGTAGGAAATACTTATATGCATTACATACTATGAGTATATTAAATATGTATAAATACCTAGTTAAACTTAGTGCATAATGATGCATTGTGGTGCAAGTTTACATGTTGTGATACTTTGGTAAGCTTGTGTAGTATACTTGGGTGGTATAATTGTTTATTGTTTGCTTGATATTATCCACATGGATGAAAAGTTTTGAGCATGTGTTGTTATGTAGTTGGGAACCTATGATAGTATGGGATATCATAGGGTACTATAGTTTAATAGTATGTTGTGCCCGGGTGGTACTTACTATAGATATTATGCCTAAACTCATATTTACATCTGATTGATTTATTGTATACATATTGGTTATTGCTATGATTAGTGTGTGTTGTTACAGTGGGTAAGAGTTGTAGGGCATAGAAAATGTTGTGTTGGAATGATATTGTGTTCCATGGGAACAATGACTTGTTGTTACGTATAGTTACTTGTACAACATTTTTGTTTTTATGTATTTGAAACTACTTTATATGTTTGATTGTGGAAAACTGGTAGTTAAGTCTTAGAACACTGGACTATGGTAATATGGGTTGCCATAGGGTGTAGATAACTGGAAACCAATTATATTGTTTGTATTATATAATTAAATTATATGTTTACTTGGGTGGTATATTTATAATCATTATTTATAGTATGGGATAGAAGATAATGAAAGATTCATGCATATGTTTGACAAACTAAATGTATGTTGTTATTATTCCTATGTATAATATGTCGTGAGATGCATTGCTAGTAGGATGTAAGTTGATAAATCTTATGGTTGAATTGTATTGACCAATCTGTATTGCTAATATAGAGTAAGGAGTGAGATGAAATTCATTGACTTAATAGCATTGCAATGTCAGATGAAGCCAGTCTGATCAAGTGGTGTGTATGAAATTGATTGATCTAGATCATTATTTATTATTTATATAACTTTGGGGCAAAGCATATTTAGTGAGGCATTCTCATTTCATGAGTATGATTTACATGCATGTGTGATATTTTGTAACAGATTAGATTTTATATGATAGATTGCATGTTTAGTTAGTTAGAAATCATACATCACACAGGTAATTGCTAGTCTCTCTAGATTCGTGTGTCATCACTACATACTCATCCATGAAGGGAGGGATAATTCTTGCTGGGATAGTGCAGGCGATCAGTTGGTCTATGGTTGGTGTGGTAAAGCACTTGGATGATGCTCTCCTCCCCAAAATAGTACTACTTATTAAGATAACACTTGAGATTGCCATAGATACTTGAAGTCCAAGAACTATGCTCCAGGGTAGCCAAGTATCTTATTTATACATCGTATTAAATTGAATTTGTTATTATAAATTATCATGAAGAATTGTAATTATACTTCAATGCACATTGATAGGAGTGATTGTGTATTTGAATAAGTTGAGCTCAAAATGTTATAATTACTTTCTATATTAAGTTCTCTTTCTCTCATGATCTTGGAGATCAATATTATGTAATGTATTACTTATTGTTGCTATTATTACCTTGTGAAATTCTTATGGTCTCTATAGATTCTTGTGGTGTAATCTATATTTGTTATGTGTGTTAAATAAATAAAAAATTCTCACGTATTTTTATGTCTAACCCAATAGGGTTGTTACATGTTGTATCAGAGTTGTGGCTCGAACTCTAGGACCTAATGACTCCATTAGTGTTTTCATATCTTGTGAACCTAGTAACATGAAGTCTTGCACTGGTATTTCGACTTGTGGTGTCTTAATGTAGAACTGTGTTACTCTATGGTTGGATTTTTTGAGACTTAGTAGATCCACCTGTGTATCTTCGTGACATTCTTTGTGTGTGGGCCATAAGGGCGCTCATATCCCTTTGATTTATTTAGGATATTGGTTATTGAGTGTCCCATTAGTGATGGTTATATTGAAGGTTTGGGTAGATGAGTATATAACATAGTTCATGAGTTATGAATAAAAGTTTTCTATCATACTTTGATCACTTAGATCAAACACCTCGAGTATGATTATGACCTTTCTTGATTATCAAGTCATCTTTGTCATTATATTTTGTGAATGTTAATAAGCTCAGGATGCTACTCTTTAATTTATGTACTTTAATTTTTGTGTCTTTTATTTATTAAACTAGGAGTGGGAAATATTCTTAGTAGAGTGTAGTTGTATTGATTAATAATTCCTTTGTGTTAGGAGTTCACATATAGAATCTGCACTCTTAAGATATGTGGTGTCATCCCTCATAGTTGGCATAGAGATGAGTCATTATTATCTTATTATCTTTTGACATTATTATGATGTTGCTAAAAGAAGTCTTATGTGCAGGATGTTGATTTAGTTTTCTCTTTTATTTAAATTGGTTCTAACTGTTGTCTGGCTGTACTCCCTTGAAATTTATGGGAGAATGTTTTCTACCCTTGGTAAGAGATAAGTTTTAAGATTAGATGGATGAACACATATTTATGAGGGCATATATCTCTCTCGATTAGGAAAGTAGATTGAGATACCATACTTACAAGATTGGATAAGTAGGTAGTATTTGGTAACATTGAGTTGCGATGTTTTCCTTTACTCGGTGAAGGTATGTAGGAGTTTTTGAGATGATAGTTCTCTAATTTTTACTTATAACTCTTTGGAGTAATACTTGATCTAACTTGTGATTTTAAGACCACGTGATGTGGAAAACCTTGATTCATATAATTATACACTAAGAATTATAAGGTGATTATAATTAGTATTATACACACTTACATAGATTGATATTATTCTCTTTTGCTTATAACATATTATTCTAAAGAGATAATTTTTTATACCTGTCAGTGAAAGCCAGTAAGGTTTAGCATGTGTGGAACATCTTGTCAATCTAGAAGTTAGAATAAACTTTTAACTTGTGTGCTAGTTGAGCAAACAAGGAGATATTGATTGATTATTCCTCTATAAGGTTAAAAGAACTGTGTGATTCTTAACCTATGTAGGTTATGTTAATTTTAATATTATTTTCTCTTAACTATAAAATATAAAACTAGTTATGTGTGGCTGGTAGTAACTTAATACAATTATGGATTGATTGTATGATCTCTTTTGTATGTATGAGGATACATCTAGAATCATTTAGCATATAACTTTGCTTTCAATGATATGATAACATAAAATTATGATTCTTTGAAACATGTGCAAATTTTTAGATCATTAGTTTGTGGAGACCTAAGGAAAGAGTGGTGAATTGGGAACATGAGTTTTAGATAATAAAACAATATCCTACTTAGCCTCACATTAACTTAGATTATTGGTATTGAGTTGGATCGACAGATGTACTAGTTGAATATGAGATTTGAGACGTGAAACTTGTCAAATTCAGTTGTATGGCCATATACATGTATATGATGGACAAAGATTCCATATGGATGAATATTCCAGGATTTTTATATAATTTATATTTACCATTCCTATTCATCGTCATACTTGTCAGGAGCTTTGTGGAGAAGTGATAATATTGACATGTTATACTTATCTAAAGCTACGTGGAGTAGCAATAGTATTAACATACACACATTATTCTTGCCGTATTTCCTAATTACTTTTCTTCAGGATGAGAAAAACACTCTCTAGGATATAGAGATGTGTTGAGGGGTGAAAGATTTTGTGAAACTCTCCTTGATCATTTATTTGACTTGTATGATGATATTATGTGTTTTGAGAAGTCAATGAAATTCCACTAAGATATGTGGGACCCTTCAAGGTAATAGAAGTGGCCAGTCCTATAATAATAGGCTTGTCTTTATAGTTTAGGATCTCATGGTGGTCATGACAGAACCAATCATAGTGAGTAAGACTCGTAACCATTTTTACTTAAAATAGAAATGTCATTGAATAGGGTCTTATAGGACTAGTACTCTGGAATAATGCAACTTGAAGGAACTATGGTGAGTTTTGTAGGTAATTTTCCATTATTTGCTTAATTTGATATCACATACCATGTTATTACTTTGTCAAATATTATTTTAATTTAGAATTTATGTTTGATTCAGAGTCATTAGGGATGATGACTAGCTTTAGGAGGGAAAGATGTTACATTATGATTCCCCACCAGTCAAACTTGCTAGATTACCTGTGAACATCTGCATCTAACAAATTTAGATTTGGTTATATTTCTAATTAAGCTTGAAATTTATGCTATTTTAGGATAATAGAATATTGTTTAGCTAGATAATGATACTTGATTGCTTACTATGCATTGATTAATGTATGTGGTTACATTTTAAACATATTAATGTGTTCTTTTGGTTATATTATTACTTATGTTTATTATGAGATATGATATAATGACTAACATGTTGTGAGGTGGATGAAGGAGAATCCATCCCTTGAGTGTGCTAAGGGAGAGCAACATCAGAGAGGGTAGTGTAGATAGAGGCGTTGAAGGTCTATAAAGAGTTGGTGAAACCCTACACACACCACATAAGTAATTCATGTTAGAAACATAAACTGCATGGTTAGTGTTAGTATCTTCCTCATGTTATCTATATTGAAGTGATTAACTATGTGTGCATGTGTTGCATTATGACCATTATGCCATGTCATTATGCTCATCATATTGGAACTATCGTATATAGGCTAACTAACTTGTCATAGTAATAACATTTGTTTTGACATAACATATAGCAATAAGGCTTTGAAAATCAAATACATTGGCAAGATAATGGGATAATTATTACTAAATAGTTATTGGGAATTATTTGGAATAAATAATTAGAAAATTTAAATGTGTAAAGTGAGTTTAAAGACTAAAAATAAAAGAAAGAGGCCATTTTAAAAATAATAAAGCATAAATAATAATATAGAAAGAAAGAAAAGAAAAACATATTAATATCTTAAAATTAGTAAAACAAACAAACAAACAAAAAGATAAAACAAAAGAAAAGCAATGAAAAACTCCTTAAAGATTAAGAGGTATGCCTCATTATGGAAGGAGAGAGATCTTAGAATCTGGGAGAAAGGCATTGGTAGGAAAGGGAGATGGATAAAAGATAGAAATATGAAAAGAAGTGGAGAAGAAGGTCTTTCAACATTACTCACCAGGTAGGCAATGTTCTCAATTTTAAATTTATTATTATTATAAAAATATTCTAACCCTATAAACAAAGAAAGTTGTAAGCTTAGTTTATCCTTTACTAAGACAACTGTATAATAAATTGAATCAGAGTATTTATTTCTATACCTAGTATCCTTGTCTTAAGGTGCCATGAAAATACTCCTTGACCTTGACTGTATTATTCATATGTTTTGTCATCATTATATTAGGAGTCATATAGTGAGTTGGTGTAGTCTGTATTCTATGCAAACTTATGTCACGGGTTATAATTTTATGCAAACATAAGGCTGTAATGTTTGGCATAGTTGTGTTCTTCCAGCAAAATTGACCCCACATATGTATATGACCTGCTTGGGCGTCAACTTGGGTTTGCTAGGCATCTAAATTAATATTTAGCAAAACTTATTTTGTTTAAATGGAACAAGGCCCTGCAGATTCATCTCATAAAGAGACAAAATGGCATATTCCTTTGTAAATAATCTAGTTTTTAAATAGTATCAGTTTGGGGGAAATGGTGGTGTAGAGTGGTTTGGTAGATGCAACCACCACTGCCATTACCGTGTCTTCTTACAATTGCTTCTTCTGTTCCTACAATCCCTGATGCCAAGCCCTCTCTATGGCTGCCTTTTTTTCACCACACCGTTGACCTTCACCTTCTTCATTGCCTTCATGCAATCCTTGTTATCACCATGTCTAGGGTTCAAACATCTCGAAGTAGCCTTTTCATCCAAAATCATTAATGTTGTTGACATATCAAGTTCTATTCTTTTTTTTCTTTAACTTAGCCCAAGAGCAACACCACCACCATTCGATTTATCTTAGTTGTTTCAACTCAAGCAGAACCACATTCCATTTCAGTCAAGGATTTCAATAGACTCAGAGAGCCCCTCTGTGCTTTAAACAAACTAAAAATATGTGTTTATCTCCTCATCTAGATAGGACATATATATAATGTATATATATTATGGTTGTGTTCATTTTTAAGAGTGTGAGTCACTTCACTTCTACTTCCTGTGTTTAATAATTATATCATGAAAGTGACTTTCTTTAATTCTACCATGACTTTCATGAATCGTTAGCTGGCGCATATTTGATTTTATACTATTATGAATTGATGGGAAGGGTAGAGGGAGACCCACATTTAATTGGTTAGTAATTTATGATTGGGTGTCGCGCCTTCCAATCAAGCTGAGTATTAAACTAGTTATTTATACTAATAAATAAACCTATAGTGCAATTTGTTTTGGAAGTGGATGATAAAATACTTGGTATTGATATAATGTTTGACCTTCAACATTATTCACTCAATACCATCAACATAAGTATTGGAATGTACTCGAAATGAATCTAGGCTGTCCATGTATAAAGATATAAATATCAAGTTTTAGCAACTTGGTGAGGGAATGTAACATCAAAAATAGTATGTTCTGGTAATATACTAGTGAATTATTTAATAACAATTTGAGTAAAAGAAATCAATAGATCTACTTTGGCATACCAGATATTTTTAAATGGAATATATATGTAACAAAAAAGAATTCAATATATATTCAATACTTTGGTTATAAACATGAGGAGGCTTAGAAATGTGATTTACAAACTTTATATTAGTAGTCAATTGTTATATTTATGAGGAGAGGTTTGTCTTACAAGAGGAATATGAGTGCTTTGGTTGTAGTTATCATACATTTTATGACTCATAATTAGTATGATTAATCACTAGTTCATTTTGATTCATAGTGCACAAAGATATATATCACTTGGGTCAGTGTGGGGACTTGTTAAGGTGTAGGTTAAATAGGGAACCCAATATAGTTCAAGGAGTTTTCTTATCATATAATTTGTGAAAAAAACATGAGATGTGTATGTACGATTAAGCCAAGTGCATTATGCTTAATAAGGAACAATATAATCATGTATATATTTTTATAGAGGTGTATTCTTGTGACTATAATTTTGTGAGTGGATTAAGAAGCATGTCAAAATATTTACATAAGAATACATGCATTCAAACCCTTAAAATATATATATATCAGCTACTAGTTTGGTTTATCCAATGTTTCATGTATGATGAGTTTTGTTTTGGTAGACCTACTTGGCTAAAAGTATGATCTTATCTAGCCTTTAGGTGACCGAGGAAGAAAAGACTATAACTATCTCTTTTTGTGGGAAAAATTAGTGGAACTTTTAGACTCCTTAAAATACAGAAACCTATCACATGGAATGTGTTAATGAATAAAGTTATGACTTTTTACATAAATAAAACCCTGGGGGTTGATTTCTTTAGTTAATATTCTTGGAATAAATATTAACCAAAAAGTGAATAGTTTAGTTTATCAAATGATTGCTTGTAAACCATCCAAAAATAAATTGAATGATTAACTGGACATCTTGTGTTCTCAAGAAAAATAAAGTTCTGGGTTATTGTTGAAGTGAATGAGATATATGGTTTATAACTACATCATGACTTGATTATTATGCCTAGTAGTTATGATTTAAACACTAAACCTTAGTTTATGAGTGGCATAGCATTATAATACCTACATATGGTACACATTAGGATGAATAAGTGCTTGTATGTGGAGATTTTACCTGTAACTCTTTAGATGATTGTATAAGTAATTAAATTTCATAGAAATTAGGATCCATAACCTTTGGCACAATCTTGTAGAAGTAAATGAGTCAATAAGATAATGAGTTTATGAATTTATCTGACTCATTATTAATAATATGAATGATTGTTAGTCATATATATTCAACAAGGATTACTTGTGTGCATTATATACTATGAGTATATTAAATATGTATGAATACTTAGTTACACTTAGTGCATAATGGTGCATCGTGGTACAAGTCTACATGTTGTGATACTTTGGTAAACTTGTGTGCTGTGTACCCAGGAGGTATAATTGTTTCTTGTTTGCTTGATATTATTCATATCGATGAAAAGTTTTGAGCATGTGTTGTTATGTAGTTGACAACCTATGATAGTATGGGATATCATAGGGTACTACAGTTTAAAAGTATGTTGTACACAGGTGGTACTTATTGTAGTTATTATGCCTAAACTCATATTTACATATGACTGATTTACTATATACATATTAGTTATTGTTATGGTTAGTGTGTGTTGCTACAATGGGTAAGACTTGTAGGGTATATAATTTTTTTTGGAATGATATTGTGTTCTATGGGAATGATGAATTATTGTTATGTATAGTTACTTGTACAACATTTGTGTTTTCATGTATTTAAGACTACTTCATATGTTTGATTGTGTAAAACTAGTAGTTAAGTTTTAGAACATTGGACTATGGTAATATAAGTTGCCATAGGGTGTAGATAACTAGAAACCAATTATATTATTTGTATTATATAGTTAAATTATATGTTTACCTAGGTGGTATATTTATAATCATTATTTTTAATATGGGATAGAAGATAATGAAAGAATCATGCATATGTTTGATGGATTAAATATATGTTGGTATTACTCCTATGTATAACATGCCGTGAGATGCATTGCTAGTAGGATGTAAGTTGATGAATCTTGTGGTTGAATTGTATTGACCAATATGCATTGCTAATATGGATTAAAGAGTGAGACAGACTTCACTAAATAGCATTGCAATGTTAGATGAATCCAGTTTGATCAAGTGGTGTCTATGAAATTGATTGATCTGGATCATTATTTATTATTTGTAAAACTTTGGGCCAAAGTATGTTTAGTAAGACATTATCATTTTATGAGTATGATTTACATGCATGTGCAATATATTATAATAGACTAGGTTTTCTATGATTCACTGCATGTTTAGTTAGTTATAAATCATACAACACATGGGTACTTGCTAGTCTCTCTAGATTCTCACACCTTCACTATGTACTCATCCATGAAAGGAGTGCCAATTCTTGATGGGATAGTGTAGGAGATCATTGGTTCATGGTTGGTGTGGTAAAGCACTCAGATGATGCTCTCCCTCTCCATAATAGTACTACTTATCGAGACAACACTTGAGATTGCCACATATACTTGAAGTTTAGGAACTGTGCTATGAGATAGCCAAGTATCTTATTCTTACATCGTATTATATTGTAATTGTTATTGTAAATTGTCATGAAGAGTTGTAATTATACTTCAATGCACATTGATAAAAGTGATTGTGTATTTAAATAAGTTGAGTTCAAAATGTTTTAATTACTTTCTATATTGAGTTATATTTCTCTAATGATCTTGGAGATTAGTATTATGTAATGTATTACTTATTATTGATATTATTACCTTGTGAAATTCTTATGGTCTCTATAGATTCTCATGGTGTAATCTATATTTGGTATATGTGTTAAATAAAAAAAATTCTCATGTATTTCTATGTCTAACCCAGTATGGTTGTTATAATTCTCATAATATACCCTATTTACTGGTTGTTACTAATTTAAATTTTTTGGGAATATTGGTGTATTATTCTTGATTTAGTCAAAGGGTTTGAGTAGTAAAATCATTAAATTTATATGCAATAATTAAACTACTAATTTGTATAAATTTGATTATGATTTTAACATTTCTAAAAATAGTAATAAGTGATAGAAAATAAGACTTAGCTAGAAACTGACTAAGATGACTGAGATAGAGTCTGAAATTCATTGTGCAAGATTGGGACAGTGTCATAAATCAAGATGTAGCCTTTGTTTTATGATTGGATATGAACACTAAAATAAGACACTAGTGGTACTAGAGTTGTAGTCCACTTCTACCACTATTTTTTAGGAGACTTGAGATTTTTTGGTTTTGTTTGTTGTGTCGATGTGACCCTACCTATGAAATTTTAACTGTTAGATGTCTATGAAAATCCCTATAGAGCATATTTTCTCTTCAAACCCTAGACTCCTTTATACTTTGACCAAATTTGAGAAAGAGCAGGGGGGTTTCATGTGTGTAATATTCATTGATTGTGTATCCATACCCCTTATGTGGGCACGCTGCTTACATACCAATACTCTAAAGAGGGATCAAGCCATATGTAGTTCTCCCATTTGATGTGCTTTGTGAAATAGTGTGTATGAAGATTAAAAATACTAAAACTAAGTGTGCTTGAGGTGGATAGGGACTGGTGTAAGGATTTAAATAAACTTGTAATAGTATTGGTTGGCTATTTGCAAAGAATAGGGAAGATTCCCTGAGTAGTCTTGGTTGTATTCTTGCTTGCTTAGTGATAATTGCTAACCCTCTCTAAATGATCTTTGAATGGGTTTTTATAGGGATATATTGGTCAAGATTTGAATGTATTCATGTTAGGATAACAAGAAAGAGGATAAGAATTAGAAATAACTGACTGTTGGGGCCAAAAATGCACTTAGACAGGAGCACTGAAATAGGACACTAGTGGCATCAACATTATAGTCTAAGTTGGGCACTATTGTCCTTAGCTAATGGGACTTAGGGGGATGGATTTGTCATGGAAAGAGTGGTCTTGCTGAGTTAGGATAAGGTCTAAAATGCTTTAGATGATTGAGAATTAGTGAAAAGATGCCTATGAGGGTCATGAGATAAATAAGAGGAACTTATGCATTGGATGCCATTAGCCACACTCAAGTTACCAATTTTCACATTTTATATGACTACATTTACCCCCTCTTTATTCTAGTGATGTAACAAAGTGAAATAATAGGATAAAAGAAAAATAGAAAGCATACTTGAACTTATCTACAAAGGTGAAGGTCATGAAGTTGTGTAGTGTTGGGTGTGCATAGACAGAGCATGCTGTGAAGTGTGAATCTGCAAGAGAAAACAAAGAGTAGATCAATTCTTACTAGATATTTTATATCTAAAATAAAAACATAAAAAGTTAGGTAAGAGAAAGAGGAAGAGAAAGGAATGAATGCACCATACCGAGTATGCAAACCAATACACAACCTATTGTAATGCTAAGTAATGTTGGATGATGTTGAACCAAGAGTAATATTGTGAATGGATATGAGTGCTCAATTTCTTGAGAGTGGGTCAAGAATGCAAAGGCTAGCCCTTTGGGTCCACCATCACCTACTAAGTGAAGCTATGCCATCATGCATGTGTTAATCAATATTTGGATTGTGTGTCCAATCCCTCTAAGTAAGTGGCTCAAGAATATAGAGGCTAGCTAATCCTTTGGCTCTATCATTACCCCATGAAGTGAAGCTATGAACTAATATTAGTATGAAATGTGTATCATATGAGATGGATCCTAAATCCCATAAATGCTCTATAATCCAACAATGATGATGTGGATAGCTGAATGTATGCTGGAAACTAGGCCACTCTTGGCCACTCTAAAAAGTGGAGATTAGGCTTGTATGAAATCCAGTTCGAAACTGGTGCACTAGGATTATATGAAAACCACTTCAAAAATGTGGAAATTAGGATTATATGAAAGCAAATCCAAAATGATGTCAACCACCTATAGGTGGAATAAGGTATGCAACTAATAAAAATGCCTGGGTAATGTATTGAACTCAAAAAGAAAAGAAGATAAATGTTCTGCGTACATTGCCCCCAATAACTGGTGTTTAAAATATGGATTCAGATATGGAAGTTATACTAATTATCATAACTATAATTGGAAGTGAGAGCCACCATATCGTGCATGATGCCCCCTATATCTAGATTCTCTGAGCAAAAATGTACTAAAAATTGCTGATTCTAAACTGGTCTGACTATGCAAAACTGTAGTTAAACCTACCTTTTTGCCTACTTATGGAAGTCTAGTTTTTTTGCTATTTGGATAGGAGCACTGAAAATAGACACTAGAGGGCCTGATTTTGTATTCAAATCTTGGTGCTATTGTCTTGGGCTGAATCTGATGACTATTTTGACATTTTCATTGTCTACTTGGTCTATTCTATCAGGTTTGATGTTTGGTTGCTATTCTAAGTGTTTTGAAAGCTAAATTTTTGATCGTTAGGAGCTCTTGATCTCTATGACAAAACACCTATTTATTTAACCCTCATTTGTGGGTAGGAATGAAGAACATATAGTGACTAACCTCAAAAGAAGGAGCCCTACAAGTGTGTTATGCTACAAAGAAACATGATATAGTAATAATAATCAACAATATATCTCATATATAACATGGTTTGTAATGAGAGATTATTAGATCATTAGGGTTATACCTAGACAAATATAAAAATGTAATAACATGTGCAATGTACTAAACTAAAATTAAAATTCTGGTTAGTTGTTAGTTGTCGAGGAGGGATGGAGTATGATGTATGTCATGGCATCTAGGAAAGCAAGAGAATGCATGATGTGGATCATGGCATTGCAAACAATCAATAAGAAATTAAACATTAAGCATACAAGGTAAGAAGCAAGAATCATACAATAATGGCCAAGGGGCTAAAAAAAAAGGGACATGGGTACATGTCACTTAAACTAGAAAGAAAGCATACAAGGCATGTTCAAATGCCACATACATATATAAGTGAAACAAACAAGGTTGGCATGAAAGCCACACTCACATAGAAGAGTACATGTAAAATACATTGTCCAATGTCCTAAGGCACACACAATATATAGAAGCAAAGGAACTTGGGAAATGCCCTAAGACACATATAGGAGACAAACAAGAACTGAGAAATGCAAACAATCTAGCTACACTAAGTAAGAAAGTAAAGAATGTAATAACTGGAACTACCATTGCATCTAACTAATCAAATTAAGAAGTGCATGTATGCAAGAAATGTTAGTACAAGACTAGGTAGATGCTATGAAATACACAAGTGCTATATACTAGTGAGTGTTGATAGAATAATCTATGTAAACTACTAAATAATCTACATCAACATAATAACTAGAGTGTGTGGCATAGGAATAAGATAACCTGGATGGTGTAGTCATGTAAAAGATGCCCCAAGGGGAAGATATATTGATGCATGTCTTGAATATAGAATTAGGATGCCCCTCAATGGGTAGAGTGAAGTAATCAAGGAGCTGGACGTCACTACACACATTCAAAGAAGATCAAGCGAAGCATGGTAATGTAGATAAATTGACAAACAATAGCATAAAATAACAAATGTAAGTCTAGCATGATAGTAGAAATGTAAAGTATGGATGATGCATACAATCAAAATATTTATGGTGTTTTTGAATTATTTGCATGTTTTTGTGTTTTAAAATGTTTGGATATTTTTGAATTTTTGATATATTTGAATGTTTTTGAATTTTTGAGATTTGAGTTATGTACAATCAATCATAGGAAGACTATGTACAATCAATCATAAAAAAACTATGTATAGGTAATGCTAAGAAGAGATGATACTAACTGATGAGTCACATAAGAGACTCCCTATCATGGTGTCCTATATTGGGAAGATGAATCATGCGTGATCATGAAGCATGATGGAAATGCTAATATTGTGGCTCTGAAAGCTATATATGCTATAAATGCACTAAAATATTTGAAGTAGAAATCAACTATGGGGTCCCCCTATATCTCTGAGAAGTGAATGCAACTGTAGGGCTCTTAGGGACCCATTTGGTAGTAGGAGAAGCTGTTTAAACAAGTACTTTATGAGTAGAGGCATGAGACCTCAATGATACTACCCTGGGTGGGAACACTGTAGCTAGACGCTGTCTAAAATTCTAAAACTATGGTTGCTCTAAAAGATACCCCTATAAAAGTGTATAAACTCTCTATGCTGGTGGTGGAGGCCTCAATTATTTTTGAATCTGAAATGGAGGAATAATTGAAACTAGTGGAGAAACTAAAACTGGTGGTTAAGCTAAAATTAATGACTATGAAGTAGAAGATGGATCTGAAGTAGGGAGTGGTAACTCATATGGAACTCCACCAACTATAATAACCTGATTAGTGTGAATGAATTTCATGCATCTATGAACTATAGAAGGTACTGCTTGAAGTGTTTGAATCCATGGTCGACCAAGTAACATATCAAAAACTCTTACATTGGGAACATTAGTGAATGGTGTGGCCATGTGTGTTGGACCAACCTATAGAAGAAGCACAATATCACCTAATGAACTCTATATGTGCCCACTAAATCCACTGATAACTTTGTCTGTTAGGGTAATATCCTGCTCTGAATATCTCAAATGTTGTAGTAATGTTATAGTGCACATGTTCACACTAGATCGCATGTCTATGAGAACACTATGAATAGGATGATAATGAATGTAAGCTCTGATAAAGAGTGGATGATAATTCAAATCATCCTTGACTATCTATATCTTTGATATGGAGATAGAAGGTTTAGTTAGAACTCTATAATTGTATACACCAATCATGTTGCTCAAAGGATGTAACTCAATTGAAGGTGCATTGTATGTATCTAGTGGCGGATGTGCATGATATACATGGTGAACACTCTATGCATCCCCTGTCTCTTATTTAGAATGCTATGGAAAGGGATCTGAGAAGATTTTCAAAGCTTTATCCTATGTTTGCTTTGCCTAAGGAGGCTCAATTGAAGTGCCAAGATCAATATGATTGCCATTTATCAAATCCTATATCTTATGTCTCAAAATGATGCATCTATTTGTTGTATGGCCTAGTGCCCTATGAAACTCAAAAAATTCATGATGTTCATATCCCTATGGAAGAGGCTTTGTTGGGTCAACTTCTCAAATATGAGGGAGACATATGATGTTACATTTCAATAGCTATTGTAAAACTTTGGCTGGGGAAACTGGTAGAATGGTAAATGTTCACCAAGGAGGTGATACTAAAACCACATGCTGAGGGGGCTTAAAAGCTACATTAACTATTAGTTGATTTTGGATCTTGCTATCATTGACTTGAATTTGTATGGGACTTTACTATTACTCTTGTTTGTTGTTTCTGAGATACTTATGTACTTGGGTTTGCCCATTGAAATGAGTTTGAATTCTCTTTCCTTTAGTGTATGACACAATTAAGTGAAGGAAGAGAATCTTTTGAACATAATTGATTCATGCAAAGATGGTAAGAGACTTTATTTGAAGAGATCTTTTAACTCTTGATCGACCATGGGGCTAGTCATCTTTGCCAAGATAGTCTTATATCAAAGAACATAATTTATGAGATGCTGATTTTCCCTTTATTTATGTTGTGCAACTTGGGCATATGAAACTTTGTCACCAATGTTAACATTGAAATGAGCTTGTCAGTTAAAGGATTGAATGCATTGACCAACTGATTTGGTAGACTATAAAACCATTGTAAAGCATAATCCTTTAGGCTCTATGGAAATAGCTTGGTTAGTAGCCAATCATTTGACACATAATCCAAGAATGCTATGTTAAAGGCTCTCAAATGTGTCTCTATATCACCCTTACCATCATATAGAGTGAGTTTGGATTGAACAAAACCTGGTGGAAAGGGTGTTAAAGCAATGTGACATGCCAATGGTGTATATAATAGAGCAAAAAAATTTAAAGCCTGTGTAGGTCTAGAGGTACCTTGCTCAAGATGTATCACCTTGGATTGAAGAGATCTTATCTCTTGTATAAGGGCTACCACATCAGGAGACAAATATGTGTTGGTTGAAGCTGGTGGCATAGAGGCAAGTTGGGCTATTATAGGGAGTTGTTGAGACATAGTTGCCCCCATAGTGTCCTTTGTGATTGGCTACTCTATGGTTTGAGAAGATTGACCATTGTTCACTCAATTTTGTTCTTCTTGTAGTATTTTAACCATATCATCTTGCATGTTAGGGTATTTAGTTAAGAGTTCTTGAAGTTCTCTTTTATTAGTTTCATAAAAGTTGGTGTATTGGCCCATTATTAAGGCAGAAAAACAATTTGAAATTTGATTGAAATTTTTGCCATAATTTGTAATAGGCATAGTGCTAGAGAAGGAAAGTACTAAATTTAGGAAATATAAAGTCATAAAAATAATGAACTAGAAATGGCATAAAAAGGATACGAAGCTCACAAACATGTAAAGTGATACCTCAAGAAGTAATGGGACCTAGTATATGCAACTAGGGTTTGAAAGATGATTATTTTGAAAATTAGTATGAAATTTTGAAATTTAAAATGAATTTTTGAGTGAAATATGCTAGTAAAAAATTATTGAAAAATTACTGAAAAATATCGGGACCTAGTATGGGCAACTAGGGTTTGAAAGAAAATTATTTTAAAATTACTATGAAATTTTAAAATTTAATGCTAATTTTTTATTTTATTATGTAGATAAAAATTAAAAAAATATACGAAAGATCAGTAAGAAATTCACCCTAGGATTTCTAGGATTCACCAAATGATTTAACTTTTTTGGGAATATTAGTGTATTATTCATAATTTATTTAAAGGGTCTAAGTAGTAAGATCAGTTAATAAATATGAAATAATTAAGTTACTAATTTGTATAAATTTGATTATGATTTTAAACTTTATAAAAATAGTAATAAGGGTTAGAAAATAAGAATTAGCTAGAAACCAATTGAGACGGTTGAGACAGAGTATGAAATTCACTATGCAGGATTGGGACACTATCGTAAATCAAGATCTGGCCTTCATTTTATGATTGGATAGGAGTGTCAAAATAAGACACTAGTGGTACTAGCACTATAGTCCACTTCTACCACTATTATCTAGGAGACCTAAGCTTTTTGGGTTTTGTTTGTTATGTCTGTGTGACCCTACCTATAAAGTTTTGACTACCAAATGTCTGCAAAATTCCCTATAGAGCATATTTTGTCTTCAAACCCTAGTCTTCTTTACACTTTGACCAACTTTCAGAAAGAGGGTGGGTTAGTGTGTGTAAGATTCACTGAACGTGTATCCACACCCCTTGTGTGGGAACACTTCTTACATACCAATACTTTTAAGAGGGATTAAGCCATATGTAGTTTTCCCACTTGATGTGCTTTGTATAGTAGTGTGTATGAAGATACAAATGTTAAAACTAAGTGTGCTTAAGGTGGCTAGGGACTAGTATAAGGATTTTAATAAACTTGTAATAGTATTGGTTGGTTGTATGTAAAAAATAGGTAATATTACCTGAGTAGTCTTGCTTGTATTCTTGCTTGTTTAGTGATAATTTCCAACCCTCTCCAAATGATCTTTGAATGGGATTTTATAGGGATATATTGGTCAAGGGTCAAATGTATTCATGTTAGGCTGATAAGGAGGATAATAATTAGAAAGAACTGACCATTGGGGCTAAAAATGCACTTGGATAGGAGTGTTGAAATATGACACTAGTAGCATCGATGTTGTAGTCTAAGTTGGGCACTATTGTCCTTAACTAATGAGACATAGGGGATAGATTTGTCATGGAAAGAGTAGTCTTGCTAAGCTGGGATCAGGTCTATAAGGCTTTAGATGACTGATAATTAGTGAAAAGATGCCTATGAGGGTCATGAGAGAAAGCAAGAGGGACCTATGGGTTAGATGTCATTAGCCACCCTCAAGTTACCAATATTCACATTTTATATGACTATAGTTCCTCATCTTTCAAATCTTCTAGTACTAGTGCTATTTCATAAGTCTTAATGTATTCTAGGGTTATTCTAGAATAATATCTCAACCTAACCTCTTATTCATCCTAAATATCCTCCCAATAATCTTTATAAAAAAGAATGTGGGAATATGAGGCACCCAATAAACTAATAACATAACCAATCACATCATAAAATGGCCTAGCATTCAGAGCTCTTAAGGTCATCTAAGTCATATCTACATCCACACATTTGGCCTTAGATAGAGAAGGGTAGGTGTATCTTCCTATGCTGATAGGGAAGTGTATGCCTATCTTGTGTTTGCTTGATAAGAACTTGTGGATTCCCACCATTTATCTCATAAGTTCCATTAAGGCTCATTTGTCACTTACATATATAGGAAGAGTGTAGGGACACACACTAAAACCACCAAATCTGATGTATGAATATGTGGGGAACTATATAAAGTATGATCCCCACTTTGTTATTCTATAGTTACAAAATAAAAAAAACTTGTTCTCCTTGGATCCTATTCAAACATAGTTATGATGTAGTAGATGAAGGCATAATTAAGTCTTTTGAATTTTTGTTTACTCCATTCAAAAGTGAGTGTAAGATGGATTTGAAAGAGGATCAATTCAAACATTAGTCATGAAAAACTCACAAAAGAATGCATAAGAATTGACAATCTAAGCCAACCTATTCATGTAGGGTTTGCTAATTATAATCAAGAACAAATTGAAAGAAAACAACACTAGTTACCTTCTCAAATTGATTCTACCACCCAAGAGTGGCTCCAAGCGTGTTCTCCCCTTGATCTAATGCTCTTGTCTTTGTCAACAATGGCTTCTTTGCTCCTCTATTACCTTAAGAACACTATGCATAACCTAGGCTTAATAAAAAAAATCTCTAATCTAGCCTATCAAATGAACCTTATAGATAACATAAATGATCTATACAAAAAGATGTGGAGACAATTCTGCATTATAACTTTACAATAATTTAGCTTAAGAAATGGTGTTCTATGTCCTATTTATAAATTTTAGAAATGGTCTAAGATCAACCGTGACCATCCATATCAAGATTGAGATGTGTGGCCATGTATTAATCCAATATTTAGAATTAAATCCGTAAATAACCTCATAATGATTTGGGAGGAAAGGGCATTAATTAGGCATGGGTGCCCATAATTTTGATATTTTATGCATTTATGGCTTATGGATACCACCCCATAGATGATATCATTAGGCGATGCAGATATTTGAAATCAATTTACAATATTGAAATAATAAATAACCTCCAAGGAAAATCCACTTAAGCTCTTGATTTGAATTAATTATCCTTAAACAAGATTAATCAATATTTGTGTAATTCTTTGAAAATTGGCCCTCAATTAATCAAAATAGTAAAAAAATCATATTACTAGGTTGTAATTTGAATTGGTAAGAATTGGAAGGTGATGTTAGATGCATTGAAACCATATTCCCATTTAGGATGTTTCCAACACAAAATAACAAAGGTACATGACATGTACTAACAAATTAGAAGAAAAGAGTGATCTAGAGCACAAAAAGGTGAAATCATCATTTTGACTCAATGAATTGATCAAAATTAGGTATTACATAAAATGCATTGCTCTATCTAGGAATAAATTGGCCTAAATTGGCACTTGTATATGACAAGTTCGAACCATTTAGCACATTTTTAGTGATTTTGACCTAAATTGGGCATTTGAGTGCAATTCGAGTAAGATTGACCATTTCAACACAAATGTTGTTAGGAATTAGATGTCTACATTTTCCCCCTATTTGAAAAGGCAATAGCGAGACATTCAAGCGAAGCAACATCTTTTCAAAGAAAAGAGTTGTCAATAAAAAATTGAAAATGACCCATGATGCCCCCTCGAGGGGACATACTAGGATGAAAGAGAAGGATGGACTCTCAAAAAGAGAGGGAAAGTGAGAGATTAACCCATATTATATATCACATCCAGATGAGATAATGATTGCACATGTGGTTACCATCAATGATCAAAATATAATAAGAGGTATAATGGGCCCTAAAGATAGGGGGAATGGGAAAGATTCAATCCAAACATATAAGCAACAAACTATGAATGCACCCAATTTGAGAGTGTAAGTTGTGCACCTATGACATTGATCAATCCCAAGATAAGTTACACACTAAAATATTGCCATCACAGGCAGTAATGTGGAGAGCTTAGAATTAGAGGAAAAAGGAGAATGTGGTCTCCAAAAGATGATAATAAGAAGTGCCCCATTAGAGCAAATTTGATTGTGATAAAATAGAGTTCCCTTGTTAGGGCTAATTTTGATCATTGATAAAGAATAAATAATGGTGTTGCCCCTATAGGGTTGATTTAGATTTGTGTCTAGGTTTAAATGTTAAGCCCCTGCATGGGTAAATTGAAAAGCAATTAGCTTAAAGATATAACCTAAAAATATAATTTAAAGTGAGTGGGTGAAAACATACATGCAGTGGTGTAATGGTTGTTATAGCCATAAAAAACCATGCATATGAAGATTCAAAAAGTGATGAAAGAGATGAAAATAAGAATGAAAGATGGCCGAACTGACTTCAATAAAAATTGAGTGCTACCTACATAGTCTAGATGGACCTCAACCAATGTAATTCACCCAATAAATGGGATAGAATGGAAGGAGGGATGAAGAAAACTAACAAAAGATTGATTATACTCATTATGTATGCTAAGATATGCATGTCTAAGCATAGAGTCAGGTGCTAAACCTATAAAGCCTAGTTTATGCATAGTGATCTTGAGATCTATTCATCGGAGCTGTGTTGATGTTAAGATTTGAACCCAGAGCACAAAGTGCTTGTTATAAAAAACAAAATTAGGCATCATAAGTATGAATAACTTATAATGACATGGCATTTTAGTTGCATAGATTTCATTTAAATGTGAATACCTATAAGTAAGGATAATGGTAAACAATGACCAAAACTAGAGTTATAACTATTTACATTTAAACAAAAGAGCAACGACAAAGAAAAAGAAAAACTTTAATGAACCTAACTTAAAATCAAGATATGAACAATAAAGACTTAATTAGGAACAAAAATGTTTAAAATTAAAAGTAAGAACAACTTAACAACATGAGATCAAGATATGAATAATCAAGATCCATGTGAACCATCAAGACATTCTTGGAAAAAGAAAATAAAGAAGCAAGACCAAATAGAAAAATAAAAGACGAACAACACCAAAAATAATCAAATTAACAAAAAGGTTCAAGAACAACTTAATAACATAAGATCAAGATATAAATAATCAAGATCCATGTGAATCATCAAGATGTTCTTGAAAACAATAGAGACAAGTAAAAACATACAGGGAAACACAATACCAAGGGGAGACAAGAAGTAATAAAAAGAGAAAAGGAGAAGAAATAAATGGAGAGGTGTGAAATCAAAACAAAACACCAAGAAAAAACAACAAAACACTAATAAAACTTAAATAAACTCACATAAATGAAAACCAAGTTAGTGTGGTTTAAAAATAGTCGTTCATATATGTATGGTAGAGGAGTTACTTTCCACCACAATGTAACAAAGAACAAGGACACAATATTTGTTCTCTAATTAAAGAGGAATAATGATATAATAAATGGGGGAAGAGAAGAAAAGGAAGGGGTTGGCTGAGCTATCTCCAGATGTACAAGACAAGTGGATGCTACCTACATAGTTCCATAGATGCATGTTCCAACATGAACTTCAGGACAAATATAGTTCTCTCAGGAAGTGGGATAGAAGACATGATGATGATTGAAAACATATAATTAATTTTATAGAAGAAAGGGGAAGACTTGAAAAATGAGATTTGTCTTGCAAAATGACAAGTTGGTGAGACAAGATTACTTGCAAAATGGTATGAGCGTGGCATGGTGGGACAAGGGAAAATGATCTTATAAAATGGAAAGTGCATGGGATAATGACTTACACAATAGAAATTTAGTAAGATAAAATGCTTTCAAAATGGTAAGAGCATGAGAAATAAAATGTACAAAAGTGTATGATAATGTTTTTTTTTTGGGATCATTTTCTAATGTTTTTAGTGTTTTTGGGATAAAATATGTACACAAGGGGAGCTAACTAGTCAAGGAGTTGCTCGTCTGAGAGTAGAAGTTCTAATAAATAGCTAAGCTACCTGCAACAACACTATGGGAATATAAACAATAGACAAGAGAACTAACTGAGAGCTCCAATAATAGCTAAAACTAGCTGTAATAGCACATGCTCACAAATTAGTGAGAATGAGGATCTTGAGAAGATAACAATGTTTGCCAAAGAGCAGTAAATGTAATATAAAATAGTGTGCAACATGAAATTAATATGAAGAACCATCTAGTAAGTAAAGATACTGATTTGAAAAGATGTCCTTATTCATTTGTCTATAGATGAAGCTACAAAATATTGTCCTGGTTGAACTGCTTTATAGAACTAGCATCAAAGGTGTTCATAATGTTGATGAAACATAAGCAAGATCATAATTGGTCAAGGGATAAAAGTGTTCAGTTTACAATAAGCCCAAGATATAACAAAGAATGTGGTTCTCAAAGAGAATGGTCCAAATAATAGGGTCTAGTGGATGGATGGTCTAGGGTGGAAGAAAGAATGAGGTTTTTGAAGAGAACAATCCAAAGAATATGGATCTCAAGGAGAATGGTCTAGGATAGGATAAAATGTGTTCAAAGTATCAACGGTCTAAAAACTTTCACTATCCAGAGTCATGAAAGTAATAGGCTAGTATAAAATTAATTTGGCACAAGTTGCTCCCAAATAAGGGTCTTGTAGACAATGGTTTGATGTTGTTCATGCGTAGAACCTCTTAAAGTGCATGATGTTCATGGGCTCTAAAAGTTCTTCACCATTTGGTTTAGCTAGTCGATATGCGCTTGATCCATAGTTTCCCATGATAGCAAATGGTCCCAACCAATTAGGTTTAAACTTACCTTTTTATTGCATTCAACAATTATGCTCTTTTGGTTCTTTTTTGAGACCAAATCACCAATCTCAAACTCCTTAGGGAAAACGTGCTTGTTGTAGCTTCTCTATAATCTATTCCGATAGGCCTGCAAGTTTTCTAGGGTAACCAAATGCTTGCCATCAAGAAGTTCTAGTTTCTTTAGCCTTAAGGCCTTATAGTCTTCATCATCTTCAATATGTTTTAGTGATACTCACAATGATGGCAACTCAATATTAATCAGGATAATATATTCTATGCTATAGACAAGGAAGTGTGGATCAATGAGAATGAGGATCCTAAAAAGACAACAATGTTCACCAAAGAGCAACAAATGTAATATAGATTAATGTGCAGTGTAAAATTAATCTAAAGAACCATCTAGTAGGCAAAGATTCTGATCTAAAAAGATGTCCTTGTTCACTTATCTATAGAAGAAAATGCAAAATACAGTCTTGGCTGAATTGCTTTGTAGAATTGGCATCGAAGGTATTCATAATGCTGATGAAACACAAGCAAGATCATAATTGGTTGAGGGACAAAAAGTGTTTAGGTTACAACAAGCCTAAGACATAACAAAGAATGTGGTTCTCAAAGAGAACGGTCCAAAGAATAGGGTCCAACAGATGGATGATCCAGGGTGGAATAAAGAATGAGGTTCTTGAAGAAAACGGTCCAAAGTATATGGCTCTCAAGGAGAATGGTCCAGAATAGGATAAAATGTGTTAAAATTACCAACGGTCCAAAAGCTTTCACTATCCAGAGTCATGAAAGTAATAGGGTAGTATAAAATGGTAAGATAAAATTACTTTAGCACAAGTTGCCCCAAGTAAGGGTCTTATCAACAATGGTTCGAAGTTGTTCATGCGTATAACCTCTTAAGGTACATGATGTTTATGGGATCTAAAAGTTATTCACTATTTGGTTTAGTTTGTTGATATGCCCCTGATCCATAGCTTACCATGATAACAAATGGTCCAAACCAATTAGGTTAAAACTTACCTTTTTTCTTACATTCAATAGTTGTGTTATTTTGGTTATCTTTCAAGACCAAATCACCAATCTCAAATTCCCAAGAGGGAATGCACTTATTACAACTTCTCTACAATCTGTTCTGATAGGCTTGCAAGTTTTCTATGGTAACCAAATGCTTACCATCAATAAGTTCTAGTTTTTACAGCCTTAAGGCCTTGTAGTCTTCATCATCTTCAATATGTTTCAGTGATACTCATAATGATGCCAACTCAATCTTAAGCAGTATAATAGATTCTATGCCATAGATAAGGGAGTATGGAGTGGCTCTTATTGGGGTTCAATTATTGGTTGTATAAGCCTAGAGCGTAAAAAGATTTGTAAGTGCCAATTATGGCTAGCATCATTGACAATCTTCTTTAAAATAGATATAGTGGTTTTGTTTGATGCCTTGGCTTATTTGTTGCCTTGCAAGTTATATGGAGTTTATTTCTTATGCTTGATCTTAAATTTTGCATAAAGAGCTTTTACATCTTGGTTTATAAAAGATCCACCATTATCAGATATAAGATAATCTAAGATACCATATCGAAAAATGATATGGTAATGGATAAATTTGGCTATCTAATTCTTGGTAAAGTAAGTGAGATGAATGACATCAATCCATTTAGTAAAGTAATCGGTAGTAATCAAGATATGCTTATGGCCATCTAAAGATGTTGGGTTTATTTTCCCAATGAGATTGAGGTCCCAATTTGATAATGACTATGGTGTTGTGATTAGCTATAGTGGTAAAGAAGATACGTGGATCAAATTTTCATGTTGCTGACCTATGAACACACTTTCTTACATAATTACAAGCATTGTTCTCCATTTTTAGCTAATAATAGCCTATTATGAGGAGCTTCTTTGATAAGACTGCACCATTAGTGTGGGCCCCACACATTCCTTGATGAACCTCTCGTAGTGTTATTTTGGATTCTCCTGAAGATAAATAATGAAGAAATGTTCCATCATAGCCTTTGTGATAAATCATGCTTCCAAGGAGGGTATAATGTGATAACAGTGATGGAATAGTTTCTGTTGGTTATTAGATAAGTTAGCTAGAAAGATGTGATCATGGAAGTAGTTATAAAAATCTTAGAACCATGGTAATTCAGGTGGGGGATTGGGACCAATAATGGCACATACCATTTCTAAATATGATATAATATATGTAGGTTAAAGAAGATTTTCAATAAAAATTGATACTCTATTGGATCTTGGCACTTGTTCAAACTACATAGATTTAAAGTGACCTTTGAGATTATCAATAATTTGCTTGTAAGAAACAAGCTTGTCATCTCTAGTTTGGTACTGATTAGTCATTTGATTGATGATTAGCTAGGAATGACCATAGACTTTTAAGTTCTAAATATCCCATTACATAGCAAGGTGAAGCCCTGTAATCAATGCTCATAATCAACCATATTATTCATATAATGAAATTGTATATGAAATGCTTTGGAAATCAGATCCCCCTAGGGTGTAAACAATAATATGCCGATGCCAGATCTATGAGATGTAAAGGAGCCATCAAAATATATCTTCCATTATTTAGTTTCCTATAATGCTTATTCTATTGCCATAATAGAATTATCTAAAAAGTCAAATTTTAGTGGTCGAGTATTTGTGAGAGGGGCATCTGTAAGTTAATAAACAATAACTTGCCCCTTGATTACTTTCTAATTCTGATACTCAATGTCAAATTCACTTAGGAGTATAACCCACTTAGCCATGCATTCTTGAAGATCTGCTTTGGACAATATGAATTTGAGATGATCCACCTTGGCAATGACAATAGTTTTGTTGTTTAACATATAATGTCATAATTTTTGGGTAGCAAACACCATAGCTAAACATGCCTTCTCAATAGGAATATAATTATGTTTATAAGCCAATAGAGTGATGATTAAATAATATACTATATGTTATTTACCTTGATCATCATGTTGGGCCAAAAGTGCCTCTAGTGCATGCTCTGTTGTTGATATGTAAAGAAACAGTGGTCATCCAGGTGTTGGCGGTCTCAATACTGGCATATTGGCAAAATATGTCTTGAGTTTTGCAAATGCCATTTGATAATCTTCATCCCATTGAAATGCAATCTCTTTCTTCAATATATGGGTAAATGGGTGGCACTTATCTTCTAATTGAGAAATGAACCTACGTATAGATTAGATCTTTCCTTGTAGGTTTCATAGCTGTTTAAGATTGTCTGATGGAGGCATTTCCATAATGGCCTTAACCTTGGTAGTGTCAAGTTTGATCCTTCTTTGTGATATAATGAAACCCAACAATTGTCTTGTAATGACACCAAAGACACACTTCTTAAGATTCAGATAGACTTTATATTCATGAAGCATCTCAAAGATTCTTTGTAAAACGTTGGGATGTCTAACTCTTATTTGTGATTTGGATAGTATGTCATCAACATAGTCCTCAACAATATCATGCATCATGTCATGTAAGATGACAGTCATGGCATGTTGATATGTGGCTCCAACATTCTTCAAGCCAAATGGCATGACTTGGTAATAGAATGTTCCCAAAAAAGTGGTGAATGTAGTCTTATGTTCATCTTCTTGGGCTATCTTGATTTGGTTGTATCTAGAAAATCCATCCATTAAGGACAACATCTTGTACCTAGTAGTTGAATCGATGATCATGTCAATGTTGGGTATAGGAAAATCATCTTTAGGGTACACTTTATTGATATCTCTAAAATCAACACAAATACATATTTTCAGGGTCTTTTTACTCACTAAGACTATGTTGGAAGTCCATTCAGAGTAATCTAATGGCCTAATGAAACTTGCTCCTAGTAACTTTTCTAGTTTTGCTTTAACCAATTGGGCGATGCATGGATGCATCTTCCTCAATTTTTGATTTACTTGTTTAGCATTGGGATGGACAAAAAAGTGATGCACAACCAAATTTGGGTCCAAACCTGGCATGTCGAAGTATGCCCATGCAAATATGTCAATATAATCCCTCAAAAGGGATATAATTTATTCACATTTTGATTCAGTAAGGAAAGCTCCAATATAAACAATTTTGGGATCCTCGTAAGTTCCCAAGTTTTCTTATATCATGTTTTCCACAAGGAGTGTGGATCCATCTTCTAAAATTGTAGGCAAGGTATGATCATGTTCATATTTTTTTGCTACATCTTTTGGATATTCTTCCCAAAGTTTTGGATAGTGTGATAAATCAAAATCCTCCATCTCAGGTAAAGGCCAAGTAGTAAAAACCTCTAAAAACTCAAGAGTGAGGCACTCAAACATTTATTATTATTTTGAAGAGATGCTTGTACTAGCTATAGAACTTGGGATAGACAAACCTTTTATGTCTTGAGGGGATGAGCAAACTTTATTGCCTAAGAGCACTTGAAACAGGGTTTCACTCAAAGTCTTATGTTTTTCTTTACTTTTTTCTTGATTAATGACTACTTGAAAGAGGTTTTCACCTGAAGATCTTGATGTTTTGTCTTTATTGTGACCAAGAAATTTTGCCTGCTTTCCAAAGTAGGCAGAAGGATCCATTAAAAAATCAAAGCCTTGTTTGTAATCGCCAATGGGCAATCCATCTGTATTATTTAATTAATTCTACATTTTGAGACTCATCAAGCTGTATGACCAAATTTCGCTAGTCCCAATCAATGAGTTTTGGGATAGCAAAGGCATAGGGAATAATGAGGGTTTGTTTCAAGCTAGGAAGCTCCAATAAAGGTACAATATTCTACTTAAGTAGGGGAAGCTCCAATGGTTAGGGTTAAAATGGCATTAGAATCAAATAGGTCCATGTTAGCAAGCTTGTCAAAAAAGCTATAATGGGACATTACATCACTGCCAAAAGTGTCATCGCTAGTTAATTTAGAAGAATCACTATAGAAAGTTATGAGGTCACCCCCAGATAGTATAAATCCAAGACCATGATTAAAATTAGGTACTCTAGCTGATAAGGGTTTTAAGATTCCTTACACTCATGGGTCAAGGCCTTTTCCTATATAATCAAGATGATCCATGATCTGATTAGGGATTGGATACTTTGGATTTTGAAATCAATTAGTAAGACCTTCAAAATATAACTAGTCTCCCTCAGTAAACAACTCTTGATATTTCTTTGGCAAAATAGTGGGTACAAAAACCATAGGTGGTTTTTGTTGTTTCTACTTCTATTTCCAAATCGTGTTAGGTATGTTAGGATTCTTTGAAGGTTTAGGATTACTAAATGTTTTTGGAGTTTTAGGTAACTTTTCAACATGGAAGGCATCCTTAAGACTGTATGTGGAAATGCCCACATCTTTAATAACAACTTGCTTCATGAGAGTTGCAAGAAATGGATCAATTGAAGTGGAAGGGAGATCACTAGGGTTGATATAATTAGATGGAGGTAGATGTGAAACTATAGCCTTATTCTTCTTTACAATGAATTCAAAACCTAGACAGTAGTTATAATTATTTAACTGAGCCCCAATATGTTTGTAATATTTGTAAGGCTATTGATCGGTGAGAATAGTAACCTCGATCCCATCACATGGAAACTTAAGGCACTGATGTAAGGTAGAGGGAATGACCTGTACTTCATGGATCCAAAGATGACCAAGAAGTATGTTATAAGGCAATTCAATGTCCATAATATGAATCAATGTGTGGTGTGAAATGGACCCATCAATAATTGACAACCAAATAGTACCAAAAAAGTACCTTTCAACATTATCATAAGCCTTGATAGTGATTGTCTCTAGTTGAATGTCTTTTGTAATGTAGCCCAATCTTTGTACCAATTTAAGAGATATGACATTCAACCCCAAACCATTGTCTATAAAAACCCACTTGATCTTATGATTTTTAATGATTGCTTCAATGTACAGTGGATTATTATGGTTTGGTCCAAGTGTAGACATGTCTTTTTGATCAAATGTTACTTGATGAAATGAAGACAAATGTCCCACAAGGTTTTGGAAATGTTCAAGATTTATATCATTGGGAACAATGGATTTTTGCAAAATATTGTTCATGATAGTTCTATGGATTTCAGATGTCTGCAAGAGATCCAAAATGGAAATTTTTATAGGGGTTTTGCTCAATTGGTTCGATAGACTTTAAGGATTTTTAACATTAGGATGAGATGGCTTAGCTTTGGCAAGGATAGTAGTTGGCCTTGGATCTATTGGCATAATGCTCACATTGGGTTCTATGGAAGAAGAGGGCAAAGGGCCCTGAAGAGTAACTTGATAGCATCTAGTTGTGACTACACAACCTATAGGTGATAGGGAGCCAATTGTAGACACTAAAAAATTGCACACATGGTCCTAGTCATCATAATACATTTGGTTTGTCTTGAACCTCTATCGACTACACTTATAAGTTTGACAAACCTACCTAGCCTTACTTACCTAATTCAAAGTCAAGTTAGTCACATATCTGGGTTAACTCACCTTTTCACCCATTTTGACCTATCTTTTTCCCATGTCCTCGATCAATGATGGTCAATGTGATTAGTGACGGTCACCCTAACCAGTGATGATCAAGTTGGATAGCCTAGACTCAGCATGCAACCTACATGAAAACTACCTCCTTGATTTTCTAAATATGTTAGTCTAAATTTAGTTGTGAGCCCTTTGTATGGATGACTTATATATAGAAGCCTTCTTTAAGTCCATTTTGGACAACCACTTCCACCTCTTTCTTGTGCCTATAAGAGAGAGAGTCTTAGGAGGTTAAACCATCTATAATTGTTATCAAGAGATCTTTATATCTAGAATCTTTTTTTTAAGGTCAATCAAGTCAATCTACATTATCAAGTACTATTAGCCAACACATAGGGAGCCTACTTGTTATCGACCCTCTGCTAAGCTCCAAAGTATTGTTATACTACTAGAATCAACCCAAATTCCACCAATAGGCAAATCTAGATCAACCACCCACCAACTAATTTATTGTAAGACAAGTATTCATTTTTTGGTATTATTTTACCATGTTTTCATTCCAAGCCTAAAATATCTCTTAGAATCTACTTCTTAGATCCCATCAATTAGCAAAACTAAACCCTAGTTTCAATTTTAGATTCATTGATAGGCAATCAATGATGGTTACCTGATTGGTGATGATTAACCTCAACCAACGATGATCATCTGACTGATGATGATTACCATTGATTGATGATAGTTGCATGATCGGTGATGGTCACATGTGGCACCAAAAACCAATAAGCTAATTTAACCCTCTTACACCCAACCAAATTCACTTTTTTGTGTTCCTATCTATCTACAAACCCTTTTCTAATTTTTTAAGCCATACCCTGACCTTTTAACACTAATATTAATTAGTTTATCACTAATTAGATCATTTCTAGTCTCTTTTCTAAACAATCTTTTCTTATATTCGATTTCAGTAATCTTTTATTATTGATGCAAGTATTTTCTTTCCATTTTTATCAACTTGATTGTTTAAAACAGGTGGATTGACATCCCTTAAGGAAGCTCTCACTTTCGAGATCTAGCTCCTGCTATACAATCCACCCAACCATTAGTCTAATACACAAGTTTGCTTCAGTGCTTTCTTATTCACAGGTCATCCTCCCAAGCCAAAGAGGAGCTCTCATAATCTTCTGATTCAACATGTACACAAAAAAATAGGTATTCCTACCATAACTCATATTAAGTTTCTTTTCTCTCTTTCTTTATAACTTAAGTGAAAATTTACATGAAACATTCTGTCACGCCTGGTGGGACCTAGATTCTCTACTCATGTTTTCTTTGCGTTTGTATGCTTTTCTCTCTATCTGTGCTCATAATTGAGACTAAAATTTCTTATGGGATTAAAATCAATTGCATCCATTGCTTGCTTCTAACATTAGTTCACTTTGAATTATAGCATACTAATCTTATCATAGCACTACTTTTGTTGCACACACTAGCCAAACCACTTTCATCAAACAAACATCAAAATAATTTGAGACAAGGCTCAATTGGGATTTTATCACCTAGCAGTCACCTTACCCATTCCCAACAATCCTACTTGGAGATCATTACCAAGGGGAGAACCAACTCAGCTCTTAAGGTTGAATATAAACTATGGATATCAATATATATTGGCTAAGTACCTGACACTTTTATCACTACAGGACCGTGAAGTGAGGGGGTAGGCCCATGTACGAATCCACATATTGATTCTAATACATATTATATTGAGTACCTAAATAACCCAAAACCAATCATAGACTACTTCTATAATACCTGATCTACAAGCCAACTTCTATCACACATTCTCATAAACTAAGGCATAAGCCAAAAGCGAGATTAAAACTAACCTTTAGGCTTAATGTACTTCGTTGTGTGTGTTTGGATTACCTTGTTCATTTTATTATCTTCTTGTTTGAGTGGTGAGTTTGTTCTTATTTTCTCTCCCTTTTTTTTTCTTGTATGGTTCTCACTCGTCAACAATGAAGAGACCTAGTAGAACAAAACCCAATACTTAAATCAACCTCTTCTACCTCCTCATCTATGGAGTATGTATCTGAGGTAGAAGATTCACCTCATCTATTGGGAAGCCCTACTTTCCCTTGGGTATTTCCCTAAAAAGACACATATTTTGCCACCTTTCTAGACAATAATCCGATCTACCTTCAACACTACCTTAACGCCTCCCCTCACCATATCCTAGTCTCAACCCCACCTCAAGATCATCCTTATGGCATGGCATCCGAATTTATGAAGGGTATCCCTATTTTTGTGATCACCACCCAACCTTCGACCACCTAGGCATCTTCATCTACTAACCCCTTTGACGTTATGGCTGAGAACCAACCTATCCAACCAATTATTACCCTCACACCTTCCACCCCTACTAATGACTCCTCTATGTTGGAGACAAACCAACCATTTACCCATCATGCCCCACTTGTATCTGGAGCACCCAACACTAGCATTACCAACCTCCCCTTTGTTAAAACTAACCCATCAGTTAATACCCCTTTACCAAGCTTAGGGGTATCTATCCCTTTTACTTCACCACCCATTATCACAAAAGTCACTACTTCACCTCTGGTCACCAACCTAACTACCACCCATGCCTAATCCATAAGGACTTTTTAGTAGTTACCCATTGCACCCAATCCAGGATACATCCCTAACCCACAAAGGTATGTACCCACTACCTAACCACCATAATCCACCTACCCTACCCAACCTCTAGCATCCACATTCCAATATGTGGTAGCCTCTCTAGCACCAACTAATTACCAATATGTTGCCCAACCTCAACCACAATATCAACCTTACAATACTTTTGGTGCACCATCTCAAATTGACCTAATGAAAATGCTCATGAACAAAATGACCAACCTTGAGTCATCCATTTTAGGAGCTCACAACATCCTATCTTATGATTAAATTTTTAATGAACTTATTCATCCTTCTATCCCCATCAGATCTTACCCTCCTCAGTGGGAGCTTCCTAAATTTACCAAATTTTATAGCAAGGAGGATCCCCAACAACACCTTAGGGATTTTAGGCATGTATGCTACATGATTTCTTATGATGATGCCCTTCTCCTCCAAACCTTCCCCATTCTTTATCCAGTCTAGCACTTGACTGGTATAGTTCCCTTACCAAGCATTCCATCTTTTATTTCACCCAACTAACACAAGTCTTCTTGGATCACTTTTACATTAACGTTTCCAAGAAGGTATCTATCACAAACCTCCATTTTATTAGGCAATTGAATGATGAGTCCATTACCAATTTTGTCACTCGTTGGAAAATCTTGATTAATTAGCTTTCATTTTCCCTACCTCAACTTAAACTTATAGAACTTTTCACTCAAGCTTGTGCCAAAAATATATCTTTTACACTATGTATCCAGAGATTTAAAACCTTTGATGAGGCTTTTACCATGGCACGTAAGCTAGAAAATCAGGCCATAGATGAGGGTAAATTAAAGTTACAAAAACAAGAACTCTACCTTCAAGACCAATGAAACCTCTTCGTCCAAACCCAGAAATCAAGCCAATATCAAAACCGAGATAAGGGGAATCATGAATGCCATCATCTTTAAAACTGCCCCTCCACCCAATGTCAACAAAATTATCCCATTACCTCCAATCAAAATGCAAGGAACCCAAACCGAAGAAACCAAAAATAATTCACTCCACTTAGATAATCTTATACCTCAGTTTTGGAGAAGCTACTAAAATCTAACCTTATACAACTTTCACCTATCAAACATCCCCAACAATTTGATTCTTCTCATCCATCACTTGCTTGGTACAATGATAATGACCTATGTGCTTTTCATTGGGTAAATGGATTTGATGTTAGCTAATGTAATACTTTCAATAATATTGTTCAGAGTCTTATCGACAAAGGGGAACTCATGTTGGATAATCCTAATTCCCCTCAAAATCAAGCCCGTAACATCTTCAAAAAACCTTTTCCCAATCATGCCCCTATAAAAATTGAGGACACATAGGCTAAATACTCTTATAATGCCCACACGGTCAACATGGTTCATGATACACCTATTCATGAGGACTCAATCAATCAATCTACCCATCCCTCCCCCACTTCACTTATCGAGGTCATGGAGTCACCTCACCCTTATTTGGATAGCCAAAATAAAGAAGTTCCTTTCTCCCTATTTACCCTCATAGAAGTTTTGGAATCATCACATACTACCTCAACTAATACATCCGGGCAAATCAACATTCCTGATTCACCACCTCCACCACCTACCCAACAAATTGCTACACTTATGGATATTGTCCCTAAAGGAGGAACATTTCCACCCATGCCTCCCATGGATGATCCATTTATCTCAACATTACTTTCCTCACCTCAAGGTATCAACCAACCTACCAAACATCCTCCCTAACCTACAAGTCTATATGTTGCATCCACTACAAACATATCAAGACTAGTAAACAAACCTTTTTCCACATTAGTATAGAAATTAGAATTTCACTTAAAACTAGAGATGGATCAAACCACTTTCTGACAACTGTTAGAGCTTCCCTCCATCAACACACCTGAACCTTCTAGCATGCCTCTAACTAACCAATCCATCATCTATCCATCACCTCTTAAACCAATTCAATCCTCTAACAAACCCCCAGCTTTTTAGTTAACCAAAGCAACCACCACCTCACCAACCAAACCTTTCAAAAATCTTAGTGCATTCCCTACTCAGAGTTTGGTTCACCCATCCTTGAAAGTAGAATTAACTTCACCTAAGCCTATACTTAGGTCTCAACCTACACCAACCCAGAGGAAAAAAACATTGAAAGGACACATAACTAAGCCTCTACCTCCCTCTACCTTGCCCTCTATCTTAGGGCCTCACCCTTCCACTTTTCTTAAAAAGCAAACCCCTTTCAACATATGTCACCCACTATCATTGATTACACTAACACATTTATTAGCCAATTCATTGGTGCTTCCCAGATCACAACCAGTCAAACCACCAAATTTAGCTGCCCCAACTATGAACATACCTAGACCAAAACCATCAAATAGAAACACCAGCTTACCTAAACCATATCTTACTGCACCTATTACCACCAACACACCCATCTTATCAACCAAAACTATGATCCCTACAACTTTCTTAACTCTAGTTAAATCCTATATGACCATCCTTTAAAGATTAGTGTAGACCTCTTGCCTCACATTACCTCTCATTAGACCTTTCAATCCTCTTGGTTTCAAGCCAACCTGGTACAATGACCATCAAATTTGCTCTTATCACAGGACCCCTGGGCATGACACAAAGAATTGTAAAGCTCTCTAAGACATTATCCACCAAATATATGATGAGGATGATCTTTTGGTAGATGACCTTCCACCGATTTGTCTACCATTGAAACTAATAACCAACCACCAACACATTATTGATCCCCCACTCTCACCTTAGAGTGATGGAGAATGTACCTAACCCCCCATTACACTTCCCCCATCTATCCATACCATTAATGTGGTCACATGATCACAACAAAATGATAAAGGGAATGACAAAGTGTTAATTCCATGGATGTACCCACCGACTCACCCTATACCAAACCAGATGCAAACCCCTACATCTATAGTTAAGCCCAAATTCATTTTCTTAGGCACATTAGAGGCTAACCCATTTGAATCCATTAGGAGAGTCATCCTTAAACAACTCCACCTAACCCTTGCTAAAATGAGCCTCTATGAGCTCATTTCCACCTCACCTCACCATTGTCAGGCCATGATCGAGGCTATGCAAGCCATTGAAGTTAAACTAGGGGATTCCCAACCCACATAGGCCTTCATTGGTGCTCTTCAACTCTCCACCCTTGTTACCTTCAAGGACTTAGAGATACCTTCTATCCACCCTGAAGATCTAAATTCCCCTCTTTTTATTACATCCCACATCAACCAAACCTACATCATGTTGAGTTGTGGAGCTAAAAGCTTCACTAATGAGCTAATGTGGAGGTTGCTGGGCTTACACAATAACCGGCATCGGTCAGAACCAACCAACATCGGTTAGGGGTTGATCGACATCGGTTAGGGGTTGGCTGGCATCGATCATCTTCAGATCGACACCGATTTCTGTGCATTTCCAAAATTCTATTTTTAGGAGAACATATTTGAGCCTTTGATTTAAGAGGTGGATCTAAGGGTGGAAAATGCGTGGCTCATGAACCCTAGTGTTGTAGTATACTATATATTAGAGTTAGATCCTCATAGCATGTATAATTCAGTAATTGAGTTGATTGTAATTGATAGAGAGAGAGAGAGAACTCTTGAGGGAGAATTACTATACATCTGTGAGGTGTGAGGAGAGAGAGATTTCTTCATTGTATTTTCTTTTGGAAGAGTTTAATACAGATTGGTTGTTTCTTGTATCTCTTATTATTTACTGTTTCTAATTTCTAGTTACTTATTACTTTTGGTTTCAATTTTGTGTTTAGTTACTTATACAAAAGTAATCAATTGTACTCTAAGATCTTAACAACTAGTATCAGAGCGTGTTAGTGTCTGTTGATTATAGAATTCACTCATAGAGGTTTCTGATTGAATGGGAGCAAAGCAATGGCAGAAGAAAGTAAACTAAGAATGGAGAAATTCAATGGCAAGAATTATTAATTATGAAGGATGCAGATTAAAGATTATCTATATCAAAAAGATCTGTATTTACAGTTGGGTGGGGTTTCAAGGAAGCCCACATATATTGAAGATGAAGAATGGAATGTTCTTGATAGAAAGGCTCTTAAATCTATAAGGTTAAGCCTGGCAGCTTCTGTGTTTTCCAGCTTATCACAGGCAAAGACAATGGTAGAGTTAATGGATACTTTGGCAAATTTATATGAAAAACCCTCAGCTTTGAATAAGGTATATCTTATGAAGTAATTATTTAATTTGCAAATACAGGAAGGTGGATCTGTATCTAGTCATCTTAATGATTTCCATACAATAGTAAATCAGTTAAATTCAGTCAAAATAGTTTTTGATGATGAAATTAAGGCTCTCTTAATATTATGCTCTTTACTAGAAAGTTGGCATAGTTTGGTAATGGTAGTTAGTAATATTGCATCTGCTTCAAATATCTTGAAAGTTGATGATGTTGTTAGTGTAATCTTGAATGAAGAAATTCGCAGGAAAAGCACAGGGGAAACATCAGGTAATGCTTTAAGTGTTGAAAGCATGGGAAAGCAAAGAGAGAAAGGCAAGCAAGGGAAATCAAGGTCAAAGATGGGAAGTAGATCCAAATCCAGAAATGGAAGAATAACCTGCTGAAATTGTGGAAAGAAAGGGCATGCAAAGAAAGATTGTTGGTTAAAGGATAACAAAGAAAATCAACATGAAGGTAATAAAGAATCAAAATTTGCAGGTATTGTTGCACAGGATGCTATTATATTTTCTTTGGATAATAAAGTAGAATCATGGGTTTTAGACTCTGGTGCCTCTTTCCATGCAACCCCAAATAGATAATTTTTTAATGATTATGTCCATGGAGATTTTGGAAAAGTTTATTTAAGGGATGATGAGCCTTGTAAAATTGTTGGCAAAGGAAAAGTGCAGCTGAAATTGCAGAATGGCAACACATGGGTCTTGAAGGATGTCATGCATGTACCCATCCTGAAGAGGAATCTAATTTCTGTAGGAAAGTTGGGTGATGAGGGTTGCATAGTAACTCTCACAGCTGAATCTTGGAAAGTTTCCAAGGGTGCACTTGTATTAGCAGAAGGTAAGAGAGTAGGTACACTTTATCTATCTACTTGTATTACTGATTATTCTCCTCTACTTCAGATGTAGATGCAAAGTTGTGGCACTGTAGGCTTGGTCACATGAGTGAGAAGGGAATGAATGTTCTTAAGTCAAAAGGTAAGCTTTCAGATTTGAAAATCATAGATCTAGATTTCTGTGAGCATTGTATTTTTGGGAAATAGAAGAAAGTGAGGTTTCTTAAAACTGGGTCAACAAAGAAGAAGCACAAGTTGGAGCTTTTTTACACAGACGTGTGGGGACTAGCTCAAGTAGCTTCTATTGGAGGATCACAATATTATGTTTCTTTCATTGATGATGCCACAAGAAAGGTATGGGTTTATTGCATAAAGAGAAAATCTGATGTTTTTGACACATTTAAGAAATAGAAAGCTTTGGTTGAGAATGAAACAAGTTTGAGATTGAAGTGCCTTAGATCTGACAATGGTGGTGAGTACTACATCAATAAATTCAATAGTTACTATTTTATGAGTGGAATACGCAGGGAAAGGATAGTTCCAAGGACACCTCAGCAAAATGGAGTTGTTGAAAGGATGAATAGAACAATAATGGAGTGTGCACGGAGTATGAGGTTGCATGTTGGTTTGCCCTTACAGTTTTGGGCAGAAGCTGTAGATATTGCGGTTTACCTGATTAATAGAGGACCTTCTACTACACTAGATGGTGGAATTCTAAAAGAGGCTTGGATAGGTAAAAAGTAGATCTTTCATTTCTCAGAGTTTTTGGTTCTAAAGCTTTTGTGCACATTGATAAAGAAAATAGAAAGAAGCTGGATGCTAAATCTATGCGGTGCACTTTCATTGGTTATGGTTTTGGAGATTTCAAATTTCGGTTGTGGAATTTAGAAACTAAAAAAATTATTAGAAGCTGTGATGTAGTTTTCAATGAGAAGGTGATGTATAGTGATCAGATCAAGAGGCTAGATAATTTTGAGCAGGGCAATCTTGATTTGGAAGAGGTTATGATCCAAAATGAGCTCATGGGTAAAAATCATCACTCATAGAAAAACATAGAGACCGACGTCAGTCAGGTGGAAATCGACATTGGTCAGGTGGAAACTGACATCGGTCAGGTGGAAATTAGCAGTGTCGTTCAGGAGGAATCGACATCGGTCAGGTGCAAACTGGCATCGATTAGAGATGATCAGGATCAGTCACTGTCAAAAGAAAATTTGGGCAGACAACAAGCTATACATGAATCTCAAACCTCCATAAGGAGGTCTGAAAGGGTAAGTAAACCTCCAATTTGTTATTCCCCTTCTTTATACTACTTGTTGCTCACTGATGGTGGAGAACCAAAAAGTTTTGATGAGGCAATGCAGGTAGAATCTAGGAAACAGTGGGAGCATGGCATGAATGAGGAAATTGATTCCTTGGAAGAGAACCATACATGGGATTTGGTTGAGTTGCCAGCCGAAAAGAAAGCACTAAAAAACAAATGGGTATACAGGTTAAAGGAAGGAGAGAATGGACAAATGAGACATAAGGCCAGGTTGGTAGTAAAGGGATTTGCACAAAAACCAGGTATTGATTTTGGTAAATTTTTTTCTCCTGTAGTAAAGATGACCTCTATTCAGACTGTATTGTCTTTAGTTGCTATTGAGGATTTGCATCTTGAGCAGCTTGATGTTAAGACAACATTTCTTCATGGAGATTTGGATGAAGAGATATATATGGATCAGCTGGAAGGTTTTGAGGTCAAAGGTAAGGAGAAACTTGTGTGCAGGTTGAAGAAAAGCTTATATGGTCTTAAACAAGCTCCAAGATAATGGTATTTGAGGTTTGACAGGTTTATGATAGAGCATGGCTTTAGTAAACATCAATCTGACCATTGTGTTTATTTTAACAGATTGGATAATGGTAGTTATATTATCCTGTTACTATATGTAGATGATATGCTTGTTGCAGGTTCACACATGTAGGAAATTACCGAGCTTAAGGTAAAATTAGCTCACACATTTGCCATGAAGGATTTAGGAGTAGCAAAGAAAATCCTTGGGATGAGTATTAAGAGAGACAGGAAAAATCACAGTTTGATTTTGTCTCAAGAGGATTATGTGAATAAGGTGTTGGAGAGGTTCAATATGTAAGATGCAAAATCGATAAGCACACCTATGGCTGGACACTTCAAGTTGAGCAAAGAATAGTGTTCTAAATCACATGATGAGGTTGAGTACATGAGTAGAGTTCCATATGCTTCAGCAGTATGGAGCTTGATGTATGCAATGATATGTACTAGACCAGATATTGCCCAAGCAGTAGGAGTTGTCAGCAAGTTTATGGCCAATCTAAGAAAGGAACACTGAAAAGCAGTTCAGTGGATTCTCAGATATCTGAGAGGGACCAGTAGTAGGCATTTATGCTATGGAGGTTTAAACACTTCTCTACATGGGTATGTAGATTCAGATATGGCAGGTGACTTGGATGGTAGGAGAAGCACCACAGGACATGTGTTCACTATTGGTGGAACGACGGTTAGCTAGATTTCAAAGTTACAGAAGGTTGTTGCCTTGTCTACTACAGAGGCAGAATACATTGCAATCACAGAGGCTAGCAAGGAAATGATTTGGATGACACAATTCATGGAAGAGTTGGGAAAGGAGCAAGAGAGTTGTAGATTGCACAGTGACAGTCAAAGTGTAATTCATTTGGCAAAGAATTCAGCCTTTCATTCAAGAACCAAACATATATAGCTTAGGTACCACTTCATTAGATAGGTATTGGAGGATGGACAGTTGAAGCTGGAAAAGATCCATATGGATAAGAACCCTACTGATATGTTAACAAAGCCGGTAACAAAGGAGAAGTTGAATCTTCATTCAACTTTTGTTGGTCTTCAAGATTGAACTTGAAGAGGGAAAAACAAGCCAGAGATGTTTAGAGGATGTTGTTGTATAGGTACAGGTGCACCTGTTTATCTCCAAGTGGGAGATTGTTGAGTTGTGGAGCTAAAAGATTCACTAATGAGCTAATGTGGAGGTTGCTGGGCTTACATAGTAACCGGCATCGGTCATAACCAACTGACATCGGTTAGGGGTCGGTTGACATCAGTTAGGGGTCAGTCGGCATCGGTCATCTTCAGACTGACACCGATTTCTGTGCATTTCCAAAATTTTATTTTTAAGAGAATAGATTTGAGCCTTTGATTTAAGAGGTGGATCTAAGGGTGGCGAATGCATGGCTCATGAACCCTAGTGTTGTAGTATACTATATATTAGGGTTAGATCCTCATAGCATGTACAATTTAGTAATTGAGTTGATTGTAATTGATAGAGAGAGAGAGAGAGAACTCTTGAGGGAGAATTATTGTACATCTGTGAGGTGTGAGGAGAGAGAGATTTCTTCATTGTATTTCCTTTTGGAAGAGTTTAATACAGATTGGTTGTTTCTTGTATCTCTTATTATTTGCTGTTTCTGATTTCTAGTTACTTATTACTTCTAGTTTCAATTTTGTGTTTAGTTGCTTATACAAAAGTAATCAATTGTACTCTAAGATCCTAACACATCAAATGGGTTATGATCTATGGGGGAGCCAATATCAACATCATCTCTTCCCATGCCTATGAGTAACTCAAGTTACCAAACAATGTCATGTTTGAAACTTTAGCTATCATTAGATCTTTTAACAACACTATGAACACTACCTTAGGGATCATCATCCTTCAAATTTGGATATGACCTCACACGCTCCCCAAACTCTTTTATGTAGTTGAAGGTGAATTGTATTACAATGTTTTGATTGGGAGACCTTGGATCTAAATTATGGGATGTGTACCTTCCACCCTCCATCATTATGTCAAGTTTGAGCATGAAGGTCAAATTGTTACCATAAAAGTTTGACCCTAGCCATTTTGCAACATGCAATATGACCTGGTGACCTAATGAAATTCTTCTACCTCCATCCAAATCACTACAAGCAACCACCATCAAACCCTCACCCACAAATGCTAAAGCCTCTACTTCATCCTCTTCCACTGAGGCATCCACCAACTCATCTATCCCCATGGACTAGATACTCATCACTGATCCTTTGGAACCTACCTTTCAACACCTCACCCTTGGAGAATACCATCTCCTCAACCTTGATGCCCTCATTACTCCCCAAGAATATGAGATACTCAATCACTAACTAGGTTATAACCCCAACATTGGAGCCATTACCCTCTTGGGGCCTCTACGTTGTCAAACCCACTTTATCTATGGGGGAATTGATAAGATACTTAACAATACCATCACTCCTCTACTCAACCATTCACCTCTACCTTCTCTTATTTGCACAACCCCGACTTTGCCAAACTATACCTTCATAGGTGTGCTTGGAAGGGATTCAATTTAGGATGATATGAGTGGACCACACACATTGACCTTGATTGAGACTTGAAAGCCTCATTAGAATCATGTCCTTGGCTTCATTATATGTAATAAGAAGAAAACCAAATAAACTACCCCTACCATTATTGAAGAAAAAACCCCTTCCTCACCAACACCCCCTCTACCTGTGGGTGAGGATGAGGACATCATCCCACCCAACTTTTTTTTTCCATCAACATGATTACCCTTGGCCCACTAACTTATCAAAAAGAAGGGGCATCCATATCCATCCCTTTGACCCACCTTGAACTTGTGGGAGATGACTCTCGTACCATTAACACTATTCAGTGTCAAGATGATGATGCTATTCTCATCTACCTTGGTGCACCAAATTCATCCATCCACAAATCTTTACCTCCAAAAAACTCAACCATGTTGAATGAATCTATCATGGACATTGACATAGATGCTCTAAAAAACCCCCATATCAAAATTGGCCAAACTCTCATCACTGAGGAACTACATAACTTCTCTACCTTCTTCCAAGATCATAGTATTGCATTCACCTTGTCATATGCCAACATGCCTGGTATTGACCCAACCATTACCACCCACAACATCATAACCAATCATGACACCAAACTTGTCAAATAGAAACTTCACCAAATGCACCCTTACATAGTTATCAAAAAAGAGCTTTAATGTCTCCTTTTCATTAATTTTATTCAACCCATCGATTATACCCAATGGGTTTTGAACTATGTATATGTGTGACTTTTGTGACGTTAATCTTTCATGCCCAAAGAATGAATTTCTTTTACCTAGCATTGACCAACTTGATGATCTTACAGTAAGCCATGAGATGTTGTCACTCATGGACATATTCACAGGTTATAATCAAATTTTGATTTCCTGTGAAGACCAACACAAAATTGTCTTTATCACCCCATGGGGGACTTTTTATTACAGAGTAAGCCATTTGGTCTTAAGAATGTTGGTTTATCTTATCAATGTGCCATGACTTATATTTTTCATGACTTTATCCATAAAATCATCAAAGGCTATGTGGATGACCTTCTCAGGAAGTCCAAGCTTTGCAAAGACCATTTAGCCATTCTCAAGATTATGTTTGAGCAACTTATCCATTATCATATACAACTCAATCCCAAGAAATGTATATTTGGGGTCTTGTTAGGAAAACTTCTTGGCTTCATCATTTCCCTTTGAGGAATTGAAGTTGATCTGGCCAAAATCAAAGCCATCCTTGATATGCTACCTCTAACCAATCTTAAACAACTCCATATCTTGCAAGGGAAACTTTAATCCATTCATCGGTTCATCTTCTAACTATCTGATTGGTGTTAATGCTTCCACCACCTCTTGAAAAAGGATGTCTCTTTCAAGTGGAATGTCCATTGTCAAAAGGCCCTTGATGTACTCAAAGAGTACCTTTTATCTCCACCCGTCCTTACACCTCCTAAAGATGGCTAACCTTTCTGACTCTATATCTCTACCACAGACCACTCCCTAGGGGTGATGCTTGCCCATCGAGTCAAACAACATAAGAGCAAGCCATTTATTACAAAAGCCACACAATTTCTGAATATGAGACTCAACACACATATACTGAGAAACTATGTTTGGCCCTAGTCTTCGTGGCCACCAAACTTTGCCACTACCTTCTTAACCACAAATCTTTTATCATAACCAATACTGACCCCCTCAAATACATGCACTCCAAACCATACCAAAACCATTTAATGGTTAAGTGGCTCATGCTTTTAGCTAAGTTTGACCTTGAATTCCTCTATTAGAAATCAATCAAGGAGCAATTAATTTATGACCAACTAGCCAAGGAACCTCTAGCAAACAATCAACCTCCCCATCTAGAATTTTTAGATGAGTCAATCACAAGTCTATATCAAACAAATTTCACTAATCAGGTAACCATGTTTTTTGATGGTTCCAAATTTTAGTGTGGTGGGGGAGCCAGTATCATCTTTGTCCCTCTTATTGGTGAACCACTTCCTTTTTCCTTTAAACTCAACTTTGAATGCATAAATAATGTGGATGAGTATGAAGCCCTAGTAATAGTTCTCCAAACTACCCTAACCTTAGGAGATAGAACAATCAATATCTTTAGAGACTCCCTGCTTATGGTCAACCAAGTCAACGACATTTACCAATGTAAGAATGAAATAATGCAACTATATAAACAACTCATCACATAACTCTTAGCCTCATTTGAGTATTACCATAGCCAAACCACCCTTCGGTCTACCAACAAGTTTGATGATACCATGGATTCTCTTGCCTCTCAGATCCCATCAACACCCTTAGAATCCAAAGTATCAATCATTGTCCATCACCTCAACAAACCTTCCTACACTAAATTAGACACTCAAACCATCTTTAGTGTGGAGGAAATTCTGCTTGATCTTTGGTATTAACAAACCATTCACTACCTTCACCTTGGCACAGTTCCCTCTAGCCTCTCTAAGAATGCCTATCGGGCATTTGTTTAAAGAACCTCTCATTATACCATTGTGGGAGGAATTATTTAACAAACAAGGCTTGGATGGCCTCTTATTACATTACCTCTATGGTCTAGAAGTCTCTCACACCATCAAAGAGACACATAATGGTATTTATGGGGGTTACTATAGTGGCCTCACTGTGGCTAAGCATATCCTTCACTTGGGCTATTACTGGCCTACCCTTAACCAAGATTGATATGATTATGTGAAAAAGTGTGTCAAATGTCAACAACATGATAATTTACATCACACACCTATTAATAGTCTTCACATTTCTATAAACTTTTAGCCCTTTTCACAATGGGTTTTGGACCTTATCAATGAAATCAACCCCCACTCTTCACAATGACATCATTCTATCATTATCATAACTGAATATTTCAAAAAATGGGTGGAGGCTATTCCCCTTGTCTCGATAAAAGCTAAAAATATTTTCAAATTCATCACCCACCATATCATCTACCATTTTGGTGTTCCCCATAAGATCATCACCGACAATGTCAAATCCTTAAAAAAAAACAAGTTTAGGGCATTTATGACGTATTTGGTATTAAGCTTAGCTTTTCATCACCTTATCACCCAAAGAAAAATGGACAAGTAGAAGCCTCTAACAAAACCCTTAAAACATGTTTACCAAAATGGTCAGTGCCTCAGGTTGAGATTGGCACTTACACATCCCCTTTAGACTATGGGCATATCATACTAGCATCCAAACCCCTACTAGTGCTACACCCTTTCCTATCATCTTTGGAGTTGAGGTTGTCTTGCCTCTTGAAATCCAAATACCTTCTCTTCACATATATTTACACCACCTCATTTCAGAAGATGATTACAACCAAGAATGTTTAGTCCAACTCTAGATTTTGATGAACATCATTTATCTGCTCTTTCCCATCTTCATGTATATCAAGAGAAAATCAAGTGAGCCTATAACAAACACCTGAAAGTCTAATAATTCAACATTAGAGATCTTATCCTCAAGGAAAACCAACATGTCACTAATATGGAGAAAAATAAAAGGGGTAAATTTGCTTTCAATTGGCTTAGACCCTACATTATTACCCATAAGTATGGATCAGGAGCTTATCATTTGTCCTCTCTCAAAGGCAAACCAAAACTTAAAAATCTCAACACTTTGCATTTGCATCCCTTTTATTATTAGATAGGGATCACAATCATCATTTATCTAACATGAGCCTATCCCTTGTAACCACATTCATTTTCCTCTTTTTAGGAACAATCGACTAAAACCGAATCATGTGATTATCCATCATAATTATATCCTAATATTGCTATTTGGATACCATGGCTCTATCCATGACATGATTCTCATGGTACTTCCCATCTCTTTGAGATTGGTTCCTATGGTCATTGTCATCTATGCCTCTCTTTCGCCTATGGAACCTTCATGTCAGCTTGATTTTGCCTTCATAAAGGTAATCCATTGAGGAAGTTTATGTAAAGCAAAATCAAATTAGAAAAAGCAATATCAAATAACAAAACCAAGTCATGGGTCACTTTTAACATTCACAAATTACTCCCTTGAAGGACAATTGTTAAAAATCAACTAAAATTTCTAAATGTAAGGTAGACTACTCCCTTAAAGGACAACTATCAAAAGCATTTGAACTAAGCACACAAACTTAGACCACTCCCTTGAAGGATGGCTGAGTAAAGCATTAGTCAAAGCTAGTAATCACTTTGAAGCTTCCTACATCGATCAACTTCCCCGACCCCCCATTAAAAAGCAAAAGCAAAAGCGAAGCAAGAGCAGAAGAATTTTGAAAGCCATAATCAACTTTCATAAAAATAGTAATCTTGGAAAGCCATAACCAGCTCTCCTTAGTATACTTCCCACATTGATCAGTCTATACTTTATATATAGACATAGACTTATTTATACTACCTTTTTAGACACCTAAAAAAAGGCATACTAGTCTCACTAACAGTTCCAGTGTTTCCCATTCTCCCTCCACATATCATATACATAGGACTATGTGCTTAATTGGCACAATGTTATCTAGATCCTTATCTATCAACCTAGGTATGATAATGTGAAGCATCTGAAAGGCTTATTTTCACTAAGACAATCCAATTTTGGGTTTTGTGTTGATATTTACCAATGAAAAGGCATCATGTTATTTCTCTTATCTTTTATTAGTTTATGTAAGCCTATCATTATGAACATGAACAATAAACATCACATCAAAAGCATGAACATCATGAGCTATGCCATCAAGCAACAACATCTATTCATTAATGAGTCAAACACAATGTGAATATATCATAACAAACCATGAACATCAATCACATCATAAACCATAAGCATGTCATTACACCATCAATAGTATAAACCAAACAAGCTAAGAAAAATATTAAGGCATATACCATTTCCCATTTCACCCATATAACCATAAATAAAGCTATAACAAGTATCCATCCATAACATATACTATCATAACCATAAGCATAATCAAAACATCACATGCCTAAGCTACTGAGTCAAACATCATAAACATAAACCAAATCCATAAGCCATAGTCAAAAACCTCAAGAGACCATCATATATAACATTGTAAGCATCTATCATATACATCAAAACATTAAAAAATAATACATGTCACAATGTGTCAGCTCTCTCTCAAAACATATACATCTCACTACATCAACACGTAAGCTGGTATAAAAAATAATACATCAAAATAATATATCTCAACATAATCATGGGCATGCACCACTTTCATTGGCCCCATTTGTGCTTACACCTATACTTGGTGGTGGTCCCCCTCCTTATCCAACTGTGGAAGCCCATTGACCTGGAGTAGCTATTGATGGCCCATCAACCAAGCTCGCTATGTACTCTACATACCTTATAGCCTAGGGTAGTTGGTCTAATACCATCACCTCATAATATCTAAGCTCTATAATAGTAACTAGATAGCATGATTAGGGAACTATGTCTGGTAGCCCTCCTGCTATTGCTGCACCTACTCCAAACCTTTGTTTGAGTAGATCTCTCTCACTTATAATAGTGACAAGCTGACCTTGTAATGCCTAAATCTGGCCTTATAGTGTGGCCACCTATCCCTATAATGTATTCACCTATACCTATAAACTAATAACCTAAGCATGTGCTATGGCAAGTGTTGTTTCTACCTATCCATCTTTCTATGCTTGAGCTGATGCTGAGGTTAGATCTATATTGATGGGATACTGACCCCCATCATCCCATTTAAAGTCTACCATAGTATACCTACCCTAATACTAGGCCACATAATCATCATCAATGCTTACATCATCAATAGGAGCCCTCATTGATAACTCCTCAAAATTAGGCACAACCTCCTGTGGCCAGGGTGCAAGTAACATAAACTCTACCTCCTCTCTCCTATACTTAGGGAAATTAGGTGGGATCCCTTGAACCAACCCAAACTATATTTACACGTGAGCAAATGGGAGAAGCTCATCCTCACCCTCCTTATAGCTGTATATCCACTATTAGCTCTACAGACCTAATGTGTGATATCCCAAACGTACCCACTATGGCTACCTAATGTAGGGCCTCCATATCATGTCCCTAACTACTAGGCTATCTAATGCCCCTCAAAACCACTCATGTCTATGGCTCCTTCACCTGCCCCTATCATAGCTCTACCTCTCCTCCATCGTAGGAATCCCACTATATAATCCATTAGGAGATAACCCTCTACTAATAATCCTAGGGGTCTTAGTATCTGAATGTGCTCAAAGGCCCAGTAGTGAAGAAAAGGCTGACACTAATCCTGTACTACCTATGGTGTCTAAAATTCTAGAGCTCTTAGTATATCTATACTAATAAGACTGGGGCCTAGCTGAATACAATCCTCCCCAATAAAATCTCAACTAACACACCTAATAATGTCATAGGAAACCACTCCCTGATTGATTCAGGTAGCACAAAGGCCATCAATGCCATCATCATCATGATTAGGCATCTATCTACTAGAGTCATCTAGTATAATGGGCCATAATTGAACCCGCCTACATCGTATAATGCTTGTGTATGATCATCACCATAGGTCATCTCCATCAAATCATCTACCTCCTCACCCTCTGTCTGATATACTACCTTTCCTCAAATCAGTAGATGTGTGATCCTATGCACATCCTCTGGTAGGATGGTGATCTCTCTAGTCAATAGCCAAAACATGTTCATTACGGGGTCTTATCTCTTGATGAGTGTGAAGATCATCATAGGGTCTCGTGGTAGATGCTAATAATGTTGTATCACACCTAAGCCCACATCTTCCATGTGCCACCACTTCTCTATAGTCATGGCATCTCAAACCTTGATTAAGAGTACCGACACTCGATCTCTCAACTTAATCTACTCTCTAAGTTGTAAGCATATCATACAACACTATATTTTAGTGTTTCACCTAACACTAAGTACTAACTTTTGACCTACCCTTACCCTACTCATTTCCATCTTACCCCATCCCCTAGCCTAGCTACCTAGCTACCCTAGCTAAGCAAACCCATAACACTCACCTAATAATCCAACCCATTCCCTAAAAACACACATGTTTACACATATAACTTAACTACACAATACAAAGGGTACCTTCCAAATTCTAGTATTCAAAAGGCCTAAACCCATACCCTCAACTGTTGATGGTTCCTCAACTGTGACCGGTCACCTAAGGATAGTTGAACAATTAGGGTTGATCAGTGATGGTCAAGTTGAATCATTGCTGATCATTGTCTCCACCCTAGTGGTAAAGACTTGAACCCTATACTTCTTGCTAAAACCTAAACTAAGCATCTAAACATTCTAAATAAACCTAATACACACTAATCCCTATTCCCACAACCCACCCCCAACCCTATTTGTAAATTAAAAACTTCCCTTAACCTAATTTGCCTAGATTTTATTCTCAAACAATCCCCACCCAAAACCCCATTGATAGCTTCCATAGCAAGCCTACAAAAACACAATCCCTAACAAATCTAAAAACCTACCCTAACTAGTAATTCAATCACATCCCCTACCTCATTCTGAGAGTGCTGCCATGGTTTCAAACCTCATCCAACTACTCTACCACATCCTTGACCTACCTCCATTTAATTAATCCTTGCTCAGTAAGTACACCACTAGCTCACTTCCACCTTAACAACCCTTATCCCACCACACACAAAAATCACAACAATTTACCATAACAAAAGCATAAAAGTCCAAATGAGTGAAAATTATACTCACTTTTTACTTTTACCCTAAATTTTTTTAGGGTTTTACCCTGACCATCATCGATCAAGGTGACTAACACTGATTGACCCTTAGAGCATTCTCCTAACTGTCACTGATCAGGGTCCCCAACTCACTTTTTTAGCACCTACCAGCAACCAACCTAGTTGTTCAACCATATCTTTCCCACATGGGAAGAACTACATTTGGCCTAAAGTTTTTTTGGATATTACATCCATGTAACTATGTAGATAATGTCCATGTGCCTTGTACACATGGAGTTAGCTCAGCCATGACCACCAACCCCACAACCTCATTACCTCATCATTGGTCTATTTTGTCCCATCTGACATGCAAGTTTATGACACTTTTTTTTCCTAGTCCCTTGAGCACAGTGACAACATTTCCATGTTGAGCTTTTGTATTTCTCACCACCTTATGCACACCAACTCACTTATGTCTCAATGGGAGCACTTGCTACCTTGGATACCCATGACACTTGACCCATTTGTGTTTTCCTTGGGAGTACTACCTACCTTGTATACCCATCAAGAACATGGAACTTGCTTAAAAGACATATACGAGTTTTCCCAATCACCATGCCTTTAAGTGGTCACATGATTCACTTGTCACTTATTCTCCTTAGTACTAGCCCTTACTTTTTACCACCATTGGAAATTTTAGTCTTTTGTATGATCTCAGCCATCACACCATTTTATTAAATTTTATGCACAAGTTTGCATCACACATGCCCAACCCTTCCTTTTTTCACCTACCTCGTGACCTACCATCTACCTATTATCAAACCCATACCTACCTACATTTCACCTCACCATCTCCCAATTTGATAGGGAACACCTCCTTCTACTCTTGGGCCAAGTATATCTAGAGCCAATATCCATTTTTATTTTGATACTCATTCATGTAGGTTGCATAACAAAAAGGGGCAAAATGTAGACATTAAAAAATTACAAACATGCTCCTAGTCATCATAATACCTCTAGTTTCTCTTGAACCTCTATCGAATACACCTATAAGTTTGACAAATCTACCTAGCCTAGCCTACTTACCTAATTTGGAGTCTAGTTAGTCACTTATCTAGCTTAACTCACCTTTTCAACCATTTTAACCTATTTTTTTCCTACGTCTTTGATCGATGATGATCAAGGTGATCGATGATGGTCACCCTAACCAGTGATGGTCAGGTTGGATAGCCTAGACTCAACATGTAACCTACATGCAAACCACCACCTTGATTTTCTAAATACGATAGTCTAAATACGGTTATGAGCCCTTTGCATGGATGACTTATATTTAAAAGCCTTTTTCAAGTCTAGTTCTGACCACCACTTCCACCTCTTACTTGTGCCTATAAGAGAGAGAGGCCTGGGAGGTCAAACCATCTACGATTGTTATCAAGAGCTCTTTGTATCTAGAATCTCTTTTTACAGGTCAATCAGGTCAATATGCATTATCAAGTACTATTAGCCATCACATAGGGAGCCTACTTACTGTAGACCCTCTTCTAAACTCCCAAGTATTGTTATGCTACTAGAATCAACCCAGATTCCACCAATAGGAAAATTTGCATCAACCACCCACCTTCTAGTTTCTAGCAGGACAAGTATTGATTTTTTGGTATTCTTCTACCAAGTTTTTATATCAAGCCTAAGCTATCTCTCATAATTCACTTCCTAAATCCCATCAATTAGCAAACCTAAACTCTAGTTTCACTTTCAGACTCACTAACACACAATCAATGATAGTTATTTGATCGGTGATGGTTACCCTCAATTGAATTCATTTGACTGGTGATAGTTACTATTGATCGGTGATGGTTGCATGATCGATGACAGTCACCTATGGCACTAAAAACTAGCAAGCTAATTTGACCCTCTTACACCCAACCAAATTCTCTTTTTTGTGTTCTTGTCTATCCATGGGCCCCTTTCTAATTTTTTGAGCCATACCCCGACGTATTAACACTAGTATTAATTAGTCTATCACTAATTAGATCATTTATAGTCTCTTTTATGAATAAGCTTTTCTTGTATTCAATTTCAGTAATCTTCAATTATTGATGCAAGTTCTTTCTAGTTTTATTAACTTGACTATTTAAAATAGGTGGATTGATAGCCTTTAAGGAAGCTCTCACTTCTAAGATCTAACTCCCATTAGGCAATCCACCCAACTATCTGTCTAAAAAACAAGTTTACTTCAATGATTTCTTATCTATAGGTCATCCTCCCAAGCCAAAGAGGAGCTCTCATAATCTTTTGATTCAACGTGTGTACAAACAAACATGTATTCCTACCATAACTTGTATTGAGTTTATTTTATCTCTTTATTTAGAAATTAAGTGAAAATTTACATGAAACACTAATATAATAAGAGGATGAAGGAAAAGACCTTGGAGAGTGACTCATGAGTATCTACTTCCATTTTTGTAATTTTGAGTTGGTAAGGAGCTATTATAATTTGAAGAAGGGTGTTGTCTAAAAATAGTAACTCATGCAAATGGAGTTATAATAGAATTTTTCAAACTCCACATGGTATTATTAGAGAGAAAGGGTGTTGACCCTATAATGATGGGTCCTATACTATGAGGAGCATGAGATGGTTGATGTGGTTTGATAGTAATAGTGGCAATGTGGGTTAAAAAAATACAACCCATGGTGTTTTTATAGCTATAAAGCATGTTGTTGTAACCCAAATTATTAGTATGGGTATTATGATCATGATTATGGTCATGCTGATTATGATTTTGACCTTGATTTTGCCTTTGTCCTAGATTTTATCCTTGGTTTTGGTTGTTTCTTGGTGGTGGTTGATTAAATCAAGGAAAGGGGTCTTTGTAGATTCTCATATCCTAATTTGTGTCCTGATTAGGGGCCAGTTTAATCTCAAATTTACCACTTTAAATGAGATCTTCAATAATGTGTTGTAATTGGATGCAATGATAGGCACCATGACCAACAACATGATGAAAGTTTCACCATTCATTCTCTTTGTACCAATCTAGTTTTGGTTGATCTTGAGGAAATGGTCTTAGTACTGACCATATAATCAAGTTAGCTACTACGATATTTTGGAACACTATTTCAATTGAATCTACCAATTTGCTAAAGACCTTGAAACTGTCATGGTTTGTTCTTTGTGGAAGTTGTCTCTACAAATTAGGTGGTGGGTTAGGGGGAGCTAATTATACATTTAGGGTTGATGGAACCTGTAATGTTTATATGTGCATTGTTTTAGTCACCCTATTTCTAACCATGTTATTATTCTTGTTAAAGCCCTTGGGCTTTTCTTTCCCTACTATTTGATTAGATGATTGGTTTTAATTTGAAGTTTGAACCTATGTGTAAATCTTGATAAGACCATTAGCAATAAGATTCTTTTCAATCTGCACCCCTTTATCGATAATTTCTTCAAATGAGTTAACACAAGATAACCATAGATTATGTATGACTTTAGGATGCAAGTTTTATGCCAATATGTTTGACAACTATTTGTCTAGGAAGTTATGTTGAAAATGACCTACTAATGCTCTCCACCTTTGTAGATATGTCGTTAACCTTTCACCATCATGTTGTTTGGCTTTGCACAAGTCAACAATGGTCAATTCATGCTCGATGTCATACGAGAAATGCTTGATATATTTTTTTGACAAGTCATTGCAATCTGAAACCGATCCCTTGGGTAACTTAAATAACCAATCTAAATCTTTCCTTGCTAAACTTTGTGGGAACAATCAAAGTAAGTACTCATTACTATAAGTAACCTCTTGGCATAAGATGAAAAATGCTTGTATGTGCTCATGTGGGTCTCCCTTCCTTTATATTTATCAAACTTTGGTGCCTCAAAATGAGGTAGAAAGGGGTTTTGGAGAATAGATAGATCAAACAAATATGGGCATATCTCATCAACCTTGTATTTTTTCACTCTATTATTCATCTCCAAATGCTACATAATCTCCTTCATGGAGTTCTAATATTGCATATTTGGTGCGTTCATGGATTGAATATGATGTTGTTAGGGTGGTATGTGCCCCTATTGCTACTATTGGGGTGGAATGTGTCCCTGTTGTTGTTGGGGTAGAATGTACCCCTATTATTGTTGTTAGGGTGGAATGTGCCCCTATTATTGCATTTATCTATATGAAATGTATACCTTTTGATCTATGACTTGGTTCTGATTCTCTCCTAGAGTCAAGTAGATAGGCTTTTCATTCCTCAGAATTTTTTGCCTTGTATTGTATGTGCTATGTTGATTTTGGGGAGTTCTTAATCTATTTACCAATTTTTATATTGGTTGAGATGAACTAGCCAAGTTGTTTTGAGGTATTTCCTCAATACAAATTGAATGTTTTGGTCTCTTCATTTGTAAAGTGACAAGAGATTATTGATGATTAGAGAATGTGTGTTACATGTATAGTGAAACATTTTGCACAAGATCTTGTGTCTTGTTTTGTTCATTTGAGACTCCTTGATCAATTGTTGAGTTCTCAATCAATGTTTGTTGCGTAGGTTCAATCACATTTCCTTGTTCCTTGAAAGCATCATTATGGATTGAAGTAACAACTAGAGAGTCATTTATGTCCATGATAAGCTGATTGACATACCTTGATTTATTTTCTTAATCTTGTTAGCAAGATTTTGATTTGTTGGTTTTGACTCTACAAGTATTTTCTTACCTTTGTTAGAGGAAGAAGGTATGTTTGTGTTTTCAATGTTTTGGAAAACTTACTCTCATTGTTATTCACCTTCCCTAACTAAGGTGTGTAATTACTCCATAGGAAAATCTTAGGGGAGTCTAGCACCATATTCTATCAACTTAAGGAATGCTTCATCTTGGTTCCTTGGTATTTAGTATAATCTCCTTCAGATCCTATAGTTGTAGAAATGTATTCAAAGATAACAGAATTTTCTTGACCATCATAAAAATGATCATCTGCATAGTTAGGGTTATAAGGGACCCCACTACAAGTGAACCTTTGAGTCATGCTTACAAAGGGTTTCTCTATAGGTTTGTCTAGATTTGAATCAATGTTTCACAAATGTTTAAACAAGGTATGGATTTTGATCTTTCTTCTAAACAAATGACTAAGGCACCAAAGAGACTATAAAAGGAGGGTGGCTTAGAACCACACATAATGTATAAGTATGTGCTATGTTTATTTTGGGGAGTTCTTAATCTATTTAGAAATTTTTACATTGATTGAAAACTAGAACTAAAGCCAAGATTGTTTTGAGGTATTTCCTCAATACCAAATTGAATTTAGGTCAACTTCAATTTGCCACTAGAAAACTGACAAGAGCCCTTCAGATTAGGAAGGAGACAATTGAACCAAGAATAAAAATGTGAAAACATGCAAGAATTCCTAAGTATAAAGCTAAAACCAAACATGAAGCATATCACCACCACATGGTAATAGGAATGGTATTATAAAATATGTTCTAGGACTCAAAGTGTGAGCAATATGCAAGATGACTCTAGTCCACTAATGATGACAATGTGATAATGAGTTTATAAATGGCCTTCAATCTAAATTGGAAATTGAACTCAAGTTCCCTCAAGTCAAGTGCAAATGGTGTATATCCCCTGTCAATAAGATACTATGAGAGACACAAAACTATGATACCAAAGACCAAAGCTGATACCACTGAATGTCCCTTACTTAGGGGCTTTTATCTACACAATAAGCTCTGATACCACTGTAATATCCCCTTCAATCAGGGAATATAGAAACATATAAAGCTCTAACAAGATACAAACTTACAGAATAGTTCAAATAAGCATACAAAATCACAGTATAATCTTCAATGCAAATAAAGATCTCATTACTTGTTCTTCACCTTACACAATTGAGTCTCTGTTATACAAAATAAAGAATATTAAAATCTGATCTTAAAACCCTGACTTAGCAAACTGGGAATAAACTTGCAATTCTAGAAGTCTCGGCCTTTCTGTGTCGACACAGTCACCGTCGTCGGTCGATATCTCGCCGATGACGGTCTCTGTTGGTCGGCTTTCTGCCGACGTCGGTCTTCAGTCGACCGATGTCGGTAAATGGAAGCCCTATATCTACCAATGTCAGATGCCTGAACAGCTCTGAACGGACCTGTATGGATGTGGTACGGCCGCCAATGTCTTCTCTTAACCCCTGATTGCTGAACAGCCTGAAAATATGATTCTAACACAAGATCTATCTCTGTATAACTTATTAGATCAAACTAAATGAAAATACCTGGAGCTCTGTGATAAACTTCTGTGTGAAGTTATCTCTAACCTTGAAATTCTGTGATAACTTCTGAATGAAGCTATCTCTCAAATCTGTACCTCTGTGAAACAAGGTCTGGATGAAGCTATCTCTCAATTTGGCAATAGATCGGCTGATCTTTCAACAACCTTAGACTGAATTGCACACAATGAAGAGTTGACGTTCTCCACTGCAAATGGAATCCTGGAACCCTTGGCTCAGTCTTCACAGAAGAATTTCTCCAATTTCAATAATCAATTCATACATACAAACTCTCTCCCATGAGAAACTCTTATACCCTTCCAAAGGTGTGCTTGCTAAAATTAGATTTCCTCAAATTAGAACTTGGGGTTCTAAAATTAGAATTCCTCAAATTAGAACTTGGGCTTCTTAAAATTAGACCAATTAATTAATAATTAATAATTAATTAATATCAATTTAAAATTAGCCAAATAGAATTAATTAATAATTAATTAATATCTAATTTAAAATTAGACCAAATAATTAATATTTGATTAAATCAATCAAATAAATATCTCCCTCAATACATGTCGGATCCTCGAACCGTCTGAAGCTGGTGAATCAGGGAGTGATTCTGACATGACCATATCAAAACAAGGTGCTCCGCTGTATGTCAAATATCCCTAAATAATAGGAGCTAGAACCAATGTGTCTGAAATAACCTGAATGAGAGCAATATAAATTCTGTAAATCAAAGCCAAGCCAATTGAACTCAAGTTCCCTCAAGTCAAATGCAAATGGAGAAGCTAATTTGACACATCAACCTTATAAACTTGAAAAATTGCAATTTCAAATTTAAACTATCAATGAAGGACTTAAAGAAATTTGGCAAATGGTCTAGACTCAAATGGGTAGCATAACTGCACCAAAATAGATGATATGACACAATGTTTTAGATGACAAATTTGAATAAGGAAAAGATTGATTTTCACTTGGACAATGTAACACATCTTTATTCATGAAATTATGGAAAATGTGTTTGGTTATGACCTTTTGCTAACAAGCACGTTTTGAATCTAATCAAGGCCAAGTAATTTAAGACTAAAAAGACAAAAATAACTAAGTAATCATCCTGAGACCTAAACTGACCAGGTTGCATGATATTATTAAATTCTGTCTTTATATGTATACTTGAGAGGAAATTAAGTGTTCATTCAAAATAAAAGTGCATTATATAGTAGGGTTTTTACACCCCCAATCTTTTAAGTGAAAAGACAATGACATGGACCTTGGGGTGTACCTCACATCAATAATATTTTTGTGGTAAGTGGGGTTTATCTAAAACTTACAATGTTTTGACAATCTAGATGGATCCCATGTGTACCAAATTTCATGTTAACACACAAGACAAGCAACATGTCAATTGGGTCCATGTCAAATGTCTTTTTGTGAAAAAGTCTAGTCCTTTTCACAACCACTACATCCATTACTTGATCGGTGTAGTGTGATGCCCAAAATGATCATACGTCCCAGGTTTAGGCTCCTACTAATAAATATGGTTTAACCACTCAAACCATCATCCTAGTGGTATGATCCAAATTTATATACCCCCCCATGGAGAAGGGTTGAAGATGATGCCAAGAGATAAAGCCCAAGGTTAAAGCTTCCCTATAGAACTTATGAGAGGTGATGAAATCCCCCTCACAAGACAAAATGCATGAAATGAAAAAAATATAAGTAAAAAGGCTTTATGGTTATTTCTAGATCACCCAAATGTGAGTCTTGGTGAGAGCCTTAAAACATATATTTTATGCCTTTGAACTAAGGCACAATTTGCAATGAAAATGGTACTTTGGATCCCACAAGTTCCTTATAGGGGACGTGTGGAGAGCATACATGTTTAAATTACTTTTTGCTCAAACAATTCTAAAGCAAGCAATGATAAATGACTTATTTAAAACAAAACTTTGAAGTGAGTTTGGTTTTAAAGCACAAAATTGAAGTGTTTGGTGATGTTCTTTGGCCCCTTGGCCTTAAGTTGATTTTTTTTTTAAAGAACAACTACAAAACACTCAATATAAACTTGTAAATTTTTTTTCTTTAAGCACCAAATGGAAATATTCCTAGTTCCTTTTAAGCTCGAAAAGGAGGTTAAAAAGACAAATTAAACTCTAAATGGTCTATTTCCTCATTGGTCCTGCATAAAAATTATGAGAGTCTTGTTTAGCTTTGAAGCACTTTTATAAATGAGACAAGCAACTTTGGTTTAAGTGATCTCGGGTTTGTGTTTTTAGAAAAACACAATGATCATTAATAATCACCTCTAACTATTATTAATTATTTTAAGACCATCATCAATAAAGTTTTAACCAATCATGGCCGATCAATACTTAACCATCGATGGTTACCTATAGAACCGAAGGCATCAACATTCTTGTCAAAAGGCACTTGTTAACTTGTTAGAATAAAAATTTCTAAAAGGAAACCTTCTAGATCATGAAATAAAACTAGTCTAGAGACTTAAAATTCAATTTTAACCAGTATAAACTTGAATTTTATCAAAAATATTTAGGCAAGAAAGGTTTTTCCACAAAAACTTTACTAGCCTAAGATAGAATAAAAAGTCCAAAAGACACCTTTTGGATCATGTTTTAGTTCAAACCAGAGACCTAAGAAATCCAATTTGTTAGAAACACCTTGAATATCAACTCAAAATGACAAATTTTAAATGAGTTTTCCCCTACAACCCAACTAATAGTGACTGGCAAAACCATTGGTGGTTACATGAAACCATCGATGATCACTGTGTGACCTGTGTACACAAAAACATGGGGAAATAAAATTAAAAAATGAAGTTAAAGGACTTTTTAATGACTAAAATGGAAATTTAGAATTACCATAGTGCCTCCCTTGCTAAAATGGACTCCATGAGTCCCACCGAGCATGCCAAGATGTAGGATGGATTTTAAAGAGGATCAATTCAAACATTAGTCATGAAAAACTCAAAAAATAATGCATAAGAATTGACAATATAAGCCAACCTATTCATGTAGGGTTTGCTAATGATAATGAAGAACAAATTGAAAGAAAACAATACTAGTTACCTTCCCAAATCAATTCCACCACCCAAGAGTGGCTCCAAGCATGTTCTTCCCTTGATCTAATGCTCTTGTCTTTGTCAACAATGGATTCTATGATCCTTCATTGCCTCAAGAACACTATGCGTAACGTAGACTCAATAGAAGAAATATCTAATCTAGACTATCAAATGAAGCTTGAAAATAGCATAAATGATCAACACAAAGTGATGTGGAGATAATTATGCATTATAAATTTACAATAATTTAGCTTAAGAAATGGTATTATATGCCCTTCTATATATAGATTTTTGAAATATTCTAAGATCAACCATGACCATCCATCTCAAGATTGAGATGTGTGGCCATGGTTTAATCCAATATTTGGAATTAAATCCATAAATAACCTCATAATGATTTGGGAGGAAGGGGCATTAATTAGGTAGGGTTGCCTATAATTTTGATATTTTATGCATTTATGGCTTATGGATGCCACCCCATAGAATATGTCATTATGTGATGCAGATATTGGGAATCAATTCTAATATTGAAATAATCAATAACCTCCATGGAAAATCCACTTAAGATCTTGATTTGAATTAATTAGCCTTAAACAAGATTAATCAATATTTGTGCAATTCTTTGGAAGTTAGCCCTCAATTAATCAAAATGGTTAAAAAGTCATATTACTAGGTTGTAATTTGAATTGAGAAGAATTGAAAGGTGATGTTAGATGCATTGGAACCATATTCTCATTTAGGATGTTTCCAACACAAAATAACAAAGGTATGTTATGTGTACTAATGAATTAGAAGAAAAGAGTGATCCAAAACACAAAAAGGTGAATTCATCATTTTGAATTGAAATAAATTTATCAAAATTAGGTATCACATAAAATGCATTTCCCCATTTAGGGATACATTAGCCTAAATAAAAACTTGTATGCTACAAGTTCGAACCATTTAGCATGTTTTTAGTGATTTTGACCTAAATTGGGCATTTGAGTGCAATTCAAGTAAGATTGACAATTTTAACACAATACAATGAGATTAGTATAGTAGATGAAACATTGTTGATCTGATCTAGCACTGTATTTAATCCCAATAATTCCCTCCCTCTTACTAAAAAATAAATAAGGTAGGAGGTCATGTAGAATTTTTTAGTTGTTTGGGCCTCTAGCAACTGTCTATCAATAGAATCACTTATCAATTGGGCCCAATGAATGTAATGTTTATTTTGACGCGCATCATACTCACACACACTCTTAGTTAGTTCTTGATTAATGTCATTTAGGGTAATAATTCTCTATTTTTCACATTTTAGGATATCAAATTCTCAGAGAAAATTTGCCTTTAGTTGTTGACAATTCACCACAGCTTGTTGTGGATCAAACTTATGGTACCACTTATGTGTATGGTCTAAAATAGTAGTGGAAAATTGAGTTGCATTTCATTCAACATATGTAATTCCACGTGCTCATTAGATAAGTTCACACTTGTGAACATGTTCTACTATATTTTCCACACTATGATATTCAGGTAAGTGGAGCATCATCTTGTAATAAATAGTAGGTGGGTGAGGTGTTGGTAATGGAGCTTGTTGTGATGCACTTCCAGTCCCTCCTAGATCTTATGGCGGAGTTCCACCAATGCTTATTATTCCACCTCCAAATCCTTTGACTGAACCACCACTGATACCACTTCCTACACCTCTTGTAACAACATAAGCAGTTGATATGTTGGGCACAAAAGTAGGCTGGTTAACTATGGATGGGTTGGTACTCTACCCATTAGCTATGCTTAGTCTACTAAACAATCCAAAATTATCCATAAAATTATTTTGTAATAGAAAATAAATTAATAACAAACTACTATCTTGGTCTTATTATTCAAAAGTATCTCTAACAGGTTCAATCTCTAATTCTACACTACCTACATCCCAATTACATAAAAAAATGTCACCTAAATCAAGAGAATTTGTGTGTGCTATGGGTGAGGAATTAGGCGTATCTATATTGGGTTCTTTACTCACCAATGTATGACTAGTTTCTCTCATGCATACTTATGCCAATGTTGGGTGTGGTCCTTTGGTTAGGGAGTCCTCACTATGCCTTTCCACCTCCCTACAGACCCTCATGACAATTATTGAGTCCTCCCAACCCCTCCCTAGATCACTTTCAATCATAGCCCTTCACCTAGCCTCATCATACTTATACTTTTGTAACTCTCGCTGACTAGTTGCCATGCTAAACTAACAATCTTAAATCAAAGTGTGCCGTTCATTTCCCCATCAAATACATTGCTCATGTGAAAGAGAGTTTAGACATCCATGAAGAAGTTTTCAAGTCCAAAATCCACTATAAGCTTCTTAATCTTGAGCAAAAAATTCCTGATATACCTTATGTGTAACTCATAAAGGAAGTGCAATCAGGCTTTCATCTAGACAGGACTACATTGAGACCACAAATTTTAATATATAACTATTCAAGGTTCCTTTCCACTAAACATCCACTACACATGTTTAAGGCACTCCCAATCTTACTAGGGCTAACTAACACTCTATTGACTAGGTGATGTTCCATCCATAGTTCTTAGATCGGTCTTGTGAATATGTTGAAAGCTGAGCATGAAGGTGAATGGACACTTATAAAAAGAAATATTCATATATTGAATCATATATGTGTTATCCTACCCATACATGTGCAAAATATCTTTGTTCAAGAAATGGTAATGCAAAATTTTCCTCTACTCTAGTAACCCATCATTCAATATTCTCTAGAGATATCCATTCGAGCATCTTCCCACCATTCTGAAAATAAGCACTATGGGTCCCAATAATAGAACCAAAATGTTTGGCTATTTTCCTATAATTTGACATATATTTTCCTTAGTTGTATGCCTAAGAAAACAAGAGTTCCAACATGCTAGTGCATTGGCATATCACACAAGAAAAGGGTCTCACGTGCTCACCTAAATCATGTAGCTTAATATTGGTTCCCATTAGTTTTATCATTTGAGGGTGTATTTATATACTTTTATAGACTAGGGTGCTTAAACAAGCACTTAGTCCTAAACTCATCCTTAGTCTTATATCTAACTCTAATCTATTCTTTCATCACTTAACTAACAAAAGAAAAATAAGTTGACGTAAATTGATAAAAAATAATATCAAATCCATTATAACCATAGAAATATGAACACAAGCATTGCATCAACACATGATTCCTTATATTATATTCATAAGTTATGTTAAAGATTACAGTGATTCTAAAATTATAATGATAAATAACTTGTCAACAACAATGCAAAGTAGAACAATGGGGTATTTATACTTGGTTTACCCTGACCATTCAGTCATAGAAATAAATACAAACATGATGACTCACTAATAATCATAAACATAATTAAGTCATGACAAGCCATTTGCAATAAATTCCTAAGGATTGGTCATAACATCCCTTATATTCTCTCTTTATGATAGATACTCAATATCGAGCACTTATCTTCCCATAGGTTGGTACTAGATTTGCTTTTGACTTAGTCTTTTCTAATGTTATTATGAACCGCTCCATAATCATCTTTGATTTTTTCACTTTCCCCAAGTATTCCACTAATATATGAGTCCTACATTCTCAAATTCTCAGTATATAATGCTTCTTTTCTCCACAAAACAAGCCTCTTCTACACCATGGTCTTCCATGTCGTGTCTCTCCCACATTACTTATCATCAAAATTAATTAGCCAAAATGTTCTTCAAAATTAGGGCCAAACATAACCCCCTTTAGTCCAAACTTCCTTCTTATGAGTTTTAACCAACAAAGGTCTCTTGATTAGGAATAAACCGCAATGGCCAATTGAGTGAGATCAATACACCGAGACCTAGTAGACAAACCTTGTGAAGGTTTCCTAAGAACCTCCTTTTATGAGATGTTGGGTTAGTCTTCACCTAACTTTCATGTTGGAGTGTGGTAAAATGTATGTCAACACCTCTTAGACTAATAAAACTAATTCTAACATTAACAATCAAGTGCTGAAATTGGAATATTACTCAACAAAATGTAATGCATATATAAATAATACTCATATACTTTCCTAGACTAGGGTACTCGAACAAACACTTAGTCCTAAACTCATCCTTAGTATTGTATCTAACTCTAAGCTATAGCTAATAAAAGAAAAAGAAGTTGGTGTAAACTAATAACAAATGATATCAACTCCATTATAATCATAGAAATATGAACACAAGCATTACATCAACACATGCTTCCTTCTATTATATTCATAAGTTATGTCAAAGGTTATAGTGATTATAAAATTATAATGATAAACAACTCATCAACATCAACACAAAGTAGAACAAGGGGGTATTAATACTTGGTCTACCCTAACCATTCATTTATAGAAGTAAATACAAATATGATGACTTGCCAATGATCATTAACATTATTAAGTTGTGGCAAGCTGTTTACAATAAATGCCTAAGGATTGGGCTTAACTACTCCTAAATTCTCTCTATGCTAGATCCTTATCGCCGAGCACTTATCTTCTCATAGCCCAATTCTAGATTTGTGCATGACTTAGTATTTTCCAATGTTCTTGTCAACCACTCCATAATTGTCTCCACTTTTCACACTTTCCCCAAGTCTTCTACTAAATCCAAGTCCTATGTTCTCAAGTTCTCTATGTATCATGCTTTTTTGCTCCACAAGACTTGCCTCTTCCATGCCATGGTCTTTCACACCTTATATCTCCTATGCCACTTATCATCAAAATTACTTAGATAAAATGTTCTTCAAAATTAGGGCTCAACATAACCCCCTTTAGTCTAAGCTTCTTTCTTATGAGTGTTACCCAATAAAGGCCCCTTGATCAGGAACAAACCATAATGGCTAATTGAGTGAGATCAATATGATGAGACCTGGTAGACAAAGACCCTGGGAAGGTTTCTTGAGAACCTCCTTTTAGGATAGGTTTCACTAGTCCTCACCTAGCCTGCATGTTGGAGTGTTCCAAAATGCATGTTAACACCTCTTAGACTATTAAAACTATCTAACATTAACAATCAAACTTGCTAAAATTGGCATCATACTCAACAAAAAGTAGTGCATATATAAATATTATTTAATAAAGAATATATGCCACATGATAATTCATATACGAGACCAATCTTTGTACAAATATTTATATAAGGAAAGTAAAATATGGAATAATGGTTGAACATGGATCAAAATTGAATCTATGTAAATGAGAAATTTATTTTCACCCTTGGCCTTAGCTTGGATGACCTAGCATATACTTCCTTAGTTATTTTGGGATATGATGGTATTGAAAAACAACCCCTTGGTTGCATTATTTTATCATTTTAAGTGGGACCAAATATAATTCAAATCCTAATTCATGTAGTGCCTACTATTGGATCATACAATATTTTACTTAGACTACCATAGATATATCAAGTGAAAGAAATGCCATCTATAATACATCAATGTTTAAACTTTGGACATCAAGGTCAAATAGTTAAAATTAAAAGAGATATAAATTTTTTAAATGAACCAAGTAAGAATGAAGTGATATATACAAAAACATAACAAGAATCATTACAACCTATACAAAAATAAAGGTGCATAAAGTAAAAAAGCAATTATTAACTTCAATAAGGGTGAAATCATAAAGAAAATTTCATACCATAATGATAAATCATACACGAGAGTCATTAGCTATATATTGAATCATATTTCACATAAATTTATGATGATGAATTATTATATTTAGACTCATGAGTCCATATACATACTACTAGTATTCTTTATACTTTAAATGTCATATCTTATTATAAATCTTTAGGACATATTGGTGTTATTGATTATAAACAATCTATATCTGATATGATGTATTAGATTAATTTATTTAAGGTTATATATATTATATATTTGTTCAATTATCTCCCATATGACATGTTATTTTAGTATCCCTTATTATATTTTACTGCTCTTTATTATTATGCAATTTTCACTTTGTGACTATTTAAGTCTACATACACATAATATCCACGCTTAGCTCTGTTAGCATGTGGGGTAACTAAGGCATTGGACATAGCTGTCCTACTATGCATCCTCCATTTAGATTATGAAATCATGTTATCCCACTTTATTAGCATCATGTTCTCCACCACTAACTTGCATTACTTCTTATATATATTTATATACTAATTAAATGTAATTTGTGTGATGACATAATGTGTTATAGGTGGCATCACCACCTCTCACCCTTGTTTCATTATATCTTGTCGTGCTAGTACCTAATAATTGATATTAGTTATCTATGCAAGTAATCATGCATCTGCCTTAGTGTGTGGCATGTTTTCTTGTGTTATCCCTATGCTTGCATCATTTGCTCTCCCTAAAGAATCTAGATATGATGCCTTGGCATTTTTAACTAGATATAATAAGTAGGCATGACAATTTGATTATAAATTAGCCCGATCAAGCATCTCAAGTATGTCCTCTATAATGTATTGGCCTAGTCACCTTATCAAGGTATCAATCATATTGGTCCAACCATTAATGACCACTATTTCACATTACATAAGTATTATTTCATAAACCAGCCTCAACATTAATTAAGGATAAGAAATCAAATGTTTGACTTTGTTACTTGGATATTCTTGCTCTATTTGGTATCACTATTCACATGAAGTGGATAAACCATTAGTCGATGCTCCTTTATCCCCTTAGCCTCATCCCCTCTATATTTTAGGGCTTTCCATCATTGTATATTCCCTCATCAGTCTCATGGTCCTATAAATATTATATCCCTTGCCTACATGTATCACATATCGTAATGGAAATAGTGGTGTGGGATAAACCCTAACCACCATATTTTCTATCCCTTTATATCTCCTACATCATCAACCCATGGGTTTAGAGGATCATCTTTCTCCTCCTCATCATTAGTGTGCTCTAGTTCCCCAGGATGAGCTCTCTCTCTCTCTCTCTCTCTCTCTCTCTCTCTCTCTCTCTCTCTCTCTCTCTCTCTCTCTCTCCTTCATCTCTCTCTCTCTCTCTCTCTCTCTCCTTCATTCCTTTCCCCTATCATTTGAGGGAATGTCTATTACCTCCTCCAAATAATGATGTCTAGGAGTATGTGTTATACCTTATCGAATTATGTCTATACTTGATCATACTAGAACATATCAATTTTACCACCATATTACCCATGGTACCATTTGATCACCCTAATTAGTTTCATTTATGGTACATCCTTCACCTAACCTCAATAGCATGTAGGTGATGTCTTTCTCCTAGATGGAATATATTTCTCTATTTTAATAAGTAATGTCCTCCTAATTCTAGCTTTTGGGTCCTAGTGTAACCTATCTCTATGCATGTGGTATAAATATATTCTTTAGGGAGAGTGGTAAGAGAATATGCCTAACCAATATTAGGTACTCATATTCCAAAACTTGTAGGAGTGTACTAGCTACCACTCTGTTTCCTAGTGTCTCAGAGTGAATATGTATAGGTATATAAATAGGAATGTTATCATGCACCATCCACATATATATATATATATATTATCCTCCCAGCCTCAATGCCATATCTAACTAGACATATACCACATGTATATCATACCCATATTTTGTCTATCAAGATAAAAAAATATCAGTTGTATGATCATGTACTTGTACAACAAGGGTACATTTCTATTCACTATATCTCCTTGCAGGACTCCCCCACTAATATCCTCTCCCTTGGGTTGTTTCCTATATAGTAGCTACAACTTATTATTATTTTAGCTTGAATAGACCAATATAATGTTACTTTCCTCTCTATGATAGGTATCCTCAATATCCTTGAGACATCCTATAAATGAATGTCATCTCATTAGTTGACAACCCAAAATTACATGTATTTTTGTTTCATCAATATGCCAATGAAATGAGAACAATTGAGTCATATTACATCATGGGTAGGAGTGCACCATGGTATAATACAATTGAATCAACATGTACCTAGTCTACCTATTCTAACCAAAGTGCATGTATGGTTTGTAGCATTCATCCATGAGAAAACTCCTACATGTGTTTGGAAGCCTACTTCATAGTAATTCAAGATAAAAATCAGCCATTTTAATTAAAATTTTCATGTACTAGTAGTAAATTTACATTTCAAACAATATTTTTCATTTATTAGTAGTATATTTCAATTTTAGTAGTTAAAAATAAAAGTCTACATTTTTATCTATGAGACATAGATTTTACACATAACTGTATGATGCTCAACCATACTTACATTATTTCATGCCAAAACTATATGATTCATTCCAATTTCATAAAATTTGTCTTGAAAGTGTAAGGTTCTAATTTTATTACCAAAAATATTTACCCTTTATTTTATCACCTTTTGAATTTAAGGGAATAAAGGCAAAATCTTGGCTTTAGATTGCTCATTGGGGATGCGATGTCAACTTGAAAGTGGAAAATCAAATCCATTCTAGTATCTAAGACTTCAAATCTCATCTCTTAGGCATGATTTATCCCTCTTTGAGATAAGTTTGTAAAAAATGTGAGGTAAGAATGAAGGTAAGGTTGTAATTTAAATTTTAGATTATACTTTATATACCACACAGGAAAAAATGTCTAATTTTAAGTTTTTTTAATTTCTTTTCCTTAGTTACTATGCTAATGATTTTATCAGTTTATCCATAATTTCCATGATTATATTTTTTTCTCAAGATCTAATTATCACTATTATCTCCCCTCCTGAATATTGAGGGGGAAATGATGTTTTATATTTATCTATTTTTATACTTTGATCACTCTTGATGTTAGTACAAGTAAGATTACACATAATATTTAGGATTTAGAGGCCCGATGTAGATAGGGTACGTCAATACACTTCTAATTGACCCACCGACCTCTCTTTTCCAATATGATTTGACTCCAAGACATGGTCATGAATACATTTATATATGATCATCTATCATATTTTCAACACTTCATATTTTTCCTATTATTATTATTATTATTGTTGTTGTTGTTGTTGTTGTTTTTGTTATTTGACTAATGTTTTATGTAGAAGAGAACATTTTGCAAGATTTGACATAGGTTTTGGAGAAAAATAACAACTAGGGCGTACACACACTCATGTATATTTGATATGTTGGATATTCAAATCACCATAAAACTAGGTATGTTATTTATAGTTTGTACTTTATTGATTTCAAAATATCATTTATTGTTTAAGAATTTATTTGCATGCACATGTTTTATACATGTTTTTAGGGGTATAAGTTTATATTTTTAAGATAAAAGAGTGTGGATGTCAATTCCACAACAAAAATTATGGGATTTTCTCCTTCCTTTTGAATTTTAGTTCATTATTATTATAATATTGACTTTGAAAGCTATTACAAATTTTAGCAATCGAGACAACCTCTCTGAACTACATGGGTAAGCTTGTTTATTTTACTTTGATATGTATGCACACACACACCTCAAACTTTAGAATTATATAGATACCTAATTTTGGTTCATGGGTAGTTTTAGTTTTGGTTCATGGGTACTTATGCAATTATGACTTTTTAGTTTAGATTTAGCTATTATTTACACATTTTTTGAAGGTTCATAATGGATGTCTAGTTTTTTATTCATTTTCTCTCTCTCCCATTTTTATCTCCTCCCTTATCATTCTTCTATGAGTTTGTTTATTTTTTTTAGAACCATATAGTGTAAGGTCCTAAGGACACAATCACGTTGATTGTATTATTATGGGTTTGCTGGTGCTTTGGGTTAGTTTAAGGGGTACCCTTTGCATGTGGTACTAATATTTTTAATCTATTAGGCATAAATTTGTGTGAGAATTTGGTCTGAATTTGAATTTAAAGGGTCGATAAATTATCATGTGCATTAGTGCATATAGGAAATGAATGATACATGTGATGAATGAGTGATAAGTGAATCTTTAAAGTAAGATTAAATCATTTATTGAAGATGAATATCATGTCATAGAATAATTAAAATATTTATAATAATTTTAATCAAGATTTTAAGCATTTATTATTATTGTACCACTTGTTCATACTAGTATGAAAAATCATAGGATTAGGGCTTGCTTCCAAAAATTGGTTAATAAAATCCATTGAGTGATGTTTTCCAAAATTTTAATAGATTAGGGACCTGATAATAATAGAGGGGTAAAATAACACCCCACCAATTATCCCATTTTATTGGTCTGTGTCAAGTTATTAGGGTTATAAAAAAGAAGATAAATATCCCAATAAACTGTGTAAAATTTAGGAAAAGAAAACTAGGTTTTCAGAGCCCTCGAACAAGAAAACATGGTTACAAAATTAGATTTTAGAAATTCATAATTTACCAAAACCATTCCCTAATGGTATTGGGAGTGCGCAATGATGTTTTCAAAAATGTGTACTTAGAAAATATATTTTAGTTTATCCTGTATTTTTTTGGGTCTTATTCACCTCATCCCCTTGACTTATTTTCTGTTTTCAATTTCTAACCAATGTGCCTAGATTCATGAAAAAACATATATTATTTTAAAATTCACTCTTTTCATTTATTAATGATTCTATAATATTCTAAATTTTAATTAGGTTTGATTTATTATTTTATTTTATTAAAACTAATTAGGCCTAGTTACACTCTATATGGATAGATATATTGAATTTATGTAAAAATACTTTTCCCTTATCACATTTTGGAATAATAAAAATAATTTTTTTCTATACAATAACAAGATATTTTTATAGAATAATTAATTTATTTCCCCCAAAAAATAAGAAATGAAAATAAAATTAGAAAAGGCTTTTGTAGTGAAAAATATGTCACCCATTGAAGTTGGAGAACTAAATATAAGCAAACACGACCAATAACAAAAAAAGAAACTATATGGGGTATAAGATTAATTGGGATGTATGAATATGTGTGGAACATGATAAAGTATGATCTGCACTTTTTTCTTTCTATAGTTATAACATTAGAAAACCTTGTTCTCCTTAGATCTTGTTCAAACATGGTTATGATGTAGTAGATGAAGGCAACATTAAATCTTTTGAATTGTTGTTTACTCCCCTCAAAAGTGAGTTCAGGATAATAGTTAAATTTTTTGTTAATCTGATCTAGCACTATATTTAATCCTAAGAATGCCCTCATTCTTGCTAAAACATAAACAAGGTAGGAGGTCATGTAGAATTTTTTAGTTGTTTGGACCTCTAACAACTATCTATGAATAGAATCATTGATCAATTGGGCCTAGTGAATGTATTATTTGTTTTGATGTGCATCATACTCACACACACTCTTAGTTAATTCTTAATTAATGTAATTTAGGGAAATAATGCTCTATTGTTCAAACTTTGGGATATCAAATTCTTGGAGAAAATTTGCCTTCAATTGTTCATAATTCACCACAATTTGCTATGAATCAAACTTATGGTACCACTTGTGCATATGGTCTAAAATAGTAGTGAAAATTTGAGTTGCCTTTCATTCGATATATGTAATGTCACACACTCACCAGATAAGTTCACACTTGTGAACATGTTCTATTACATTTTCCACACTGTGATATTCAAGTAAGTGGAGTATCATCTTGTAATAAATAGTGGGCGAGTGAGGTGTTGGTAATGGAGCTTATTATGATGCACTTTTAGTCCCTCTTAGACATTATAGGGGAGGTTGACTAATGCTTCCTATGAAACCTCTAGATCCTTGAGATGAACCACCACTGATACTACCTCCTACACCTCCTACAATAACACAAGCACTTGATACATTGGACATGAAATTAGGTTGGTTAACTATGGATGGGCTAGTACTCTAACCACTAGCTATGCTTGGTCTACTACACATTCCAAATTGAGCCATAGAATTATATTTTAACAAAAAAGAAATTGATAACAAATTATTATGTTACACCCTTAACCATTGGTATGTCTAGGGATATGTGTGGCTGACTCGTGGCTTACATACCTCTTTTATTTACGTGTTACATTTCTCTATGTTCTTAGTTAGGTTGGCCTATGGAATAACCTTAGCTAAGTGGACTATATATAGGAGGTAGTGGTTAGTATTTATGTATTATGTTAAGTATTCTACTATTAGTGCATTGTTGTGGAGGTTTCCCCCTCAAAGTGGCTTTGCTATATTCTCTAGTATTTTGTTCAGCTATCAATTATCATTGTGTGATATCTCATACTTGATTATTCTATGTAATATAAAATCATTCTATGTGAATATCTAAGTAATTTCATTACAAGTGGTATCATATCATCTATTTGGGTAAGTTTCTTGTGGCATTTTTTTTCGATCTAGTGAGGCATGGCTTTTGGGAGTAGTGAGAGTGAAAAAACATAACTTGAAATCTGGGAAGAATTAATTTTTTCATTAGCACAGTATTTCTTGAAATGCTTTTTTGACAAAAAAATAATTAAAAAAAAGTATGGGGAAAAAATTTCCTCTTGCATAATTGTCATTATTGGATTCATCTCGACGAGATGATCACAATGGTATATTCTATCGGTACACTTTTTTTGGTACCAAATTTTTTAACCTAGTGTGCAAAAGTAGTCATTAGATTCATCTTGACAAGGTGCTCACAATGGTACCATTTATTGGTACACATTTTTTAGGGTTAAAAACCTCCTTGGGTTGGTATATGACAAGTGTGGGTACTCGAGGAAGAAAAGGGGGGAAAAAAACTCCTAAGACTCCTTTTTCCAATGACATGGATTTTGGAACTTCATATCTAATGATTTCTTAGCTTCAAGCATACATAAAGAACTTGGTGAGGCATGATGACTTTGTTGTAGTCCAAGCTAATGTTTTAGGGATGCACAGAGAGATTAATGGGGTTCACAATGAATTGCAACATATCACTACACAATTGGCTGCCTTTATATCTCAGTTTCAACCCAATAACCCTCCACTTCAGCATTCAAATCCTCCTCTCAAGAATTCCCATGCTGGTATGAAATTGATGTTGCCAAAAGTGGACATGCATAAGTTTGATGGTAAGGATCCTCTCACCTAGAGTACCCAAATTAAGAATATATTTGAGCTACATCAAACCCCTAGTTCTTAGAGGGTGATAGTGGCATCCTTGTATCTCGACCCTGAGCAATTCATTTGGTATTGTTGGTTATATGCTCAAAAGAAAGAGAATGGTGATCTTATTACCTGGACTATTTTCACTAAGGAGTTGTCAGTTCATTATCAGAATAATGTCTCTGAGAACTATTTTAGCCAATTAGCCAAGCTGTGGCAAATAAGAATTGTGAAGGATTATATTCATCAGTTTTAAAATCTCTCTTTATGAGTGGAAATATCACTGAGGAAAATTTGACTAATCTATTTTTGGGTGGCCTCAAAGATAGCATCAGATTTGAGGTTTGAATGTTTAACCCAACATCTGTAGCAGAAGCTATCCCTAAGACATGCATGATAGAAGAAAAAGAGATGGTCAAAAGGAAAATTTTCACTACTGGTCATGATCATAACTTTCTTGCACCATCATTTCCATAGCCCACCAAATTAGCACAATGAAAAAATTGAGGAAAAGTGAGCCAAAGGGTTGTGATAGAAAATGGAGCAAAGACCATTATTGTGCTAAAAATAAGCTATTTTACATTGAAGGTGATAATGATGATGAAGATGATGCAGTACATGATGAGGATGCAGAAGTTCTTGAGGAGAAATTTGAAGACTCTCATCCTACTATTTCTTGTCATGCCATTTTAGGTATTAGGACTCCCCAAACTCTTAAGGTGATTGGTTTCCTTAAGAAATTAAAGGTCACTATATTGATTGATTCTAGGAGCACACACAACTTCATCCATAGTAAGTTGGCTGCTCATTTGAACTATTTTATTTATCCAGCTCTAGAATTTTAGGTTATGATTATAGATGGTGGTATTGTTAGCTATTTAAGAAAATTTCATAGTATTAAGTTGGCCATGGGAGACTACTTATTGGATTCTCCTATGTTTTCTATTCCCATGGGTGGAGTTGATATTGTTCTAGGAGTCTAGCAGCTCACTACTTTGGGCACTATTGAGATGAATTTTCAATAATTATTCATGCATTTTCATTTCAAAGAAATAAAATTTGAGCTAAACGGATTAAAGGCAAAATCTTCACAACTTGTTAGCTCCCATCAAATGACAAGGATTTTATGTAAAGGTGCTGAGGGATTTGTAACTTGCTTGTTTTCTATGGAAGTACAACTAACTCAACCATCTCCACCTCTTGATCTACAACAAATAATTGATGCTCATTCTTTTATTTTTGGAGACATACCAAAAGGACTTTCACCTAGCTGTAGACATGATCATGCTATCACACTTATTCCTAATAGTACACCACCTAACATTAAGCCATATAGGTATCTGTATAACCAAAAAATTAAAATTGAAAAGATGGTACAAGAGATGTTGGATGCAAGAATCATTCACCATAACCAAAGAAAATACTCTTCACCAGTTTTCATGGTGAGAAAGAAAGATGACACCTAAAGAATGTGCCCTGACTACAAATAACTCAATAAGTACACTATCAAAGATAAGTTTCTAATTCCTATCATTTATGATTTTATAGATGAATTGAATGGTGCTCTTTATTTTACCAAGTTAGATATGAATTTTGGGTATCATAAAATCTAGATCTGTGATGAAGACATACCCAAAACCACTTTCAGGACTCATGAGGGCCATTATGAGTTTTTGGTTATGCCTTTTGGTCTAACAAATACACCATCTACTTTTTAGAGTTTGATGAATACTATTTTTAAGCCATTTTTGAGGAAATTTGTTTTGGTATTCTTTGATGATATCATCATTTATATTAAAAATTGAGAAGACCATTTGCAACATGTAATATAGGTACTCTCCATTTTGGAGCAAAATCAATTGTATGCCAAACCTTCCAAATGTACTTTTAGGGCTGGTGAGGTTGAATATTTGGGTCATCTAGTGTCTTATGAAGGAGTGAAAGTGGATCCTAAAAAAATCCAAGCAATGGTGGATTGGCCAATTCTTAAGAAAATCAAGCTCTGAATATTTTCGGGGTTTATTGGTTACTTTCATAAGTTTGTGAAAAATTATGGTAATATTGCAACCCCACTCACCTATTTGTTAAAAAAAGACTCCTTTCAGTGGACTGATGAAGCTACCCAAACATTTGAACAATTGAAATTGGCTATGTGCACTACTCTAGTATTGGCCACTCCTAATTTTTCTAAAACTTTTGTGGTTGAATGTGATGCATCTGGGTATGGTATGGGTGCTATACTCATGCAAGAAGGTAGACCACTTGCATTTGAAAGTTGTCAACTAAAGGGTAAAAATTAGCATAAGCCCATCTATGAGAAGGAAATGATGGCCATTTTGCATGCAGTAAAACAATGGAGACCTTATTTGATGGGTCATCACTTTCAGGTAAAGACTGATCATAATAGTCTCAAATATTTTTTAGAACAAAGGTTGTCATCTGAAGAACAATAGAAATGGGTAAATAATATGTTAGATTATAATTTTGAAATAGTCTACAAAAAAGGCAAGGATAATGTGGTGGCAGATGCATTATCCAAAAAAGATGAATCATTTGAGGCATTACTATGTGCCATAACCATTTTGTATGCAAATTGGCTAGAGGAAGCATGATTAGAATGGGAACATGACTACACTACCCATGATTTGATTCAAAATATTTAGTAAAGTTTAGGTGGATTTGAAAAATTCACATGGAAAGGTAATGCATTATGGAATAAAGATAGATTGTACCTATGTAAGAATTCTCTTCTTAAACTAAAAATCCTTCAAGAACTTCATGCAAATCCAATTGGGGGTCATTCAAGATTTTTGAAGACTTGTCATACAATCAAGCAAGATTTTTTTGGGAAGGTCTCAAGGTGGATGTCCAAAAATATGTGGATGAATGTATGATCTATCAACAAAACAAAGGTGAAACCATCAAAACCCCAGGTCTTTTACAACCTTTATCCATCCCTAGCCAACATTGGGAAGAGGTATCTATGGATTTCATTATAGGGTTACCAAGATTTGAGCATCAAAATGTTATCATGGTTATTGTAAATTATCTCACTAAGTATGTTTATTATCCTAGCCCTTTTTTGCTAGTATAGTAGCTATTGATTTTCTCAATATAGTTCAAAAATTGCATGGGACCCCTAAAATCATTGTCAATGATAGAGATCCCATTTTTACTAGTAATTTTTGGACTAAGTTATTTACATGTTTGGGAACCCAATTAGATCATAGTTCATCCTATCATCCTCAATTTGATGGACAAATTGAGGTAGTCAAAAAATGTCTGGAAGGTTATCTCTGTTGTTTTATTTTTGATAAATAGGGTAAATAGGTTCAATGGTTGCCACTTGCTAAATGGTGGTATAATAGTTCTATTCATAGTTCTTCCAAAATGTCTCCTTTTGTGGCACTATATGGATACCACCCTGCCTCCATCACTTCAACCTTAAAGGTCCATCCTAAGGTTCATGTAGTTGAATAACATATTCACCATCAGTAGGAGGTCCTTGTAAGTTTACGTAAAAATTTAGCTATGGCCCAAAATCACATGAAACAACAGGAAGATCAACATAGAAGTGAAAGGCATTTTGACATTGGTGATTGGGTCTTTTTTCACTTACAACCATACAAATAGATGTCATTTAAGCAACAAAAAAAGGATAAAAAGCTATCCCCTAAGTATTATGGGCCTTATCAGATCTTGAAAAAACTTGGCAATGTGGCCTACAAGTTAGAATTTCCTTCATCCACTCGCATACATCTAGTATTTCATGTATCATGTCTAAATAAAGTCATTAGACACATACTTTCCATTCAAATAGAATTACCATAATTAGATGATGAAGGTAGAGTTTTTCTTGATCCTAGGGTGATCCTTCAAAGGCACATCAAGCAATTGCATTCTAGAGTACCTGATCAAATGGAAGAATATGCCATGTGAAGATGCTACTTGGGAGGATGAAGAATTTGTGTAGTAGCATCTAGAGTTGTCACAACATTGAGGACAATGTTGTTTTGAAGGGGAGGGGCTTGTTACACCCTTAACCATTAGTGTGTCTAGGGATATGTGTGGCTGAATTGTAACTTACACACCTCTTTTATTTACTTGTTACATTTATCTATGTTCTTAGTTAGGTCAGCCTATGGAATAACCTTGGCTAAGTAGACTATATATAGGAGGTAGAGGTTAGTCTTTATGCATTGTGTTAAATATTCTGCTATTAGTGCATTATTGTGGAGGTTTCCCCCTTGAAGTGGCTTTGCTATATTATCTAGTTTTCTATTCTACTGTCAATTATCATTGTGTGATCTCTCATACTTGCTTATTCTATGCAATATAAAATCATTTTTTGTGAATATCTAAGTAATTTCATTACATATTATCTTGGTCTTATTCTTCAAAAGTATCTCTAACATATTTAATCTTTAATTCTACACTATTTATATCCCAATTATGTAAAAGAACATCATCTAACTCAAGAGCATGAGTTGCTATGGGTGGGGAACTAGGCCTATCTAGATTGGGTTCTTTAGTCACCAATACATGACTTATTTCTCCCATGCATACCTATGATGGCATTAGGTGCAGTCCTTTGGTTAGGGAGTCTTCACTATGCCTTTCCATCTCCCTACAAACCCTCATGACAATTCTTAAGTCCTCATGACCCTCCCTAGATCACTTTCAATTATACCCCTTCACCTATCCTCATCAGAATTACACTTTTGCAACTCCTATTGACTAGTTTCCATGCTAAACTAATAATATTACATCAAAGTGTGCCCTTCATTTCCCCACTAACTACATTTCTCATGCAAGAGAGAGTTTAGTCATCCATGAAGAAGTTTTCAAGTCCTAAATCCATTATAAGCTTCTTAATCTTGAGCAAAAAATACTTGAGATACCTTCCATGTGACTTGAAGAAGAAGTAAAACTAGGCTTCCTCTAGACAAGAGTATATTGAGACCACATATTCTAAGATATAAATATTCAAGGTTCCTTGCCACTAAACATCCACTACACACATCCAAGGCACTCCAAATCTTGCTAAGGCCAACTGGTGCTCTATTGACTAGGTGATCTTCCATCTGTAGTTCCTTGATTGGTTTCATATGTACATAAAAAGACAAGCATTAAGGTGAATGGGAACTTATACAAAGATAGATTCATAGATTGAATCATACAGGTGCTATTCTACCCATACATGTGCAAAAAATCCTAGTTCAAGATATGGTAATGAAAAATTATCCTATACTCTAGTAACCAATCATTCAACATTCTTTAGAGATAGCCATTCGAGCATCTTCCCACCACTATGAAAATAAGTGCTATGGGTCTCGATAATAGAACCAAAATGTTGGGATCTTTTCCTTTAATCTGGCATATATTTTCCTTAATTATGTGCCTAAGAAAACAAGAGTTCCAATGTGCTAGTGCATTGAGATATCACACAAGAAAAGGGTCTTGTGTCCTCACTTGAATCACATAGATTAAGATTGGTTCCCATTGGTTTTGTCATGTGAGGGTGTATTAATATAATTTTATAGACTAGGGCACTCAAACAAGCACTTAATCCTAAACTCATCCTTTGTCTTGTATCTAAATCTAATCTATTCATTCATCACTTAACTAACAAAACAAAAATAAGTTGGCGTAAACTGATAACAAACAATATCATCTCCATTATAACCATAGAAAGATGAACACAATCATTACATCAACATAGGCTTCATTCTATTATATTCATAAGCTATGTTAAAGATTATAGTGATTCCAAAATTATAATGATAAACAACTTGTCAACAATAACACAAAGTAGAACAAGGGGGTATTTATACTTGGTAGACACTAACCATTCAGTTATAAAAGTAAATACAAACATGATGACTCACCAATGATCATTAATAAAATTGAGTCATGGTAAGCCATTTAAAATAAATTCCTAAGGACTTTGCCTAATACCCCCTATATTCTCTCTTTATGATAGATACTCATCACTGAGCACTTATATTCCCATAGGCCGGTGTTGGATTTGTGCTTGACTTAGTGTTTTCTAACATTCCTATGAACCGCTCCATAATCATCTCTACTTTTTGCACTTTCCCCAAGTATTCCACTAATATATGATTCCTACATTATTGGGTTCTCTATTTATCATGTTTCTTTGATCCATGAGACTTTCCTCTTCCACAACATGGTCTTCCACTCTATGTCTCTCCCACATTACTTATCATCAAAAGTACTTAGCCAAAATATTCTTTAAAATTAGGGCCAAACATAATCCCCTTTAATCTAAGCTTCCTTCTTAGGAGTTTTAATGAACAAAGGTCCCTTGATTAGGAACAAACCAATATGGCCAACTAAGTGAGATCAATACATCAAAACCTAGTAGACAAAAACCTGGGGGAGGTTTCCTGAGAACCTCCTTTTAGGAGAGGTTGAGTCAATTTACACCTAGCTTGCATGTTGGAGTGTGCCAAAATGCATGTCAAAACCTCTTGGACTAATAAAACTAATTCTAAAATCAACAATCAAGAGTTTAAATTGGCATCATACTCAATAAAAAGTAATGCATATATAAATAATATTCATATACTTTCCTAGACTAGGGCGCTTGAACAAACACTTAGTTCTAAACTCATCCTTAGTCTTGTATCTAACTCTAAACTATTCATTCATCACTTAACTAATAAAAGAAAAAGAAGTTGGTGTAAATTGAAAATAAATAATATCAACTCCATTATGACCATATAAAGATGAACACAAGCATTATATCAACACAAGATTCCTTATATTACATTCATAAGTTATGCCAAAGATTATAGTGATTATAAAATTATAATGATAAACAACTCTTTAACAACAACACAAAGCATAACAAGGGGGTATTTATACTTTGTATACCCCAACCATTCATTTATATAATTAAATACAAATAGGATGACTTGCGAAAGATCATTAATAGAATTGAGTCGTGGTAAGCCATTCACAATAAATTCCTTAGGATTGGGCCTAACTCCCCCTAAATTCTCTCTCTATGCTAGATCCTTGTTGTAGAGAACTTATCTTCCTATAGGCTGGTGCTAGATTTGTGCTTGAATTAGTATTTTCTAATGTTCCTATGAACCACTCCATAATTGTCTCCAATTTTCACACTTTTCCCAAGTCTTCTGATAAAGCCAAATCCTATGTTCTTGGGTTCCTTGTGTATCATGTTTTTTTGATCCACGAGACTTGCCTCTTCCGTGCCATGGTATTCCACGTCATGCATCTCCTATGTCACTTGTCATCAAAATTACTTAGCCAAAATTTTCTTCAAAATTGGGGCCCAACATAACCCCCTTTAATCTAAGCTTCCTTCTTATGAGTGTTAACCAACAAAGGCCCCTTGATCAGGAACAAACCACAATGGCTAACTGAGTGAGATAAATATGCTGAGACCTGGAAGACAAAGACCTTAGGGAAGTTTATTGAGAACTCCTTTTATGATAGGTTAGGTTTGTATTCACCTAGAATTCATGTTAGAGTGTGCCAAAACACATGTCAACTCCTCCTAGACTAATAAAACTAATTCTAACATTAACAATCAAACTTGCTAAAATTGGCATCATACTCAACAAAAAGTAATGCATATATAGATAGTATTTAATAAAGAATATATGCCACATGATGATTCATATATGATACTAATATTTATACAAGGAAATTTAAATATGGAATAATGGTTGAACATGGATCAAAATTGAATCTATGTAAATGAGAAATTTATTTTTACCCTTGGTCTTAGCTTGGATGACCTGGCATATACTTCCTCAGTTATTTTGGAATATGATGGTATTGAAAAAAAACCCATTGGCTGCATTATTTTATCATTTTAAGTGGGACCAAATATAATTCAAACCATATTTCATGTAGTGCCTACTATTAGATCATACAATATTTTACTTAGACTACCATATATATATCAAGTGAAAGAAATGCCATCTACAATACATCAATGTTTAAACTTTGGACATCAAGGTTAAGTAGTTAAAATTAAAAGAGATATAAATTTTGTAAATGAACCAAACAATAATGAAGTGAAATATATAAAAACATTTCAAGAATAATTACAACCTATACAAAAATAAAGGTGCATAAAATAAAAAAGAAATTATTAACTTCAATAAGGGTGAAATCATAAATAAAATTGCATACCATAATGATAAATCACACATGAGAGTCATTATCTATATATTGAATCATATTTCACATAAATTTATGATGATGACTTGTTATCTTTAGATTCATGAGTCCATACACATACTACTAGTATTTTTTATGCTTCAAATGTCATATCTTATTATGAATCTTCAAGACATATTGGTGTTATTGATTATAAATAATCTATATTTGATATGACATATTAGACTAATTTATTTAAGGTTATATATATTATATTTTTGTTCAATTATATCCCATATGACATGTTATTTTAGTACTCATTATTATATTTTATTGCTCTTTATTTTTATGCAATTTTCACTTTGTGATTGTTTTAGTCCCCACACACATAATATCTGTGCTTATCTCTTTTAGAATATGGTGTGACTAAGGCATTGGACATATTTTTCCTACTATGTATCCTCCATTTAGATTGTGAAATCATGTTATCCCACTTTATTAGCATCATGTTCTCCACCACTAACTTGCATTACTTCTTATATAGCTTTATATACTAATTAAATGTAGTTTGTGTGATGGCATAATGTGTTATAGGTGGCATCACCACCTCTCACCCTTGTGTCATTATATATTCTTGTGATAGTACCTAATAATTGATATTAGTTATCTATGCGAGTACTCATGCATTTACCTTAATGTTTTCTATGTTTTCTTATGTTAACCCTATGCTTGCATTATTTGCTCTCCCTAAAGAATCTAGATATGATGCCTTGACATTGTTAACTAGATAGAATAAGTAGGCATGCCAAATTTATTTGAAATTATCCCACTTGAACATCCCAAGGATGTCCTCTAGAATATATTGGCCCAGTCACCTTATCATGGCATCAATCATATTGGTCTAGTAATTGATGACCATTATTTCACATTACATAAATATTAATTCACAAATCACCCTCAACATTAAATTGAGGATAAGAAATGAAATGTTTGATTTTGTTACTTGGATATTATTGCTTCTATTTGGTATCAATATTCACATGAAGTGGATAAACCATTAGAAAATGCTCCTTTATCCCCTTAGCTTCCTTACCTCCCTATTTTAGGGCTTTCCATCATTATATATTCCCTCATTAGTCTCATAGCCCTCTAAATATTATCTCCCTTGCCTCCATGTATCACATATCTTAGTGGAAATAATGGTGTGGGATAAAACCCAACCACCATATCTGCTAACCTTTTATATCTCCTACATCATTGACCCATGGGTTTGGAGGATCATCTGTCTCCACCTCATCATTAATGTGCTCTAGTTCCCCAAGATGAGGTCTCTCTCTCTCTCTCTCTCTCTCTCTCTATCTTTATCTCTCTCTCTACCCCCCTCCCCCCTCCCTCTCCCTCTCTCCCTCTCTCCTAACATTTGAGGGAATGTTTATGACCTCCTATAAATAGTTATGTCTAGATGTATGTGTTGTACCCTATCAAATTATGTATATACTTGATCATACTAGAATATATCAATTTTACCACCATATTACCCATGGTAAAATTTGATCACCCTAATTAGTTGTATTTATGGTGCATCCTTCACCTAACCTCAATAACATGTAGGTGATGTATTTCTCTTAGATGGAATATATTTCTCTATTTCAATAAGTAATGTCCTCCTAATTCTAGCTCTTGGGTCTAGTGTAACCTATCTCTATGCATATGGTATAAATATATCCTTTAAAGAGAGTGGAAGCCAATATGCCTAACCAATATTAGGTACTCATATTCCAAAACTTGTAGGAGTGTGCTAACCACTACTCTATTTCCTAGTGTCTCAGAGTGAATATGTATAGGTCTATATATAGGCATGTTATCACGCACCATCCACATACATATATTGTCCTCCCAACCTCAATGTTATATATAACTAGATAGAGAACACATGTTTATCATACCCATATTTTGTCTATTAAGATGAAAAAATATTAGTTGTATGAGCATGTACTTACACAACTAGGGTACATTTCTATTCACTATCTCCTTGCAGGACCGCCCCTCCAATATCCTACCCCTTTGGGTCCCTTCCCATATAGTAGCTACAAATTATTATTATTTTAACATGAATAACCCCATATAATGTTACTTTACTCCCTATGATGGGTATCCTCAATATCCTTGAGACATCCGATAAATTAATGTCATCTCATTAGTTGAAAAACCAAAACTACATGTATTTTTGTTTTACCAAAATGCCAAAGAAATGAGAACAATTGAGTCATATTACATCGTGGTTAGGAGTGCACCATGGTATAATACAATTGAATCAACATGCACCTAGTATACCTATTTTAGCCCAAGTGCATGTATGGTTTTTATCATTCATCCATGAGAAAACTCCTACATGTGTTTGGAAGCCTACTTAATAGTAATTCAAGATGACAATCAACCATTTTCATTAAATTTTTCATGTACTAGTAGTAAATTTACATTTCAAACAATATTCTTCATTTATTAGTAGTATATTTCAATTTTAGTAGTTAAAAATAAAAGTCTATGTTTTTATCTATGAGACATATAGACTTTACACATAACTATATGGTGCTCAACCATAATTACGTTGTTTCTTGCCAAAACTATATGATTCATTCCAAACTCACAAATTTTTTCTTGGAAGTGTAGGGTTCTAATTTTATTACCAAAAAAATTTACCCTTTATTTTATTACTTTTTGAATTTAAGGGAATAAAGGCAAAATCTTGGCTTTAGATTGCTCATTGGGGATGCGATGTCAACTTTAAAGTGGAACCTCAAATCTAGTCTAGTATTTAAGCCTTTTGATCTCATCTCTTAGGCATGATTTATCCCTATTTGAGATAAGTTTGTAAAAAATGTGAGGTAAGAATGAAGGTAAGGTTGTAATTTAAAGTTGAGGTTATACCTTATATACCATGGAGGAAAAAGTATCTAATTTTAAGTTTTTAAATTTCTTTTCCTAAGTTACTATGCTAATGATTTTATCGGTTTATCTGGAATTTCCATGATTTTTTTTTATCAAGATCTAATTATCACTATGGTCTCCCCTTCACAATATTGAGGGGGAAATCATCTTCTATATTTATATATTTTTATACTTTGATCACTCTTGATGATAGTGCAAGTAAGATTACACACAATATTTAGGATTTGGAGGCCTGATGTAGATAGGGTACCTCAATCCACTTGTAATTGACCTGCCAACCTCTCTTTTCCAATATGAATTGAATTGATTTGAGTCTAAGACATGGTCATGACTACATTTTTATATGATCATGTATCACGTTTTCAACACTTCATATTTTTCCTATTATTATTATTATTATTATTTTACTAGTGTCTATGTAGAAGAGCACATTTTGCAAGATTTGACATAGGTTTTGGAGCACAATAACAATTAGGGCGTACACACTCACGTAGATTTGATATGTTGGATATTCAAATCACCATAAAACTAGGTATATTATTTATAGTTTGTACTTTATTGATTTCAAAATATTATTGATTGTTTAAGAATTTACTTGCATGCACATGTTTTATACATGTTTTAAGGGGTTCAAGTTTATATTTTTAAGATAAAAGAGTGTGGATGTCAATTCCACAACATAAATTATGGGATTTTCTCCTTCCATTTGAATTTCAGTTCACTATTATGATAAAATTGACTTTAAAAACTATTACCAATTTTGGCAATCGAGATAACTTCTTTGAACTACATGGGTAAGCTTGTTTATTTTACTTTGATATGTCTGCTCACACACACCTCAAATTTTGGAATTATATAGATACCTAATTTTGGTTCATGGGTAGTTTTAGTTATAGAATTGCATTATTTTAGGGTACTTATGCAATTATGACTTTTTAGTTTAGATTTAGCTATTATTTACACATTTTTTGAAGGTTCATCATGGATGTCTAGGTTTTTATTAATTTTCTCTCTCTCCCATTTTTATCTCCTCCCTTATTATTATTCTACGAGTTTGTTTATTTTTCTTAGAACCATATAGTGTAAGGTCCTATGACACAGTCACATTGATTGTATTGTTATGGGTTTGTCAATGCTTTGTGTTAGTTTGAGGGGCACCCTTTTCATGTGGTATTGATATTTTTAATCTATTAGGCATAAATTTACATGAAAATTTGGTCTAAATTTGAATTTAAAGGGTCAATAAATTATCATGTGCATTAGTGCATATAGGAAATGAATCATACATGTGATGAATGAGTGATAAGTGAATTTTTAAAGTAAGATTAAAGCATTTATTGAAGATGAATATCATGTCATAGAATAATTATAATATTTAGAATAAATTTGAATAAATATTTTAAACATTTATTTTTATTATGTCACTTGTTCATACTAGTATGAAAAATCATAGGATTAGGGTTTACTTCCAAGAATTGCTTAATAAAATCCATTAAGTGATATTTTCCAAATTTTCTATAGATTAGGGACCTGGTAATAATAGAGGGATAAAATAATACCCTACCAATTCTCCCATTTTATTGGTCTATGTTAAGTTGTTAGGGTTATGGAGAAGAAGATAAATATCACAACAATCTATGTAAAATTCAAGAAAAGAAAACCAAGTTTTTAGAGCCGTGGAACAAGAAAACATGGTTACAAAATTAGATTTTAGAAATTCATAATTTACCAAAACCATTACCTAATGGTATTGGGAGTGGGAAATGATGTTTTTAGAAGTGTGTACTCAGAAAATATATTTTAGTTTATCCTATATTTTTTTGGGTCTTATTCACCTCATCCCCTTGACTTGTTTTCTATTTTCTATTTCTAACCACTGTGCCCAGATTCATGAAAAAAAAAATTATTTTAAAAATCACTATTTTATTTTATTAATGATTTTCTAATATTATAAATTTTAATTAGTTTGATTTATTATTTTATTTGATTAAAACTAATTAGGCCTAGTTACATTGTGTATGTATAGATATATTAAATTTGTGTAAAGATACTTTTCCCATATCACATTTTGGAATAATGAATTTTTTTACCTATACAATAATGAGCTATTTTTTAAAATAATTAATTTTTTGTCCCCAAAAATAAGAACTGAAAAAAAATTTAGTAAAGGCTTTTGTAGTGAAAAATATGTCACCCATTGAAGTTGGAGAACTAAATAAAAGCAGGCATAACCAATAACAAAAAATAAAATTATATGGGGTGTAAGATTACTTGTCATAACAAAACCATCTCATGGTATTAAAAAATATCCAAAAAAATGGCCCAGGTAGGAAAAACATGTGCGAGGACAATTTAGGATGGACACATATATGAATTTGAGTGATAGGGCATGTCGACCTTGGAAGGATGGTCATACAATCTTGGACAAGGTTGGTGGTTGTGTACTAGTTCAATGGCCCTATATTTTTTCTAATGAAATAGAGCTTATAATATTATTATAAATAAAAAATATACAATATTATTCACAAAAAAGGTGGTAAAGGTAATGCCAACAATGTCACACTAAGCCAAGCCTAGGAATCAAAAGGCCCAAGGTCACAAAAATAACAAAAAAACTAGGCCAAACCTAAAGAAATATATAATACATCAAAAAAGGGAAACTTAAGTATTAATAGCATATAAAATAGTTGAGGGTGTGTCATTGTTAGGAAGACCCCACGTAGAGCCAAGAAGGTATTTTATGTCATCTACGGGGTCCCATTCAGCATCAGTATCCTCTTGTTCAACAATATCTTTTTCTTCAGGAGCATGTGGGGGAAAAATGGATAAATTAAGCCATAAAAAGCTTTTATCAAATTTTTAAAGAGAACCATCCTAGAAGCTACCAGATTGGAATTTCCCTTAGCACCAAGCAACTAGAGACAGAGAGCCCCACCCATGACCATGTTGAGGTGGTTAAGGTAGAGAGCCCTAGACAAAACATCGGTACACATGGGGAGATACCCAACCAACCTATTGATTTAGAGGGAGGAGTGACATTGTTGTGAATAACCAAAAGCCTAAGAATGGTGATGAGGTCAATTATAGTGAGAGACACCCCTATAAGGGACACCCCCACTTCGATGTGGGGTGTCCCTAGGCAACGAAGGTGACATGTGAGTAATGGTACAAGGTGCATCACCTAAGTGATGGAAGAGTCATTTTAGGTAGTCAATTTATTTAACCACTTTGTTTGTTTTCACTTGTATCTATAAAATAACATTAGAACTAATGGTAGCTTTATCATAAGTAGAAAATTGAGAGCATAATTATTAAAAAATAATGCTAAATTATGCTCTTTCCATAGCTAGTATAAAATTCACATTTTGAAATCATGCCAAATTTAGGTGTACTAGGGAGGTAGACTAGGATTATGTCCAAAAAAAATATGGCACTGGCTAAAGGGAATTGAGTGGAGGTGCTAGAAAAAGTATTGAATCCATGTCTAGGCATGCTAGGCCTTAAGGGAATACAAAGAAAGGTGCATAATGGTTTTAAGGTGGTAATAAAAAGGATAATTGGATAGATAAATGTTGGATAAGACTTCTACCAATCACCAGACCTTGATAAAGCAAACACCAAGTGAAATGTGTAATATTGGGTTCAATACAAGCTAACCAAATAGTGTGGAAGCACTTCCCCTAGATAGAAGGGGAGGAATGGATGATCCACCTTTAGTTGAGCTTATCCACCATAAGAAAGTGTGAAGAGAGCCATTCATATCATTTTATAGATATTAAATGACATATAATTATAGAAAGGAATCTCTTTATACCATTTTCAATCCTTCCACTAAGGATAAGCAGAGTTGACAGAGATCTTGTGAAAAAATTCCATAGGCACTGCTACCACAATATCATCATAAGAATATTTATCATCCAGAGAAAGTTTTAATTTAGCCTAAAAATAATTCTAAGGGATCTAAAAATAAGACTCTTTACAAAAAAGGTCTTGCACAGTGTGGATTCCTCATCTTACATGGTGCGAATTCCTCTATGGTAAAACCTAAGTGCGTAAATCCAAGGCACTTTTACAAGATGTACTGCATGTATGCTGATGTTAGGAGAACACCATAGAGATTATTGGTTGATGGGAATACCATCCCTGAATCTTGATCCATTATAAAATAACCAAGGTTTCATTTTTTCCTAGGCTTTCTAGATACTCTTAATGACAAACATGCCCACCACTTTGATCGGTGTGACAAGGGTAAGGAGATTGGGAAAACCAGGTCATTTCTAAACCATTTAGCCATAGGGGGACCCGTGAGTGATGAAATTATTAATAAGAGTATTTCAATCTTTTTTTCCCTCCACTATGTGAATAATCCATTTAACACATAGAGCAAAGGCTTATAGAGAGATATTAATGAGGCCCATACCTCCAACCTCATGAGGAAGACAACAATAATCCTAGGTAACTCTGTGAAAGCTCTTACCCGTGGAGTAATTGGCCTAAATGAAATCTTGTAGAATTTTTTTGAGCTTGTGAATAGCCTATTTGGTGGGAAACCAACAAGAAGAATAGTACACATGGGTGGCAACAAGAACTTTTGAGCTTATTTGGAATTTCCTAGCCAAGGAAAGTAGCTTGGTGATCCAATAAAAGAGTTTTTATCAACACAATTCACCATGTACTACCATAATTAAGAGGGAAAGACTTGGAAGGTAAAGGGAATTCTTAAAAATTTAAAAATATCATCATGTTGTAGCCAGTGCCAATTATATTGTACCATCTAGGCAGGTTGGGGAAGAAAGGATTACCTATAACACTACATTTTACACCATTGAATGGCAGAACTAGAGGCAGGACAAAAGAGCTCCAGGTAGTGCATAACATTGGCCAAAAATTCCTATTCCTTGATGACCATAAGGAATGAGTCATCAACAAAGTGCCAATTGAGAAGTTGTTGGGGTTATTCTGAAGGAAGGGATATGCCACACACAAGGTCTTATGATTGAGCATTAGCCAAAAGATAACCAAAGCCTTTTATGGTGATAACATACAGGGTCAAGGCCAAGGGGTAGCCTTATTTGATGGATCTGAATATATCAAAAGGTTTTGAGTTGTCTCCATTAATAGAAAGGAAAGCCAAGGCATCAAAAAATAATATACAGATAGATTGAATGAGTGGGACCAAAACCCAAAGCTTGTAACATAGCCAAGATGAATGGCCACTCAATGTGATCATAGGATTTTTCAAAATAAATTTTAATGAATAAATCCTTTTGGTGAGATTGATGAACCCATTCCATGCCTTCCCACACTGTAATAAAATTATCCAAAATATAGTGGCCTTGAATGAAGCCTATCTTCTCAATCTAGATGATCAAAGGCAACATATGTCTAAGGCAAAGTGCCAAAGCCTTGGTGATGATTTTTTAATCAATGTTAAGCAAAGTGATAGGATGCCAATTATAGATGAGCTCAGGGTCACTAGACTTCAAGATGAATTTGATATGCCCTTTACTGATGGCTAAGCCCAAGGTCTAAAAGTGGAAGGCTTCGAGGTAGACCTAGTGAAGGTTATCCCTAATAATATCCCACATTTTCTTATAAAACTTGAAAGGGAAGCCATCACATCTTAGGGATTTATTATTAGCCATTTACATCATAGATTTAAATAAATCCTCCATATAAAGTGTATACACATAATATATTTAAACTTGATAAATTATTGATGCTTTCTCTCTTCCAATAACTTATCGAGTCTCAATCTTTTTGAGTACATGCCTTAAAGGGTGCATTGGGAAAGGGGTGGGTAGACCATTGGTGCTTCACAAGATTGTTATTCCTTATACCACTACTTGAAACCAAGACAAACCTCTCCTATACATTTCCCTAGGCTTTGACACCTCCCTTACACACTCCTCCAATCAATTTATCACCTCAAATATCCCCTACCTAAGCCAAAATTTATTTTTGTCATTTACTAAACAAAGTCAGCTTAGGCTGACCTTGTTCTTAAAATATAAGCATGTTACAAGATTAGTTTGGCCCCAACCAACCTAGTCCAGGACCTAACTAATTTATTTATTAAAAAACATGGTCGATTAGGCCTACTCTATTAGGTAAAGCTTTAGAAGAGTTTAAGGTTATATCCTGATATATAAACACATCATTTTCACCATTTTCATTTGAGATAAATATAGTTAATCATTTATTTGTGCATCTACTTATCCACCATTCTACTTGAGGAGCCATTGCTTAGGGTTTCATATACACTTGGAGAGAAGAATATTGTCTTGTGAGAGAAGTATTTTGGATGCATAGGAGAAGTCATGTAGCCTAGAGATGACCTATCTTTGTTATCCTTACAAACTACAATAACCTCTTACAAAACACCATTGACCAAGGGAGAGATTAAGGCTCAACGGATTCATATTCAAGGTAAGTATTCTTAAGTGTTGATCTTATTTATTAAGTAGATAAAGTTTCATGTGTTAACTAATGAATATGTTTTTCTCTCTATGCATTAGGATTAACTTTGCATTGACTTGAATAGAGTTCTTCTTTGCATGTTCACTTTTATGTTTATTACCCCCATTATGTGCCAAAAGCTTTGGTGAGCACTACATTATATTTGTTTTACTTTGTCATTTATTTTCATAAGAAAACATAGGACTTAGCTAGGGTTATTGTGTGGTATTGATTGACTAGAGGCTTTGGAACCCCCTTTAGTGATATTGTGTGTTAATAGACCCCTTAGTTCTTGTAGATCCATATTGGTTATGATCTTGATTGTCTTAATGTACCAACACGTAGAAGGGCTAGTGTGATTTATCTTCTCCAAGATAGGATTGATTTGTAGATTAGCTTCACTTTCCTTTGTATACATTTTGGTGAACCCAATGTAAACTAACCCTTGCAGGTTTTCTTTCACACCTTCATTTATTATTTATTTTATTTTTACATCACTGGATCAAGTCTATTGACTCAATGTAACATTCAATGTGCAAGTTTAACACAATCATTCTGATTGAATTTATATTTCTTTGTGTAGGTCATCATCAACCATAAGTGACTAGATTGATTGGCTTGACTCAATTCCTTCCTTTACATATAGGTTTTCAAACTTAGTAAACCTAGTCAACTCTGTTAGTAGACTAAAAATCTTCATTTGCATGACAAAACATAAAAACAACAAATTTAACATCTTCAAAACCATTAGGTTCATTCTCACCATCTTAATTATTTATTTTCTTCATTATAGTCTTATTTTTCATAGTTTTCAGTCTATAAAATCGTAACCCTATAGTGAACTAGGTCGACTGGATCGATATAGTTCTGTAGCTTGCTTTCTTACCTAGGAGACTTGATCAACTCATTTAACTATGTCTCTTTGGATCTTAATTAAATAAACAACATCGACCCAATTGATTTTATTTTTTACTATTTGCATACTTGGTCGTCTGAACTGACCTGTACTATTCAAGAAAAAGAATTAACTCATCTTATTAGTAATTAATTCACTTTTCATTTTGTTTCTTGATTACTTAGAGTAACACACATAAAATAAATAGGAAGTTTTAATATATTGATTTAGTCACATTAATTTTTTTCTATTCATACATTTCCAAACCACATAACATCAACAATCATTAAACAAATTCTACACAAGGTATACCTACTTGAATTTCATCACCAAGGGGAAATTGACTCAATTTTTTGGCCAAGTATAAATACATGGTTGATGGTCTATATTGGCAAAGCACATAACACCCTTATCACTGTAAGATTTTCAAGTGAGGGGGTAGGCCCCAATACCAAGCCAGTACCATCACCAATTTAAATCCCTTTCAACCTTAACTACCTGAAACCATTTGTAGATTGACTTTTTAGTTATTTTTTATATCCAATCTCTTTCACATTTATTTTATAAAATTTATAATTTAAAATATTAAAAAATGACCATATAGATTAGCATTTCTATTTTATTTTCTTGCTCTATGATAATTGTATGTTGTATTACAAAAATTGTATCAGCTAGCATTGGTGCAAGGTTTGTGTTATGTGTTACAATTGGATCGATTGGTTTGACCTAGTTGCATGTGTGTTTATTTCAAATATTCTACCAAATAAAACTACATCATTTAGAATCATATCTATCAAAACTTGTCTCTACCCTAAGAACACAATCAACCAACTTGACTGTGTCTCCTATAATTTTTATTTCTATAGGACACAATCATCCTATTTTGACCCAGTCTCTCACATGCTAGTCAGTCTTGTTTTCCATAGAAAATAGTCATTATGCTCAATCCAATCTCTCATAAGTTGGTCTTTAATGATTCCCCATAGAACTCAATCGATTGATGTAACTGTGTTTTTTTTTAAATTTTTCTATTAACCTTCCCTCCAAACTCTATTGACCTAGTCGACTCTGTACCTCTTGGTTGATACTATTCTATATCTAGTTATCTTTGCTCCTATTTTTCACCTTTATTATTTGATCTTATATTATCATCCCAAGCATCATAAAATCCCCTACTAGAATATTTTTTAACAACCTTAATCCATTTATAAGATATATGGGATGTTCTTTCCTTCTTACCCTTACTACCCAAGAGGATTCTCACTACTGGTTCACTTTTTCTCACCCCTCATCTTTTGACTACAATATGGTCCAAATTACACCAATCGATGACACTGATAGATCAAATCCATTTCACACTTCTCAAGACAATAATCTCTCTAAAGCACCTTAATACACTATATGGGTAATTAACACAAGCTTAACTTTATATTAAATTCTCCTTAAACTTGGCACTAGTAAAGGAGAATTGATCTTGGTTGTGGTAGACCAATAAATCTTGTTTGTTATGTTGGATCTGAGTATTCAAGGAGATTTTATATGTGGAGTATTTATGTTTAACATCATTCTCTAAAATTTGGCCCTTTTACTCTCAGATTTAAAAGAGTTATATTTAGGATCACTTGATCAACGAATGCACATGATGGAGTGATCTCATTAGTCGAGCAAGTGTACATCATAATGAAAATACTAATAAATTAAATATTTCATAGAAGAATATTACAAAGGAATGAGAGAAAATAATGAAATACTTTATATTATCATAAATTGTGAATTGATTATACAAAGGTTCAAAGTTCACAACTCTCACAGCTCTCAAAGCTATCACAACTTATAACTAAGTAACTCAAACAATCCACAATATATTGCATTGGAACTACATTACCTTACATTAGAAATATGAAGGGAGATAGGTACATATATAGGTTAGAGAGGGAAATATACCATACATTATAGTGAAGGTGGGACTAATCTTCCCAACTAACCCAAATGACCTCTAAAGCCCTAAGTAAACTAATACAACTATGTAGGAAAAACCCAGTGGGAAAAAGGCCTACAAAACACCCATCATAAGCAAAGCTTAGGTGGGTGATGATATAAAAAATGAATCATTTAAATGAGGCCTGATGAGGTACTCAAGTAAAATGCAATCCCCTCCCAAAAGAGAGTATGCCCCGTAGAATAAAGAGAGAAAGAAAGAAGTGAAGAGGCTATAAGCCCCCCTTGAAGATAATGAAGTAATCAATACTCCAAGTAAAACTCATAAAATAATGAAGGTCGATGATGAGATCCTCTACTTGAAGACTTTAGAAGCTCCATCCACATCAAATAATGTTTCTTCCCTTTGACAAATGAAGAACCTGATATGTGTACTGAAAGTATGCCTATTCCATGATAGAAGATGAAAGCAATAGTATGAAGATCTCTAAATATGGTCCAAATCATATTTGTGGCATAGGTCTGGCAAGAATGTGTATAGAATTTGAAAGGAATACCACTAAAGTAAACCAGTGAGAAGAATGACATGAAACATTCACTAAAAGAATGTCCATATGAAGAGTGGAACATGACTTACCAACTGAAGAAATAAAGTCCACAAGAAGAGATGATTAATTGATGCTCAGGTGTACTCATAATGTAAATAGTGGAGTCCTTCGAAGTGCAAGGTTGTGAAGGCTTTGGAAGAGTAATAATCAACACAAGAGTGAAAGTAGAATCTATAATAGGACAACTAAGGTCTGGTAGAATCTAATCCTATAGTGGGGGCTTGACAGAAGGAAGAGCACTAACCACCATGGATGTATCATCACAAGAAATAAAATCATGGGGAGGTGAGAGTACAATTATCTATAAAAAGATGATAAGAAGTGGAGGAGGAGGAGTGATGTAAGTCTTAGTAAGATCTTTGAAAAAAGACTGTAGGATGATCCAAATGGTGCATAGACACTCCGTATGTTCCACATGGCAATGAAGATCCATGGAAACATGTAGTAATGAAGTGGAAAGAACCTTGTCATAAGTATTATCCCACTTATCAAACAAAATAGGATCAGTGGGTATAAGAATATGTCCATATAAGAATGGAATATGATTTTTGTGTGTGAGCTAGTGTTTCATGTAAGCACACCATGAAGCATAGTTGTCCTTCCCAAGAAGGATCACTAGAGATAAAATAACACTCCTCCTATGGAGTCTCTCAAATGGGGTCAACATGACCACAACTAAGAGAAAAAGTGCACACTCTAGAAATAAACTTTGGACAACACCAAAAATGAGTCCAATCAAATGAGAGTAATAAGTGCACAAGTGACAATAGATGCTCAAATGGACATTAGGCATTTCTAAAAATGCATCTAAGAATACAAGAGTAATATATGCAAGTAGTAACTAAATGGGCATAGGTAACAATTATGAATAACTGAATGTGTACAAGAGAGAATGTAGGGTCCACAACAACCCCCCCAAGACAATTAGGTAACACCACCAAATTTTGGCACTTTATAAATTAGTACATTTTACAAGGAAAATTGGCCCAATCCATGGGAAATAAAAAAATAAATACTTTTACAAAATATTATACTCAATTTTGAGTTACCATTTGGAAGATATTAACAATATAATTTTCCATAAATAGGCTTATTGACTAAAAACTTGCACTTAAAACTTAATAAAATACCCTTGGGTGAGGTAAATTATTCCTTCAAACCACTTGTTGGAACTAGAATTTCACCATGAACTTAAAAAAGTCAACATAAGTGAAAATTAAGTTTTTCAGTTACCTTGAGATGTGTGCAAGTAAGTTTGACTTCCTCTTTAAGCAAAAATTATAGCTAGTAAGGCAAAATAAATGAAGTGCCAGTGGTGTAAAGAGGAAATAAGGTGGAGTATAGGTGTCTTAACCTAGTTGGGCCCTCAAAGAGTCTTCTCCAATACATGTGTGGAAGTTAGCAAAGACCATAAAAAATAATGTAGGTGGCTCCACTTAGATAAGACATCGAGCTAAGAAAACAAAATGTATAAATTAGTGAAAAATCCACCAATCTACATGTAGACCATAGAGGAAATACATGCTTGATAAATATAGACTATCTCTCCTTCATCAAATCCTCCATGTAGCACAAAACTCAACATTGATTTTACTATAACATTCATTAATTATTTCAATGCCAACGTAGATCTGATATGTGAAACACTAGGCAAGAAAAAATGCTACAAACTGAAGATGCCACTTGTAGATCCAATGCTACAATGTAGATCTTAGGCCAAAAGCGATGCCAAAAAGGATGTGGGCTATGAATACCTACACGTAGGTCTTACCTTTCAGTGCCAACAACATAGCATTTGCTTGAAAACCTTTTGATGTCTCAACACTTGCCCAATAGATTTACATAATGAAATTGGGTATGAGCTGTCAAAGAAGTCTACTTGTAGATGTTTGATAGTTTTTACTGCATACACACCATGTAACTATGAAGAGCAGCCTTTGAGTGGGAAAAAATATGCATAGAGATTAGGTATGCAGGTTTCTACATTTCCTTTTTTTTTACGGATCTACCAAAATACATCATCATGACTATGTTAACACCTCTCAAAAGAAACAAGTTACCAAGATTTCTTCCTCTAAACATCCAAAAATGTTTTCTACCTCCAACCCACAAACATTCAAATGAGGATATATGCATAATTAATGCTAACTATGACCAATATTATACCATTTCTCAATATGTGAATGCAGTTAAAGTCAATTATCGATGTGAACCCAACCATAAAGATCCCATCACTAAGCCAAAAAAACCATCACTTGATGAAAAATTTCTCAAAGACACCACTAGCACTACCAAACCTTATAACACAAATGAGGATACACTTTCACAACCATAACATAAAATTACCTCTCTTCCTACCAAAAACATCTTACCCTCCAAGACTCATTTTGGTTCTTCATCTTCTAAATTTCATTAGAATTTCTCAAAAGATCTCAACTTCATGCCTTGTAAAATAACCCTCATGGAGTTAGTTCATACTTCTTCATATCACTACAAATTCTTAAGGAAATAGTTACAAAACATTGAAGAACCACCCTCCCTTGAAGTTGAACAACCTCCTCAAGATCTTGCTCTGACAGAAGTACATACTATTGAAATTATTTGTACTTCTAAGCTTTCTATAGAATTCCTTGAAGAAGATATGATTAATGTTGAAATTATTTTTTCGAGCTGATGATCCACCTCTTTTCATTAAAATCACAATCAACACCACCATTATTAGAAAATTCTTACTTGATGAAGGGTCAGGAATTAATGTTACGTCCCTTTAGTTAATTCAATAACTTGGTTATACCAAATATCACCTTAAGAAAACTCATCTCACATGTCAAGGATTTTATATTACCAATAAAAAACCACTTGGTTGTATTTGGCTCCCCCTCACTATTGGACCCAAAACCATACGTACCAAGCTCATGGTCCTTGATTTACCATTATCTTATAATATACTTCTAGGTCATCCATGGACACATCACATTAGGGTTATTGCCTCTTTAGGTACTCAATGTATCAAATTCGTCCATAATGGTAAATGTTATAAAAATGAGGCTAATCCTAATCCATGGATTATTCAACTACCCAACCCCAAATCTCAGTAATGGATTCCTACTGTTCCATGAATTACAATGCACCTCTACTTGAATTCATTAACATGAATCTAGATTTACAAGTCATTCTTACTGATTCTAATGATGATGAACCAAATGACTTATAAAACACTTGAAATAATACTAATTTACCTCATTATATTTTGGAGTGGCTTCCTCCCTCTTTGTTATCACGTAATCGTAGCATCGCTCTAGTTGATGAGATCACTAAACTAACTCCTCCATATAATGCACATGAAACTTATTACACATAAGATGACTTCAAATGTAATGAATATAGAGTGGTAAAATTATTTCAAGATCCTTTAACAACATCACCTCATAAATTTAATGATCTAGGTGTATCTACTTTTGACATTCCTTTAGAGACAAATGCATGTATTATTTCCCACACGTATGATGACAATTATATCATGTCTCAAGCTCAATCATGGGACTTAGATGTACAACACTATAAAAAAACATTATCCAAAATACATGCCTTTAACTATGATGTGCATGTTATTCATACATCAACTGATAGTGAATCAGAACATGAAGGTCGTGTATCTCCCATTAATCCTCCACTTCTCGATACCCCTTGAGTAGTTGAACAAATCTTACCTTTATAAATTATGGAAATTTTGGAACCATATATAACTTCTATATCACTAACCAATATACCCACTCTCATTCCTTCCCATAATACTATAAATATCATTGAGGATATTCACCACACTTCAACCAAACCACCATCTAAAACATAACATAATACACCTATTACCAATCTGGTTGACTCCAATCAACCTCAATCAACAATTCCACCTACACCCAAAATTACCCTTGACGCTAAGGCCATAGATGTATGAAAAATACATTTTGAATATGATCGCCATGGTAGTAAAATCATTAATCTTGAAGTATATGTGGAATACTATGGACCCTTATCCACTCTCCCTAGTGATGAAGCCATACTTGAGTTACTTCGTGCTAGAGAACCTTAACTTCTATGATAACATCATAAACTTGGAAACTTCAAATGGAATTCTCCTCACTTTAACAACTTCATTTCTAATGTGGACCCTAAAACAAATTCTATTTGTTCCCTTCCTAATGTTTCATATCATTTCCAGGATGGAAATGCTAAGCTCATTTAAGAAACAACACAAATAGAACATGGTACACTATCATGTCCTAGAACCATCACTGTCTCTAAATAACTCATGCCAATAGAACATGATGACTATAACTTATTATTTGATAAGTCTCATGAAACCTTTACTTGGTCATATGAGGATATGCTAGGTATCAATCCTATTATCATTTTACATAACATCATCACTTACTGAGATACAAAACACATATGACAAAAATAATAAAAATTTATACCCAAAATTTCCACATTATGTCACAAATAAATTATTAAACTTTTAGATGCCAAGTTTATTAAACATGTTGACTATTCTGATTAGGTATCAAACATTACTCTCATTCATAAAAAAGTCACCATGATCATTCATATATGCATTAATTTCTATAATATTAACCTCATGTGTCCAAATGATAATTTATCATTACCTTCAATAGATGCCATCATAGATTTCACTACCAGATATGAAATGCTATCAATTATGGATTGTTTTTTAGGTTATAATCAAATTCACATATCCCCCAATATCTAACACACAACAACATTTATTGTGGAATATGGCACCTATTGCTATGTCAAAATGCCTTTCACTGAAAAAATGCTCGAGCCACTTATCAACATGCCTTGACTCACATTTTCCATGATCTTATACACAAGATTTTGGAAACCTATGTTGATGACCTCATTTACAAATCTAAGATTCACACAACACACCTCACTAAGCCAACTATCATTTTTGATCGATTAGTCAAAGATAACATTAGAATTAATCCATACAAGTGTGTCTTTGTAATCACATCTAGTAAACTTTTAGGGTTCCTAATATCTCTTCATAGCATTGATGTTGATCCCACCAAAATTAATGCTATAGTCAACATGCCTATTCCTCGTTCCATTCCCAACATTTTTACTTACCTTGGAAAGGTTGGGGTAATTAGATGGTTCATCCTAGAAATGGCTTATCGTAAATAGTCTATTAATTCCATTCTCAAAAAAGGTAATACTCTAGAATGGATAAATTCATGCAATAAATCTTTTGATAACATGAAAGATCTTTGATTTGTCCTCCCTCCCTTCGACCATCTTCCAATGACCTTCCTTTAATTTTATATACCTCTTTCATCCCCATATTAGTTGGGGCAATGCTTAACCAATGAGATGATACTGGTAGAGAATTCACTATTTACTACATTAATAAAGGCTTCATAAACTACGAAAAATGTTATAATAAAGTAGAACATGACTACCTTGATATCTTCTTCATAGCTAAAAAGTTCCATCACTATATGCTTTATCAAACCACTTATGTCATTATCCACTCTGATCTAATTCATTATTTATTCTCCAAGGCATTCTTACTTAGAGATAGAATTGGAAAATGGATGGTTTTCTTGATGGAATTTAACCTTAGAATTATCTCACAAAAATATGTTAAAGGTCAAGTCATCACTGACCAACTTACAACATCACCTATATCAGCTATGAATCACCTTTAAGATAATCTCCCTGATGAAAACATTATTTATATTTAATGCCTTAACCAAGCTATCTCTCTTAAAGATGATTTCCATAATTTCACTATTGATTTAGAGTCAAATAATCAATAAAATACCATTATCATCCCTGATACTACTAAATCCAAAGTAATTATCAAAGATCTCCCTGAAGTTACCATTGATTTGTAGGAAGACACACGGAGTCTCCACTTTTATGGTGCCAAATACCTCAAAGGAGTTGGAGCATGTTGTATTCTAACAAACCCACATGGTAATATCTTCCTTTTAACATTTAGATTAAATTTTGATGTTACTAATAACATGGCTAAATATGAAGCTCTCATCTTAGGTATAAAAGCAAAACTTGACTTGGATATCCCAGATCTACATGCTTTGGGCGACTCACAACTTATCTACTGCTAGGTTGATGGTGACTATCAATGTAAAAGTTAAAATATAGTTGATTATTATCAAATGATAACCATACTTGCCAAAGAGTTTGTTTCTTTTACCATTGAGCCAATTCTAAGATATCAAAATTCCATAGCTGATTCTCTTACTTCTTCAACATCTCTATTTTATCCTCATCAAATACTTAATGATTCCCAATTTCTTATCCAAATAAGAAAATCACCTTTTGCTATCCAACTAAATGATTCACTCATTTTTCATATTGAGGTTGTCACTTTTCAACAAAGCCCATGGTATAAAAATATCATCTAATTCCTTGAACATTAAACCTATCCTCCTTACATAGATTATCATGAAAAGACTATAATACATAAATAAGCATTTAAATACATCTATCGATATAAGACCCTTTATTTTTGTAATTCAAAAGGTACTTTGTTTCACTATGTAATATAAGAAGAGGTTCCTCCTCTCCTCAAATAAGCACATGAGGGAATTTTTTGTGGTCATTATAATGGACATGATACAACATGTAAATGCTTATGTATGGGATAATTTTGTCTTATTTAGAGAAGGACACTATCAAATTTGCCAAAAAGTGTAATCCTTGCCAACTTCATGATGATTTAATCCATTTACCACTAGCTGAGTTCCAAACCATGGAGTCTCCTTGGCCATTCTTCATGTTGGGATTAGATCTCATTGGTAAATTACCTTAGTCAAAAAATGATAATATTTTTATCATTACTACTACTAAATATTTATTAAATGGGTAGAAGCTATGCTTCTTATTGATGTCATGGGAACCACTATTAATACATTTATCCTTAACCAAATCATTTGTCACTTTGGAGTTCCCCATACTATCATTTCTGATAATAGTGGTAATTTTAAAAATAAGGACATGAAACAATTATGTGCTAAATTTAAAATTTCCCACAAATTTTACACACTTCACCATCCATAATGCAATGGACAAACTAAAGCCATTGATAATATTCTCAAAAAAATATTACAAATGACCATCTGATAAACTTGCATTGATTGGCATCTTCACTTATACCACACACTTTGGGCCTACCATACTAGCATATGTACTACCACTGGGGCAACCATTTGCATTAGTATATGGTTCTAAATTTGTCTTACCATTAGAATTTGAACTCCCATATTTACATATATCTCTTCATGGCTTCATTCCTAATAAATATTTATGTGAAGCTTGACTTCAAGCCCTAGACCTCCTTGATGAACACCATGTAGCTAATATTTAACATAACCATCAATACAAGGCTCACATCTCCAAAAAACATAATAAAAAGGTCAAACTCCACACTTTTAATGTTGATGATCTAGTCCTCAAATTAGACTACACCCATGATAAAGAAGGAAAATATGACCAAAAATGGTGGGGCTGTTATTTAGTGAAAGACATTCTTGGTCTTAGCACTTATTGTCTACAAACTAATGAAGGCCATGTTATTAAAGAACCCACTAATGCATAATTTTTGAAGAAATATTTTGATTAAATATCTCCCTTATTTTCATACTATATATATTATCCTACTAACACTTCTTGTAGGACTTCTCTAATGATCTCACCCTTTGCAGCCATCTAACTTATACATAAACCTTAGTTCCTTCCTTTGGTCCTTTGGTTTCTTTATTTTGTTATTTGCATTGTAATACCATGGATAGGACCCAGTTTTCCTCATGAATACCTTTTTTTCATTATCAAATTTTCGTACTTTTTTTCTTTCTTTTCATAAGTTTGTTATTTTACAATACATTTTACACCCACTTGGGTTTTTATTTTGTGAGTTTTAGTGTAAGACCATGGATAGGTTTAGGCTCTCCTCACAAATACCATTTTTCATAGCACTTTCACCCACTTGGTTCTTATTTGATGAGTTACAGTGCAAGACCATAGATAGGACTAGGCTCTCCTCACAAATACCAACTTTTTCTTTTTGCACCCATTTGGGTTTCTCTTTTATGAGTTGTAGTGTGAGGCCATGGATAGGACCATGCTTTCCTAATAAAATCTACATACTATTTCAAACATTTTTACCAAACTAAGTATTATTTTTCTAAAATGTTTAGAAATGGTCACAAGTTTGTGACCTGATATTATTAGATTCAATTTTTGTTGTGTTAAAACTTGCACAATAAACTATGTTAGCATGTTTATCTACACTTACATTCTTATGATAAGGAATCATACTTACCTATCATTGTATCCCTTTCACATTGTCACATTTTTTATGATTTGAAGTAATTCAAATTGTTTCATGTTTATTTTCCCCTTGATTTCCCTTCCTTTCATTCCAATTTAGATAAAATAAGGTCAAAGTCAAGATAACACTTTATTTCACATAAATAAACAAGACTCTTAGACACCATGCTCTATATGTCCTTTTTCTTAGCTAATAAATCTAATTTTTTCAAATGATAGTCATTTTTAGCACCCATGTTTGGTTCTCAAAATTTGTATGGTAGAGGAATAATAAAAGCCATCAAAAGTTAAAAGCCTAAAAAGGCAATATAAAAATCTAAAAATCAACATCACACCAAAAGACATGATTCATAGCACATCTCATATCTTCAATTGAAGCTCAAACTTTATAGTTGGCCTCATACTAGAGTCGAGGTCTATTGGGGTGCAGTAGGTCATTAGATTAGGATAGGAGAATTCAAAAATCTATTATTCTATCTACTTTGTCATGCAAGTACGCAATCTTCATAGTAGACAAATAACTTTGTAAGGGGTCTTGAGGAATGGGAGACACATTGTGAGAATGTAGGTCTATTTTAATTTTCATTTATATAGCCTTCATGGGATCATATTCATTTTTCATTTGATGACCCAAGATCTATGTGGTTAGGAGACGTTCTTCAAAGTCCTTAATGTTGAAAGTCCTCTTGTTTTGACAAACCTAATTTTAGTGTCTTGAGTTTGATAAAGAGTTTCTCTACCTTGATTTTTCCTTCATTTCTCCCACCACGCATTTCATTTCCCCCTTAATAGGAAAGTTTGATTCTATATTTGTTTCCCACTTCTATCTTCCTTCTTCTTCTTCACATAATTCAACATGCTAGCACTACTTTTTTTTAGTTTTATCTATCCTTTGAACAAAATAGTATGCTTGAGTGACTATGGAAAATTTTCTTTACACCATTGCTTTACATTCCTAGAATTGCCTTGTTTTCATTTGAATTTTTTTTGATATCATTCTTTTTTTTAGACAATTACATCCATTTCTACATTTCCATATTTTTTTCAGACAATTGCATCTGATTCTATATTTTTGTACTTTTTTCATTGTTGAGTGAGTTTGGATTGTTACTTCTCACTCAACAATGTTGTTTTCCATTTCTTGTACTTTTTACATTGATGATTGAGTAAGGATTTTTATTGCTCACTCATTAATGTTGTTTTACCATTTCTTTCCCACTTTTTTTAAGTAAGGATTGTTACTGATTTCACATTGATGTTAGATATTCATTTTTATTATATCCTTAGTTTGATTTGATTTATTATCCTTTTTTACTTAAGATATACTTGTTTGAGTCTTTCAATCATTTAATAGATTTATCTTTTTGGTTACCTAATTTACTCTAAATTTTTGACTTGGTCATTTGGTCCTAACTTAGCATTTGTTACCCTAGCTTACCAAATTTTCAAGTACGTCATACCTACATATTTCATTTATCTTGGCTTTCCTACATTTGTTTGTTTTTTATCTTTAAGTTTTGTATCCTTAGGGTTTGTCCAAAGTAGTCTCTATACCCTCCATGATAAAAACTACAAACGCATCAAATAACCATCCAATGATAAAGGTAAGTAAAGGTATGTATACATTACTTATTTATTTCAGCCATTTACTTTCAATTATTTTACGCTTTAAAATATTGTAATGTATTTAGCTTAGTGTTATGTGTTGTTGTGTTCTTTTATCAAAGCACCATCTCATGTTGTAACTGCATGACATGTGATGAGATTCATGTGGGGCATGTGTATACACACAATATTTTAAAACTTTATCAATTACTAATGATTTATCTCTTGCAGGTCAATCTCTTTGAGTGCACACCTTAAAGGGTGCATTGGGAAAGGGGTGGGTAGACTATTAGTGTTTTATAATATTTTTATTCCTTATACCACCACTTAAAACCAACAAAAACCTTTTATATACATTTCCATAAGCTTTGACACCTTCCTTACACACTCATCCAAGACCTAGTCCAAGACCTAACTGCTTTATTTATTAAATAACTACATCGATTAGTCAAAATTTATTGACTAAAACTTCAGAAGAGTTTAGGGTTAGATCCAGCTATATAAACACATCATTTTCACCATTTTCATTAGAGAGGGATAAACTTAATCATTTATTTACACATGTACTTATCCAACATTCTACTTGAGGAATCATTGATTAGGGTTTCATAATACACTTAAAGAGAATAATATTGTCTTATGGGAGAAGTATTTTGGATGCATAGGAGAATTTGTGTAGCCTAGATCTGACCTATCTTTGTTATCTTTACAAATCATAATAACCTCTTGCAAAACACCATTGGCCAAAGGAGAGATTGAGGCTCGATGAGTTTGTCTTCAAGTTAAGTATTCCTAACTCTTGATCCTCTTTATTAAGTAGATGACTTTACATGTGTTAGCTTATGAATATGTGTCTCTTTTCATGCACTAGGATTACTTCTACATTGAATTGAGTAGATTTCTTCTTTGCATGTTTACTTTTATGTTTATTACCCTCATTTTGTGCCATAATCTTTGGTGATCACTAGATTATATTTCATTTACTTTGTCATTTATTTTTATAAGAAAACATAGGACATAACTAGGGTTATTGTGTGATATTATTTTACTAGAGGCTTTGGAACCATATCTAGTGATATTGTGTGGTAATAGACCCTTTGTTAGGTCTAGTGAATCCATATTGGTCATGACCTTGATTATCTAAATATACTAACAAACAGAAGGGCTAGTGTGATTTATCTTCTCTGAGCTAAGATTGATCTATAGATCAACTTTAATTTCCCTTATATATAGAAAGGATTCTATCACAAGCAAACCTCTTAGTGGTGGTAACTTTAGTGGGAACCACTGAGAGGTACTAGTTCAATTCATATTGGATTTCCATAGATAGAGGTTGAGATGAAAACACTTATCAGTAATGTTTGGTGAAAGCCTTCATCATCTTAAGCATTTATGTGTATATCTACCCATTATCTTGAATTGATTTCATCTATTGGGAGGTGGACTTGGCCTTGAATGTGTGGAAGAATTCCTTGGAGACCCGGTCACCAAATTTGAGCCATTATGTATGAGCTTGAATTTGAGCACCACAGGCATTGTACTAATCAATAATTTGGATTTTATGGCATAATACATCCACCCAAAATTAGAGAGATTCATTGAATGGGTATTTCTCTAAGGAGGCCACATCTTAGGTCAGCTCTAAAGTGGTGGTGGAGTAGGATCTTCGAAAAATCTTGGCTAATTGGCACCCATAGATATATAGAAATCTAGCCATCTAATTGAGAGCATCTACCCACCACTAGGTCTACTTTGACTGTTGAGTAGGCCTAAGAACTAGATTCTAGAACCATTTGACGTGCGTCATGGTGGGCCCATGATCCAAGAGGGATGTATTAAGACATAATTGCATCTTATGGAGTTAAGGCTTTTTAAAATGCCAATTAATATGGTATCTGATAGTAAAGTGTTTAGAGAGAGCAAAATCTAGCAAGGCTTCCACTGATGGAGTAAATGTGCTATCAAAAGAGAACTATAGTTGAGTAGAAATCATAGCATGATCAAGCTGTTTAAAAACCCAATCAGTCTTACCTTGAATAATGATCCATATGTACCAAATTTTTGGTGTGGTGGGCCACCCTAAATTAGGGTCATGAAATCTAAATTTATTTCACATATATAACCATACCTCCCTTTCACTAGTAGCCTATTGCATTTGTAGAGTCCTAATTTTGTCAGTTGATTATTCTACCATATTAAAATCCCCACATATAGCCTAGTGGGCATCAGGCAGAGAATCAATAATCCATCACCACAAAGTTGATCACTCATGAGTGTCATTCAAGGCATAAACATTAATAATGCCAAATGATAATTTTTTCATATTGAAAAGGGCCGATATGACATAGTGGGTGGGGTCCTTGTCAAACTTCATAAAATGAGGTTTCCACTTGGGTGCAATGAATGTCATAATGTTACCACAACCTACCTCATGATTATTAGAAAGCACTAAAGTATCAAGCCAGATAATTCTAGCAACAACCAAGAAAAGGAAACCCTGTACCTTCATTTATTGGAGGTATAAAATGTCCATATCTACAAACTTACTTCTAAAATCTCAAATAACATACTTGTGGACTGAGTCTGTTAGGCCTTGAATATTCCATGATAAAAATTCATAGATTATGAGTGTTGAGAGACATATTATATGCATCGATCCTTTTAAGGGATTCATATCTATTATTAAATAAATGCTTAGAGTTGGATAAAACAAACTCTAGATGTTGAGAAAATTGTCATAAACTCTAAATCATTAGATAAACCCTTACAAACTATGCTTTGAGAGTGATTTGGAGAGCTCCAAGAGGGGCTGTACAAGATCTTGCCAATTCCAATCTATTTGATATGTGATGGAAAATCTAGATCATCTAGAAAGAAGTCTATTGTACTTGAGAACTAAAAAACATAATCACCACCAAGGGCGTGATTTAAAACCAAGGTTGAGATGACACTACCTCCATAGGTATTGGTACCTTGATAGGGAGTATATTACAAGGCATTTATTTACTCCATGGACCTAAAGGCTTAGGCACTTGAGGTGATAAAATAGATGAAGGCTTATTAATAATCCCATGACTAATCTAAGTAAACCCTTTGTTACAATTGTTCCTCTTCCCCCTAAGGGTTTGCCATCCATCTTCTTGGGTATTATTAGGAGCAGTAGTCACCACCTTGGTGGGGGTTCTATTGTGGGGGAGATATAAAGGACATTCCTTAATCTTGTGGTTTTTTGATTGGTAGTAGAAATAAGTATTATGTAATTTGGTATATAAAATTATCTATGAATATTTTAAGTCATCGACTTGAATTTTGATAGATTCCTTGAGGTCCTTAGAAAGATCAACTTTCACACATACCCTCCTTTATGGTTAGGCCAAGTAGAATATATGGGACTCGTGAGTAACAATTTGGAATATAGAGTTGGATATTTGGTATATTAAAGGATAAAATGATAGGGGAAAACTTGGGAACTCAACCCAAATAGGGACTTTCAAATCAGCCTACTCTAAGACTACAAAGCCTTTGGTCCAAGGGGATAACACTAGGAGGGAGATTTAGACATACTAGGTGGCTGAATTATTTAATATAACACCTCTATGGTGGGGTTGGTAAATTTTAAAAGAAAAAACCTTTGGTCATGTTTTGGATGCTCTCAATATTAATTCCATGATCCACTTAGGTAGTTTGAACCCAAGATTTGAGCATGCTTTCATAAGGAAATGACCAACAAAGTAACCTATTAGGAAAAATTGCTCTAACCATTAACAAGTAGATTCAAAATAAAGATGAGTAAGAATAACATCAAGATGAGAATACTTACATCATGATATACTTTCAAGACAAATTTATTTAGTCATTTGTTCAGTGGTGCCATTGTAGAGCGTTCCGCCTTCGTCTATCACATATTCGATAACTAAAGGAGAAGGTGGGGAGGCCATTAAAAATATCACCTAAAGGGTCAATATATTAAATCTCAATAAATTCTAATATCTTATAGGGATGTAGTGTGATAGAGAGGGATAAGGATTAAAAGACCATAGATTTTGATGCAAGGCATAAGCAAACCCTAGCAGAGCAAAAACCCAAGATCAATGCGATCTAATGGCCCTATATTAGGTTAATGGCCCTTAAAAATAGGGGATAGATTTTGAATAAAGGTGAGGCCATAAGAATAAATTTGGATGAGATCAAAAATAGTGAGAAGGACACATGCATTGATTGGTTGAGGCCACTAAGTGGTGACAAGGTTAGGGTTGACAAGGAGAGTAAGGGTGTTAGGGGACATGAGGGTGTTAGAGGAATTAGATTAATGAAATTTTGAGAAGGATGATATGCACCATGGGTGGAAGGGAGATGAATTCAACTTTAAAGAAAGCATTTTGTCTATGTAAAGAGGTTTAAGATTATATGGGTGATAGTGTATAGGTGGAAATAGTAACAATTAATGTTGGGAGAATTGAAAGGAGGGTCATTGACCTAAGGGTGATTTGGTACTAAAGGGGTGGCGTGACACTAGAGGACCAACCTTGGCCTTATCCAAAGGCTATGATTATTATTTGAATTTTTAATAAAACTGCATACAAACCTTATTAGGTTAGACCTTAAAAATCCATAATTGTTTTTGGAAATAATTTCTAAAAATATATTATTTTTTTAAATAAGCTAGAGTGTTACAAAAAAAACAAAAAATGAAAAGAAGAAACTAGATTGCTGATTGAAGGATTATTTTCTCCTCTTCCAGAGAACTAAATTTTAAATATTGATGAAGTATGAAGAAATATGGAGTAAGCATTCAAAACCTTATAAATCTATTATTAACCAGGATCCATTCATGCATGAAACTCAAGACAAAATAAATCTAAACTAAAGTATTATATTTTATGGAAAAGGAAGCAGTAAGAGTTTGCAAAATAGGATATATATTTTTGAATATTAATAAACTTACATTCCTTTTTTATTCTAAAAGCTTCTCTACATAGAGTTTTTAATTTTTACATGTCTAGGTGAGTGAGGGAGAATTATTATATATAAAAATTAAATCCTTTCTAGAATGCATATGATTGGCCAAGTTACATCAATTTAAGTATGATTAGCCTATGTATTTAATAATTTTTATCTCTAGCTTATGTAAACTTAATAGGATAAAATTGATTGACTAGTTAGATTATATAAGATATACAATAACCAAACAAATAAGAGAGTAAGTAACCAAATATAATACTTTGTTATTTATGGAAAACACTAAATGAATCGAATAATTAATTTGTTTTAAGTTTGTGGCTAGATATAGTTATCAATAATGATAATAAAGTGGTTTATGAGTGCTTTGGATTTGGAAACAAAATGTCTATGTGAGCTTAGACAAGTATGCACTTCTTAGACACATGTGCAGTGTAATATTATCTACTAGGGTGTGAAAATATCTTGTTTAATGTTTCCAATATGTGAAAATTCTAGTTGTTACACTTTCATTTGATAAGGGTTCTTTATATGTGGATCTCTTTGATCCCATGTGAATGGATTTGTTATCCTTCTCTTGGTTCAAAACCAAAGTTGTGCACTTAAAAATAACTATAAAATAGGGGAAATGGGTGAAAGGGAAGGGTTGAGCTAAACTTATCCACCCTTATAACTAAGTGTTTCCTATGTATCTAATACTTTGAAGAGGGAAGTCAAACCAAATATAGTTATACCTCTTAGTTGAATGTGTGAAATATTGTGTAATGCTAATATGATGTGAAATTATATGTATGGGTTTCATCACTTTAAAAACTATGATTTCTTTATAAATGGGAATTCCTAGCTCGAGTTTTTCTCCTTTCAAGGGTTTCATATTTGGTATATTTAGGGAAGTTCCTCCCAATGTGCAATGTATTTCCAAGTGATAGGTAGATGATTTCTAGATGATAATAGGCTTATGATTAATATGATTATATAACTAAACATTTGGGTAATTTACTCTAAATTGACATGAAAAAAATACATGATGATTCATACGAAAGATTTAAATTTTGGAAACTAGTTGTTGAAGGGTGGGAGGATAAGTCTAACCTAAGTGGATAGGTCCATGACGATTGAACTATCTATGAAGTGTGGAATTGTATATAGAATAAGATAAATGACATGAGATCAAAAATACATCTAAAAATGATATTAAGCTATTTAGGTAAATACTAGGAAGGTCTTGTGTAGCAGTGACAATAATTTGGAAGGGTGCCTATATATGGATAAATGGCCAAGGAAGAATGTGAACAAGAGTCATGTATTTGATCATAAATCAAGTATGTAAAATATTATTCATTTTACATATTTTAAATTTTTTAATATAAAATATAAGTGTATATATCCCCCCACCCTTAGATTATTTTTATGGAATTGTTAGATTAAAAGGATAGAAGGTGATATCTGAGCATAACCACGATGGGTGTTCTCAAACATGTATTATATGATGTGATTTTATCCATGTAAACCTAAGGATAAACATGATGGGTGTACTCAAGTAGGTACTATAAGTAGCTACTAAAGTCTAGTTCTTGGTATTTGACAATGACAAACTTGACACACATTTACCACACATGACTTGTACAATCAAACAAGGTCTAAATCTACCATTCTTTCAAACTCAACATCTATCTTATGAGACAAACACTTCTATTATGATGATATAAACCTATAGAAACATAAATGTATATTTAAAACCTACTAAATATATTATACAAACATATCTACACTATTATTTTAGTCCACTTGTACACAAGTTGGTTTCACTAGGCTTGGTCATTATCACTAGTCAACTAACATGATCTGGTTAGTACCAAAACATTCCCAACAATAGATATTTTATAAAATAAAACCCATCCTTAGGGTTGGCCCATCACCCTAGAAAGTTAGAGGAATTATAAATTATTTAGTTGGATCCATATATATATATATATATATATATATATATATATATAATCAAGGTCTCATTCAAAATAGACTTGGAACTTATCTGATTTACATCTATACACCATTACACACCGATTAAATCTTCTCTATTATTACCAAATTACAAACCTATCACTAAGATAAATAATAAGCAAAGTTTGAAGCATACCAAATTTAATCCAAACTAAGCATTATCAAGATACCATTAGCTACATAAATATAATGAAAGATCACAATTACACAATCACACTAGGTGGGGGTTAACTTCACTTCTCAAATTATTGGATATGTAGGTAGCAGTCAATAATTAGATGGAGGTCATTTGGGTAAACTCATTCCATTATAGTTTCCCATATATTTAAAGGTTTATATCCCTTATGAGCACATATAGGGTTTCAAGGCAAAAGGTGTTGATTTTTGGATCTACACACGTTATCAGGGTTCACAATCACAAACACAAATCATATAAAGATAGTTGTAGGTGACTGTATAGTCACTATTTCCTACTTTCATGTAAATAAGTATCAATTAATAGGTGAATATTGATAGATGATATTGACCTAATCTTATTAAGCTAACCCAACACATACATCAAATTAATTCCTAAACCAAATAAACCACAATCTTGCTTATCCTTGATTTTCACTTCTAGAATACAGTCACAGTTATATAATCAACCAAAAAAACCAAGTATTCATTCCTTTATATTACTTCCTATATTTAATAAATACCACTTGCCAAATCACAAGTATCAATTTTAGTATTTTACATTTAAATATATGTTTGAATGTGTTATTTTAATATCTAAATTACATTTCAAAGTTCTATCTTAATTATATTAATCTCATTCATTAATCAAAATCAGGGTAAAATATACTGGTGAACCCATACACATATCAAAGTATTCCAAACCTTAGGTTTACTTTAGGGTTTTAGATTTCAGCCTTATGGTTTTATTTTTAGACCAAATTTTTGATTTCTACTCCCCCTCTATGCAAATTAAAAAAACAAAAAAAATTTTACCCTGGGGTTTCCCACCCCTCTCTTGTTAGGGTTTTTTCTATTAGGTTTATTCATTGGTCAACTGATATTTTCATCAAAATGGTTCTATTTTCAAATTTTTAAAATATTTTTGATAGTCATATTGAGTGGATGAAAAACCTATTTTTGTTCACCAAAATACTCTATGAATTTTACATATTTGTAATTTAATAGGTTTATTAAATTTAGCCTAAAGGACTAATGATATACATATTTTCAAATTAATGTTTGGGTTTTATCTATCTATTGATTTTTTTATCAAAAGGCTCTCTTCGATTCTAAAAATTTATTATGGTTTCCTTGGAATGGTTGGTTATTTATCACCTCAATATTGGATTATGCCTTGTCTATATCTCATTATATTTATTAAGGCCCAATAAAGCTAAATAAATAACTAATCATAAAACCATAGCCACTCTCCTACTATGGATGCATTTATTATTCCTTCCACCTTTCCTCAAGGTATTGATATTCACTTTCCCTCTAAGGAGACCCATATTTTTAATATCCCAAAATTTAAGGTGACCCATCTTATAGTACAAAATAGAGGTCATCTAAATGTTACTCCTCATCCACAATCACCTCCCACGACCCCTCTATAAACACTTAAATTTTCTTGCCTTGTCTCTTGTCACGAATATTAATATTAGTTGACACTAACATCATAAATTATAAATAATTTATCATATACTATAATTACCCTAGTCTAATTCTAATATTTATTCTATATCCCTCATCATACACTAACCTTATACCCTTCCCATGTCTAATTAATTCTTATAATAATTATTCTAACAATCTTGTTTATCATCTAATTTTTTCTCATTCAATATTTTAGAATTTAAAATTCCCTTACCTCCCACCTACCTACCTATCACTAAGCTATCCTATAAGCGTATCCCCTAGTCCTCAACCAACCCTTCTTCTCAACCTATCCAACACTCCCCTAAACATTAATATCTAATAGAGTCTAGAATCTTCCAAATCTCTAGAGAGTTAAACTCTAGAGAATTCTAAGGAATTTTTAATTCATTAAAAATACCTCCATTCCTCCTATTTAAACCATGCCACTCACATTCATTCCATAATGAATTCTAATGTTAAATCACTCATGCCAAATTAGTCTCTTGTCAAGCTATCATAGTCTCCATTACTGCAAAAGTTTTGAGAGTATAATAAAGCAATCATTTTGTCTTAGGGCACATCAAAATTCACTTTGGAGGTAAATTTGGTTGCATAATATAGGTATAATAAATTTATTTTCATTGTTATTTGCATCCATTTACCTGCCTTTCCCAATCAGAGGTATTAGTTTAAATTTGGATTGATTTGATGTGTTTTATTGCATTTGAATCCTTTTGTCCAAATTATTGCTATATACATTTTGGTGATCACAATGTGAGAATCAATATAACTTGTGCCTGTTGAGTTCTTGTGAGATTCAACATGTGTGCACATGTATTTTGGAGAAGATTAGGCATCCTCAAAATTTATTTTTCACATTAAATTTATACCTATAGGGAAACAATGATTTTAACCCATGTAAGAGCGAATTTTTTGACACATTTGATCCTAGTAGTCATAACCTTGTATTGAATATGATTTTACACTACCAACTATCCTAAAATTTTTTAGTCATTTTAAATTATCAAAAAAATACAAAAATCTAATTTTAAAAATAGTGATATTTTTAACTTTAAAAGTGATTTTTTTTGAAAGCTATGATTTTCTAATTCTATATTTTTATTTAATATATTTATAAAACTACTAATATAGTTTCTTCAACATAAGTGATTTTGTTACATAGATCCATGATTTTATATTAGTTACTATAGATTGGCTATATAAAGCCACAACTAGGTAAGTTTTGAAACTAGCAGTTTTGTTGGACTGATGCACATCTTTGTTACTCTGACAAGCAGTTTTGTCTTCTGGGTATTTTCAAGTTTATAAAAGGATTCTAATATATATTGTATAGATATTATTTCTTGTGTAACTAACTTATCTATCATAAAATCACTTATTTCTATTTATAAACTTGTTCTTAGCATTCTGTAAATAATCTAACTCTATTTTATACACTTAAAATAAACTGCTATTATTATAAAATGTAAAATGTAGCTTTGTTGATCCAAGTCATAAATTTGTATACCCATAAGATATTTTTTTATTTGACTTTACTTTGAAGCATTTTTCTTAGTTTTGATCACTAGCTAGTCAATTATAACTTTATTAAATGTTTGGTAGTTGTTTATATTTTGTCTATTTTTATTTTTTGTAAGTGTTTATAAAGCAATTACTTATCAGAGTCATAATCAATAGTTTTTTTGAGTATACTAGTAGATTTATACATCTGACTAGATATTTTGTTTAGGTTCTACCCTTAATGATTGACAAATTAAAAAAACTAAAGTATTTTCTTGACAGAATGATCGATCGAAGGCCGATTAAATCAAACTAGTAATCTCTTTGACGTGTAGGTCAATCAGTCCAAGAAGTGGTTAAAAAAGTTATTTTGAGACATTTTAATTAATTTTTTACCTTGATTATCAATCAAACTTAAGTAATTAGTTAATTAATCCTTTTGGTTGCCTATTTATTTCCCAAAGGCTAAGGTTGTGTATGCTTTCTTCGTTGCATCCTTAGAGGATAAAAATAACTAACAAACCTAATTTTTTCCTTATATGGGAAATTTGACATGAAATTGATCCCCACATAATTGGAATAATCATAGGGGCTCTTGACTATGGATTTTACCACCACACACAAGACCACACTCTATGTTCTAGTGGAGTATAAATATCAGGGTGTATTATTGTTGGGTTCCAAGAGGAATTCCCCATAAAGGGTTCTATAGACTAGGGTGATTTTGGCTCTGATATGTAGGTAGTTAGATAGTCACCTACATGGACTTAGGGCCCCACTATACCTTGCATATATTAGGGGCTCCCATAGTGAGCCTATATAAACCTATTATAAGACCTTTTGACCATAACATGCATCTGGGGCAAGGGAAAATATCATCCCTTGAGATCACTCACCATGATAGGAATTTGAATGAGGGTTGGGAGACCAATATATCACCACTCTTAGTGAGATGTTCAATAGGTCAGGTGTCAAGTTACACTCCCATGTCAGTCACTGTCCTAGGTTTGTGGCTTTCTTACTTTGATTGTGTGTTATCGAGACCTGTCTTGTCTATTAAACCTTAAATAAACACACAGACCTAGTTAAAACTTATTCCTAAGGGAAAACTAAAATATTACCCACCTATCATCATCTAGTCTTACATTGTCATCTTGTCCCTTATCATCATCATTACTTTACCCATCTTTTCCTCATCTTATCCTATGTCTTGTCTCATCACTCCTCTCATCTCAATCATATCCTACTGATACCTTTTCTTAAGTCTTACTTTGTCTATATTTCCTTAGTCATATCTTACCATCCCTCATCAATTCAACCATCATCACATTATTAACCCTTTCTTAGATTACCTTAATCATCCTTTTTTCCTAATCAAATTACATCATCTTATCAAAACACACACTCATTAACCAATCATTCCTAATCCTATCAAAGCATGTAGTATATCTAATTTCATCTATGTTGGCAATAATTCTATAAGGGTCACCATCCTATTCTTGCTTGCATATATTCATAGTCAAGTTTGATATCATTCATTTAATCAAGTATTATCATTCATCTAGTTTGATCTAATAACCGAAGTCATCCAATCTAAGTTGAGTGAACCATCTTAGTCTTGAACTATTCTAAATTACCAAATCAAGTCAAAACCCCATTGAAGGTCATTAAAAACATAGTATTATTTATTTGTCTCATCAAACCTAGCCCCACATTGAACCTTATGAAATTATCTTAGCCCATCATCATCAACCATCAAATAAGTATTTGAAAGTCATTTAGGTCATTCTTATCTTAAATTGATTGAATTAACCTTATCATATCCTATCAAACGTCTCATATCACATCTTGTTTCAACTCACCAAGTCAAACTTTAAATCTAATTAGAATTAAGCCTTTGATCCAAGTCTATTCTATCATCCCACTTTAATCTCTTTGACTTTTTTGTTCAATCCCCTGCACGTACCGATTGGGGCCAAAAAGTCACATCATCCATCTCTTCTCCCACCTTAATCCATGGCCTCTAAAATAGATTTGGATGTTACCTTATTGGAAAAATGTCTTTTCCAATAAAGATGCTCTCCTTTTATCACTCCTAAAAATGGGTACCCTATTTCCTATAGGCTTTGACCCTATCCAACTATAATTACCTCCAGTCCATACCCAACCATGTCATTCTACCTCTAGCCCTCCTATTACCAAGTCACCATCAAACCTTCTATCCACCATAAATAGTTATAATACTAATAAAATGAAGTACATATTAGCAAACTAGTCACCCCAAATATCTAATTCAAATGATTCCATGACCAGGCCAAAAATTGAACATAGGAAATACACTCCTCTTTTTATATCCATATATCCCTCTTTCACTAAATAGTAACCTCTAACATAATGATTTATCCATCCATAAAAAATATTAACCAAAACAAGCCTAAGCCCTATTGGTATAGAGAAAATCAATATTGCCAATATCATAAAACTCAGAGGCATTCTACTATTTGATGCCTAAATGTTCAAAACTTTATCCAAGATCTCATTAATAGAGGTGACATTGAAATCAATGATGAATTAGATGCATCCCCATCTATAGGTTAACCAAAATGGATATGTCAAGATCATGATCAATCCATTCCACTTTCAAGCCAAGGTCAAGACATTGATCCCATATTCCATGGTCCACATTTATATGTTAAACCCCTCTTTGATGACAAGTCCATTTAAAATGAGCCTAGTCCTCCATCCTCTAATGCATCTTTCCTCCATAAATTTATCTTTAATGAGACCACTATTTCTATACCATATTCCTTTCACTCATTTGACCAAGTCCACTATTTTAACAAGTCCCTTCATCCTAAATCCCCCATTACCAAGCACAAATTACATAAGGTACTTATAAGCAATAATGTCATCTAATAGGCCCTCTCTATGGCCTCAATCAAAACATCATCTCTTATTAGCATTACATCATTAGAATTAGTATTGGAGTCAATGCCAATCTTATCTACATCAAGATCATGCTCAACACTAGAAGCTAAATCAAATTCATTTTTAGAATCATCATCATTGAGTGATGTTGTATATCATATCTATGCCTACAATTTTTAGGATCCTTCCTATTCAAATGTTAACTAATCACAAGGCATATATTTTGATTTTAGGCAAGATGATAAATTCATAACAGAGTTATTAAAAGCTTTATTATTTGCATATTATCAAAATGGATATGATCTTGCCTTAGATGTATATCCTATAACAAACCTTAGTTATCCTTTCAATAATATTGAGTAAATCTTATCTAATGTCAAAAATGGGTCTCCTAAGACCCTCTATGATGATCATGCTACCCCACCACCACTAATTGACATTATCATAACATCTACCCCACCTTTAGCCATCATGGACCCTTTTATTCCTATCGATAATCACCTAGTCACATCCCTCCATGAGGACAAATAGGAGCATACATCATTGGACTCTTCCTCAAGCAACATAACATGTGCCAAAATATAAAGGTCCAAGATCATATTCAAAAAATCATGCATAATTTTAAAATCACTTTTGATCCAAGTCAAAATCAAGTCAACTCAAATATTTAACCTACTCAAAAAGAATCTTCCCTTAATAAAAATATCTCAAAGGGGGGACCATCAAATTAAAAATAATTATCTATTAAATCAAAAGTCAAATTCTTCTGGTGAAGCCCAAAATCAAGCACCAAAGGGTGGTCAAAATCTAATCATATCAGCCAATCAAAAAGTCTTTCATAAAAATAACAACATGGTTAATAATTATTCAAATAAATGGATCAAAGAGCAAAACAATCCAAGGATCTTGGATATATTAAATTCTTTTGTCATATGGCACCAATCAAACATATAACATCCAACATTTACAATAATGTATGTAATTGTTAGTCCTTCTTCATCCCATATCACACCATCAAGTCTTATACTACGATCATATCCCAAACCTAATCTAACCCATACCAAACATTTCCTCCTTGGGAAACATTATCTCTCATAGGGCTATGAAGATACCTGGTTGAGATGTCTAGAGGAATATAACTCATGAGTCAACACACTTCACAAGGACATCAATACTTCTAACATCAACAACATGATCCTAACATCACATCTATCTACATTAGGTATCAATTGAAGCTCAATAAAATTTCAGCATCACTACATCTCACACACCTCTAATAAATCGAGATGTCATCAAGTCAAAAAAATAAAAATAAAAAAATCATTCATCCAATGGTGAAAACCAATTTTATAGAGCCTTGGGAAAGTACCATGGCGAAAACTTATCTCTATCATCATGTTAAATAATTCATTATCTGTAGGCACCTTGATACTTTGGGGTAAATTCCACTTCATATCTCTAGTCATGTCTTACAATCCCTTACCACCCCATTTGTGTCCCATTCCAACCTTCCTTACCTATCCCATCTTATTTATCTTTCCCCATAAATGCACCATCCATTATCATCTCATCTTATTGTGTCCATCCTTTCTTCCCATCTTAACCTTCATAATGGAGTGGAAGATGTCTTGGGGCATGTGATAGAAACATCATTGGCATATCCTCCAAGTGGCATTTGGGTAACTAGACATTTGGTTCCCCTATGCGCTTTGATTCTTAGATATCCCTAGTCCATTCCCCATCATCCATCGTCTATCCAAATCATCCTTTTATCATTACATATGTCACCATTCCCATTTTGGTTATTAGGCTTGGCTTTCTATTTGCTAGTGACCCCTCTATATAGTCTACATACATAATACAAAAACCCTAAAAATCAAAATATCCCCAAAAAATACAAAAAAATCATAAAATATAGAAAATACAAAGCGTCCCAGTCTTCTTTCTTACATCCTAAATGAAATTCATATTCACAGTCAAAATTTACATCATAACTATCACTTCATAACTTGGTATAACTCATCTCATATCCCTCGTCATAAATCTAATAAGCTCACTCCACCATCAAATCATAGTCACCCCTTTTACCTAAGTCTACCTCACCATCAGATCACATTATCATCCTTGTCCTTATTAACCTATCCAAACTTGAGTAAATCCCATCTAAATTGCCTAATTGATCTAGTCTTATCAATATCAATCTTGATTGGGTCCTAGTCAATTTTAGTCAATCAAGTCTTTGATAGTTTAAACCTAAGATCCATCAAATATTGAGTTTGTCATATCTCCTCATCTAAGTCAAAACTAGTTAGGCTTAGGGTTAATTTTACCCTATCCCATATATCAAACTAGCTCCTACACCTTAGTCAAATCTACCCAAGAATACCTTGTCTAAACGTCATCACCCATCACATTTCAAGTCAACCCTTTGATCAAAGTAAGCTTATTAGTCCCTTGTCCTACATGTCATTTATCACTATCTTATCTAATCATCACATCAACTCATCACTCGATCATTCATCCTATAGGCTTTAATCAAGGAAATAAATAGGGCACTGATCAAATAGTTTGCATGTAAATACTTGTGTGCTCTTTTTGTCTTTATTTGTCTATTTTTCTACTTTTGCTTATTTATATGATCATCTATGTTTTTATTTTGATTTTTGTCTTTTAATTAATTTTGAATCATGTCTTTTTTATAAAGGGTATAATAAACAATGATGCTAACATGACACCAAGGTCACATTAATGTCTTTGGCTGCATTATGTAGAGTTCATAATTCTCCCCTTTTATACTTGTTTGCCTTCTCTATGTACTTTGTTAAAGTTCCATCATGATCACATATGTATATGATGATGCATAATTCTAGTGATACATGGATTACTTAGACTACGATGAAATTTGTTACAGTAATAATGGCTTGAAAATTGACAAAATTTTCATCACATCTATATCCCATCACACAAATCTTGATCACTTATCCAACCCCTTGATTTGATCATGTCAATGATGTTTTACCTCTAATATTAAATAATTTATCCAAGTCTTCCATCTTATGTCTACTCATAATCCACTCATCAAATCCCCATGTCTAACATCAAAATCCAATCATCTATCTAAGAAATAACATTTCTACTAACAATCACATCATTCATCTTCCTCATCATCCTCATCATCTTAGAATATTTCTTGAACTAGATCGGCCTGAGGTCTTTTTACACTACATAGGCAGTGTTTAATCATATAAGATGACTGAGGTTAGCTCAATCACCATCATAAAGTCTTTCATCATTCATCAATCTTCCTTTTATTCTATCCCATCTAATGAATCCTTCATCATCATAATCTATTATTGTCAATTCATGTAATTAGTCAAATCATTGAGCTACAATATCAATCAATTCATCAATCATCAACTTGAGACTCGTATCTCTCCTAGGCATGCATCCTTGCTTAGGGTATGTCAAAATATAATGACTCTCCTTGTCACTCTATTATATTTGGTTCCCATTTAGGGCATGGAAAACCATGACACTATCATCTCATCCTTCCTTGCATATGCCTTTGCCAAGGGCATCATCAATATAAATCATGTTACAACTCATCAATTGAAAACATTAAAACCCATACACCACTATTATTCACGTTAAAAACATCTATTTTGACATTTTTTCATTCATTCACCATGTTTTCTCTTACCCATCATATCATTCTTTCCTCTTTAGGGAGAACTGCATCATCTTGAGGTCTTTTAAGACTATGTAGGTAGTGCTTAGCCACATAGAATGTCTGAAGACAACTCAACTGTACTAACCCCTTCCCCTTCATCTTTCAGTCTCTCAATCATATCATTTATTCTCCCTCATCACTTTTATCTTATCTCTCAACTTCAACTTTGAGCTACACCCATTTTTAGTGTTGTCAAATCATCATCTTATTTGGCCTAATGCTCTCCCAACATGCATCTTTATTAAGGATACATTGAAACCTCATGGACTTTATCATCTAGGTCTATAGTTATCTTTGGCATGCATCCTTGTTTAGGATATGTCTAAATCTTGTGACATTTTGTCTTCTTATTACATTAGGTTCCCATTTGGGACATATCGATAACCATGACATTGTTGTTTTCTCCCACTATGCATATGTCTTTGCTTAGGGCATTATTAATTTGTAGCTCACTAGTCATGTCAATTTCATATTCTTCATCATCAATCACATGTCTAGTATCATAACCCCTCTTTATTCCATATGTCTTATCCCACCCCTCATTCTCTCTTTTGAGTGGCCATACGTCTCATTATTCCCCATATATCCCCTTGAAAGGGAATCATATCCACTAACATCATCAGTGTAATTTACTAACATCCATGAACATATTTCTTCTTTGAAAGACCATTACTCTTATTTTATTCACAATTCTCTTTTAAAGAGGGGAAAAATGTATACACTTAAATTAGTTTGTCTCATCTCTCATCATTAATATTAATATTAGTTGACACTAAAATTGTCAATTGTTAATAATTCATCATATGGTCTAATTACCCTAGTCTCCTTCTAACATTTATTCTATATCCCTCACCATCCACTAACCTTATACCCTTCCCACATCTAACTAATTCTTCTAATAATCCCACTTATCATTTAAGTTTGTATCATTCAATATTTGGGAGTTTAGAATTATGTCACCTCCCACCTACCTACCTATCACTAGGCTTTCCTACAAGCCTAACCCCTATCCCTCACCTAAGACTTCTTATAAACCTACCTAACACTCCATTAAACATCATTAAACTCCTTTAATGGAATCTATAATCCTCCAATTATCTAGAGAGTTGTTCTCTAGATAATTCTAAGGAATTTATAATTCCTTATAAATCCCTCCATTCCTCCTATTTAAACCATTCTACCCCCATGCATTCCATCATGAATTTTAATGTTAAATCACTTATGCCAAATTAGTCTCTTGTCAAGCTATCAAAGTCTCCATTGCTATAAAAATTATGAGTCTAAAAAAAATCAATCATTTTATCTTGGGGCACATCAAAATTAACTTTGGAGGTAAATTTGGCTACATAATGAAAGTATAATTAGTTTATTTTCATTGTTATTTGCATCCATTTACTTGTCTTGCCTAATCAGAGGCATTAGTTAGAAATTAGATTGATTTGAAGTGTTTTATTGAGTTTTGAATCCTTTTTTCCAAATTATTTCTATATACACCTTATTGATGGCATTTATATGCATATATTATCATACATACCTAAGTCTTGTGCTTGTGAATCCCTTCAAGATCAAATAGTCACTATGAGAATATTCATAGAGGAGTTGTAAAAGTAAAATTAATATTCCAGTTTAAGGACCACATCACTTAAAAATAATATCACATATATAAATAATCTAAAGCATGTAAGTGTTTTAGATTATGGTAAAAGCAGGTTTTGAAGGGGCCCCAAAACCCTAGTACAAGGAAAAAAGATAGATCATCCATAAACACAGACAAAGTCTAAAAACTACTACAAGGAGGTAGCAAAAATAGGTTTTAAATGGACCTGAAACCACTAGAAAGACTTCCAGTCACAACCCAAAAAAAATAGAGTTCAGGCATCATCTAAGATAGAGGATGACAACTAAAAAAACAAAGAACAAGACCAGATTATTAACCAACAAGAGAAACCAGATTATTCATCCAATTCCAATATCATTTTCCTGGTTTCTTTTTCTTTCAAAATAGTATCCTGGGTAGTGGTATCCTCCAACATAGCACCTTTTTGTGTTGCCTTCTTTCTAGAACTTTGTCTCGTTCTTTTGCTGGGTCCCTCCAAGGCTTTAGTCTCCTCACTGGCTCTTTTACCAATATTGATAGTAGCAGCACAAATATTGGACGTTACTTCCTCCATTTTCATTATATTGTCCTTAATTAGTTCCCAGAGGTTATTCTCGTAAACTTTGAGCTTGGCTGGAATCTCTCCTATCTGATTATCCATCTTGTTGATTTTGTTCCTTTCCTCTTTCAGGGTTTCTTCCATTGTTTCCACTTTCCTTTTGAGGTTCATAATCTCCCTGCATATCCAAGAATCAAATTGAGAAGAAGCCTCTGCTTTACTCTTAACCCAGTTCGTTGGTGTTTGTGTTTCATCATTCTATTTTTTCCCCCTCCATTCCTCAGCATTTTTATTAAGACTGTTCCTATCTTCTTCAGTGATATCTTCTTGACCCTTATGTTCCCACTCTTTAATTCCATTTTGAATTTCCATTTCCATATCTTGATTATCATCCTGCCCTGTAGTTTCCTTTTCATTCTTTGATGCTGGGTCCTCAACAAGTTCATCCTGGACAAAATCAGGCTCCGCCACTTTCTGGTTTTCCTCAGTGTTTTCAGTGCTGTTTGCAAAATCCTCCTCTGTATTGACATGATCTGTTTCCTGCTTCTCAGGACATTCTTCATCCTCATTAGAGTTTGTATCCAGACTTTCAGTTTCTTCTTCTTCCTCCAAGTTTTCCTCACTAAGTTTATTCATTCTCTCCCGCTCCATATCTTCTTCAACAGTCTGCTTTTTAGTACTAGGAAGCTTGATTTTACCTTTCTCAGTAACACATTCACTCTTTCTGTTCCCTGTCTCCTTGTTTTTCCCCTGATTAGGGTGCTTTACCATTGCATTATTCTTGCAGTAGCCTTCGATTAATAGAATAAGGCCTTCATGATGGATAGGGCACGTTTCCTTTTTCCTATGAGCATATAAACTTTGGACCAAGGAGAAACGTAGATAAAAGGGAAAAGACAAACTAACCTTGTGCCTGAAATGGTTAAGGAAGACAAAGTGGAATTTGTGCACATGCTTACTTCTCCCATCCAGGATGAAGTACTCCCTTATGTAGCTTAAGACATCCCTCCATATCCCTTTAATCTGATCCAGTTCAAAGAAATCCCTGTTCTTGACTAGTTTCTGCTCTTCCACTTCCATTTTGGGGAACCTATAGAAAGCCTCATTTGAAATGCTTGTCTGTTTGGAGAATTTGAGTCCATCCATGGGTAGCCCAGTAACCTCAGCAATAAAATCCTCTGTTAAGTTCATAGAAACACCATGTAGAGTGACCCTTTCATCCTTCCAATTTTTGAAAAATGCCGTAGTGATATGCGGTTTTGATCCATGAAGTCTTTCCAGGTAGCTCACAACTTTTCCTTTCTACAAAATTCTCCATACTTCTAGTTTCTCTTTCCATTCTTCACAGCTCTTGGGTTTCTGTCTCTGATGTTCTCCCTTCCTTTCGCTTGCCATGCTCATTTTCTTAGAAACCTAATTGCTTAGGTCATTGCAATAATCTCGTCTGTTGCCAAGTTGATAGGAAAATCGGCTTTGATTATGCTTACTCAGGATCCTCTTCTCTCTCATGAGGGCCTTACTCTTTAATGATTGTTGTCCTTTCCCCACATTGCCACTCCTCCTACTAATATTATTTCTTATACACTTCAATCTTTCCTTCCTTTGCATGGGTTGCATCATGAAGAATGAGCACCCTCAAATCCACATTCTTTTCTAATGTTTCATGCCACCTCACTATTTGACCAGCCTGGACTGCACAATTAGCTAGCCAATCTGTAACACCATTGGCTTCACGATAGGTGTGGGTTATGATCACTTCTTCAAAATTTTTAATTAATGTTTTCATCTCCATTACCTTATTCTCTATAGTCCAAGACACATTATTTATATTGTTAAGAATATTTATAACATTCAAGGAGTCCCCTTCAAGCCACAATTTGGGAAATCCCGAGTCCACAGCTATTTTGAGAGTCTGAAGGGTAGCGGTAGCTTCAGCAATGTGACAATTCGATTTACCAATAGGGATAGCTACAACATCAATTACCTTTCCCACATGGTTTCTCAAAACTCCACCACAACCTGCATTCCCTGGGTTCCCTTTGGCCGCACCATCAAAGTTTCCTTTAATCCATCCTTGAGGGGGAACATTCCAAGTAACCCCTGCTCTGGGATTATTAGGTTTACCAATAGAATTATCCATCCTCAAGGGATTATCCACTTGAAGAGTTGAGCTTGGATTTTTTTGTGATAAAAAATTCTCCTTTAAAGCTCTTATGATGTTCTGTCCTACCACCCATCCAGGAAGTTCTTTATTTCTAAAGATTCGGTTATTTCTTTCCTTCCATATTCCCCACCAAATATGAGGAAGAGTAAGTTTCCATAAAAAAAGAACTTCAGGATTCTTTGAGGGGTAGTACCAACTTTTGAAAGATAATTCCACATTTTTTTGGTGAATCCATGTAATACCCCACAAATTGAGAATCTCTTTCCATACTAGTTGAGTGAAGGAACAATTCATGAACAGATGATCTCTATCTTCAAGGTCTTTTTTACAAAGAATACACCTGTTGACAATATTAATTCCTCATTTCTGTAAATTATCCAAAGTCAAAATTTTGTTTTGGAGAAGGGTCCAGAAAAAGAATTTGATTTTAGGGGTTAGCCCCTTAATCCAGGCTCTTGTCCATGACGGTTTACTGCCATTTCCCTTAGAGGTGAAAATAGAAGAGACTTTAAACTATCCACTTGGCTCTTTATGCCAAATAATTTTATCTTCCTGGTTTGGGTATAGAGATATAGCATTTAAGGATAATTGAATTTCCTTGAGATCTTGATCATAGTCAATTAGGTTTACCCATGAGTTGTTAGGGTGTGGAGCTAAAAGCTTCACCAAGGAGCATACTAAAATAGGTTCGGGTCTACACAGACACCGGCGTCGGTCAGGAGCGACCGACGTCGGTTAGTAGCAGTTGCATAGGCGCCGACGTCGGCAATATGGTCAGCCGGCGACGGTCACAGGCGAACAGGCAGGAACCGACGTCGGTTACCTGTGTGTCCAAAAAGCTATTTCCGTGGACAGCAGCGAGTGTTTGCATGATAAGTTTGAGTCATGGACTCAAGCTTGCGTCTCTATTATTAGCAATATTATTTTTAGAGCCCTTGTTCAAGAGGCTTAACTATTTGTTGTAAGAGCATGCTCAAGTTTCCTATTTCTATATGTAGGGAAGATCTTCTTAGCTTAGAATTGTGTAAAGAGAACTGTAGAACTGTAAGAGTAGAACATTGTGAATGTTTGAAGGACAGTACAGAGTTGCATCAATCCAAGTTGTTGGATTTGAGTGTACTTGAGAGAGAGCTCTTGAGGAATAGAGATCTAGTGAGAGATCTTGTGTGCATCTGAGAGAGGTGTGGAAGAATGAAGTTTCTTCATTGTATTCTTATTGTAAAGAGTTTCAATACAAGTTTTTAGGGTGTTTTCTTGTATATCTTGTTCTGTGCTATTTATCATTTCAGTTACTTATCTATCTGATTTATTTCCGCGTTTATTGCTTTCACAAGTGTAATCTATTGTTGGTTTGATCCCCCAACATGAGTTGTTCTGCCAGTATTGATTTACCATTATTCCCACTCTTTGCTTGCATCTATCTATTACATCATTATCTTGGATTTCTTCCTGTAAAGGTTTTCCCTTTAACCAAATATCTTCCCAAAACTTCACCTTTTTACCATTGCCAACTTTCCATGAACTTCCTTCTTTTAGAATATGTTTTGTTCCCTGGACTGCCCCCCATATGGCAGAAGGGTGAGAAATGTCCGGAGTAGAAAAGAATTCTGAGACTGACTTAGCCTTGAATAAGTACTTGTGCTTCCATATTTTACTCCATTCTTTATTTTCTTGATAAACCCTCCAACCTTGTTTAGCTAAGAGGGCTGTGTTCATACTTCTAATTTTCCTTATACCAAGTCCACCTTCCCTGACAGGTTTACATATGTTATCCCATGCTATAAGAGGCATTCTCCTTTTCTCCTCAGTACCTGACCAAAGAAAGTTTCTCTAAATTTTTTCAATAGCTTCAACAAATTTAGTAGGGATTTTGAAAAGACTTAAAGCGTACGCAGGTATGCTTTGAAGGATTGCTTTGAGTAGTGTAAGCTTTCCACCTTGGCTTAGAAGACTGCCTTTCCATCCTGCTAATTTCTTACTAAATTTGTTAATAAGAACTTCCCAGAATGCTTCAGGAGCTTTCGACCCTAAAGGGAGACCAAGGTAAGTGGAGGGAAAAGCACCTATGGAGCATTCAAGGATCCTTGCTATTTTGTTCTATCTGTAATCTGGGGTATTCGTGAAGAAAACAACACTTTTGTTCCAATTGATTAGCTATCCTAAGGTGGAGGAATACAAATTTATAGCTTCCTTTAGAATTCTAGCTTCTGTTACTTCAGACTGTCCCATGAAAATAGTATCATCCACAAATTGGCCATGGGAGCAAATTAAAGAATGCGAAGAGGGTTTCAGACCTTTAAATGATCCTTTACGAACTAAGTCCCCTAGGTATCACCCCATACTATCAGCCATGATAATGAATAGAATAGGGGAGATCGGATCCCCCTATCTTAATCCCCTAGACGGATTAAAAAAATGAGATGAGCTTCCATTTACCAACACAGTTATTGAAGTTGTAGATATCAGTTGTTTGATAATTTCAACCACTCTTTGTTCAAAGCCAAAGGCAATAAGGCTATTTGAAAGGAATAGCCAATCCACCCTGTCATATGCTTTAGCTATATCCACTTTCATTAGGAATCCCTCTGTATTTGAGCTAGACAGTGAGTGAATATTCTCATGCACCGTTATAACAGAGTTGAGGATTTGTCTGCCTAGAATGAATCCATTTTGCTGATCAGCAATTAATGAAGGGATCACTTGAATAAGTCTTGTCGTCAAAACTTTGGATATTATCTTGTAGAATGAGTTTCAGAAACTAATCGGTCTGAACTGATCAGGGCATTCAGCTCCAGCCTTCTTAGGAATAAGGCACAGAAAAGTGGCATTAATTTCCTTTAGCATCCGTTTTGCTCCAAAAAACTCCTTCACCGCATTTCTAACATCCTTACCTATAATTTTCCAGAGCTTTTGAAAGAAAAACATGGGGAAACCATCTGGTCCAGGTGCTTTTTCTCCTCCTAGAGATTTAATAGCTTTGAAGATTTCCTCCTCCTTAGGGATAGAACATAACATATTATTCTGCTCCTTCGAGATCAGTGGGGGAATCACTTGTAGGATATCAGCCTGGCTTTGTATATTGATGTTTCTATCAGCCTTCATTAGGGAAGAGAAAAATGAAATCATTTCCTCCATTATTTCCTTTTCCTCTATTATCTTCTGATCTCCTTTCTTCAGGTGATGAATATGTGTTTTCGCTCTGTGCTTCAAAGTGGAAAGATGGAAAAACTTAGTATTTTTATCCCCTTCTTTCAACCATTGCACCCTAGATCTTTGTCTCCAAAAGGTTTCCTCCTTAGTTATAATGTCTTGATATTGTATCAATTGTTCACTTTCTTCTCTGTGTGATTCTGGGGTATATCCATTTTGCTGTATTTTTTCCTGGATTCTACTGATCTCCTCCTTGATGGTCTTCTTTTTCTCAAAAATATTTCCAAAACAGTCCTTATTCCATTTCTTAACTTCCTTTTTAACATTCTTGAGTTTGGATGCAACTCTGAATAAAGCTGTTCCCTCAATAGGATTATTCCACCACTCTTTAATTTTGCTTTCGAACTGTGGATGCTGCATCCACATCTTTTCAAATCTGAACGGATGATTCTTTTTTTGATTCAATTTGTCCGCTGTGAGTATAAGAGGGAAATGATCTGAGCCTATTCTATGACTTGCTTCCAGCTTACAAGTATAGTCTTTCAACCAGTTAGGGGAAATGAGAGCCCTATCAAGCTTAGCCTGAATACATTCCTTGTCCAGTCTCTTATTGCTCCAGGTATATTAAATTCCTTGCAAGTCCACATCCATGAAACCTTCTTTACTTATAAACTCCATGAGATCAAATCTCAGTTCCATTTGAATAGTGTTACCACCCATTTTCTCATAATCATAGAGTGGAACATTGAAGTCTCCCATTATAATCCAACGCCCACTGTGAACTTTGCTTCTGAGATTTGAGAGAATTTCCCATACCTTTTTCCTATCATTCCTGGCATTAGGAGCATAGATATTTACAACATACCATCTTTCCTTTTAGTCAACACTGTTAATTTTTACAGCCAAATTTTTTTTACTTCCATCAAAATGGACCCAGTACATTGATTTTTTTTCCATAAGATAACGGTTCCTCCCAAAGCTCCTTCTGAACTACTGGCCTTAATGGTGTAATTTTTAAAGTCTTTGATCTGTTCTGCTTTCTCTTTACTCATTTTAGTTTCTTGAAGCAAAAGGAGGTCTGGCTTTTGCTCTCTGACAAAATTCCTAACTAAATCTATTTTATAAAAGCTATTTAGCCCCCTTATATTCCAGCTTAGAATTCTCATTTATTTTTATTGGTTAGGAGACATTGCCGCAGAGTCACCTGCTTTCCATCTGCTATATTGTGCTTACTTTCCAGCTCTCTATTCTTCTTTGCATATTTTTTCCCAGGTTTATTTGTATATCCTACATCCGGTTTAAATTTGACTTGCTTTTTGGATCCTTTTCCTTCTTTACTCCTAAGGGGACTATTTTATTTCACGCCACCGTTTCTCATCTTAATTTGATTAATGTTGTTCTTTTTCTCTCCTTTTATCTTTTGGTTTTTTGAGTTTTTTCCAACCTCTTTCATTTTTTCTGCCATTAAGAACTCTTTTACTGGAGTTTTATTTTCAACCCTTGGAACCTCCTGCTTTTCCCCTATCTGATCTTCACACAAATCTCCCTTTCCTTCTTCTATTTTGTTCATCTCTTCAGGAAGTACTTCTCCTTCCTCTAATCCTTCAATATCCTTAACCTTAGAAAATTGATTTTCTAAACTTTGGGTATTTTGGTTTAGGATATTAACTTTTTCTTCAAATGGAATATCTGCTTTGTTGTCCTCTGATCCCTTCCCCTTCTCTTCCATAAGGGGACTAAATTTATTTAATAGGGGATCTATTGTTCCTAAGAAATTAACATCGCCCTCTTCTACTATTGCAAAAATTTTATCCTTACTTGTGTGTTGGTCAGCTGAGGCAACTTGAGTCTCCCTTATCTTTCGATAGTCTTCTTTTACCTTCCATATTTTCTTTTGTTGAGCCTTTATATTTCTCCCTTCCTGAAGATTTCTTGAAGGGGGTCTACCCCTGTTGGGACAATTCTTAACCCAATGCCCCTGTTTCTTGCACGCATAACAAGAATTTGGGAAATCTTCAAAGACAATTTCTTGAGTTTTCTTACCAAGCTTAGAGATTAATTCCACTTTTTTAGGGAGATGGTTCAGGTCTACCACTTTAACATAAATTCTAGCACTTTGGAGTTCAGTTCTTGAAGCCGTGGCGTTATCCACAGCCACTAACTCACCAAAGGAACTAGCAATTCCATTGAAAATGTCCTCATGCCAAAATTCTAATGGAAGTCCAGGTAGTCTTGCCCATATAGGGGTTGTTATGAAAAATGAGTCTGATAAATCCATTTTTGGTTCCCATTTCTTGATAGTAAGAGTACTTTTTCCAAAGGACCAGGGTCCTTCACTCAGAATCTTGTTCAAATCTTCTTTACAGTTAAAGATAAAAGAGAAAAAACCATTCACCATAGGTGCAATGTCTACTTCTCCACATATTGCCCATTTCTTTCTGATCATAGATCTAAGAGAATCTATATTTTGTCTTACTCCTAGAAACTTACCAACTAGGGTGAGATCCATAGAAGAAACAAAGAAGTCAAGTAGAGGATTTGGGATGAAAATTTGAAACTCACCTTTCTCCCAGCAAGATTGAGATATCACCGGTGGGAAGAGGGATTTCCCTATCGGTTTTTTCCCAAACAACGATGACCAGGTCCTTTGTTTAGGGGCCCCTATCTGTCTTTCAAAGTTCTTTTCTGTTTTATAAGCAGATTTATCTTTCACTTTCTCCATGATTTGCTCTAAAGCATTTTTTGATGATGAGTCTCCGGCCCCACTATAAGACTCAATGGCAAATGAAAGCCTTCTTGTGTCTGCATTAGTTAGTAAACCTGGCTCTCCACATTTTCCTTCTTCCTCTGCTGTCCCTCCAGGATCCGTTCCTCCTGCCAGATTCTCCCCATCTCTGTTCCCGCTCATTCCCATTTCAAAAATTTCCGTTTTAAAGCATGTAAGTGTTAATCTTATATCTACATCTCTATATAGATATTTTGTGCCTCAAAAGACTTCATCTCAAGATTGGAAGCCAAAACAAGGTATATCTAAAACTATTGATACAAAAAGCATACATAAGGATAATAAAAGTTCAAGTTAGGTTATAAGGTAAATGATTGAAAATTATTTGATCAAATTACCTCATATACTTCCTATAAGGAGAGAAAAATACTATTATGCATATCATAGAATACATGGACATCATACAAATAATTTTTGGTCTTTGAATAATAAAATAAAAAGTATCATTGATAGTGGTGATCTTATTGTACATAAATCAATCAAATCACCACCTGGTTCAAGAACCACTTCTATAATCAAGCAACCTACTTGAACTATGATTATATTCCCTAAGGAAAAAGTATAAAAAGAACAAAAGACAAAACTAGAGAAAAAAGTTACAAAATGAAAAATTAGATTAAGAAGAGTTGAAAAAAGGAAAAATTAGAGAAAAAAAAGTTACAAAAGGAAAAATTAGATCAAGAAAGGTTATAAAAGGCACATCTAGAGTAATAAAGGTTACAAAAATAAAAATCAAAACAAGAAAGGTTACATAAGGAACAAGAGGAAAAAAAAAGGTTGCATAAAGACTAATTACAAAGGGAGAAATTAGATAAGAAAAGGATATAAAATTAACAATTTGAAAAGGAAAGGATTAAAAAAGAACCACTTCAAAAGGAAAGGTTAAAAAATAAAAAAGGTTGCAGAAGTTACAACAAGAGAAGTTACATCAAGATAAGTTACTTAAAGAGTAATAAGTAAAAGAGAAGTTACAAAAACAAAATCAAGATAGGAAAGAAAACATCCTTAATAAAGGGTTATTCATAAAGGACATTCAAAAGAAGATATACTTAAAAAGGATAATGTCACAAGAATGGTTCCAAAAGAGATAGCTACAAATCATTCTTCATACCTAGAGCCCTTGATTCTTAGTCCTCACATCAATGCCAAGAAATGC